>CM066044.1:155909161-156249605 GCA_033557465.1 Ichthyophis bannanicus
TCTCTGGGAACAGCAGGAATTCGTCCCTCACATATGGGTACGTCGGTACCGACGGAGCCTGCGCGGGAAAGCTCCCCAGCTTCCCAAAAGGAAAGCTTTTGGGGCTTCCCACAGCGCATGCGCGCTGCCTTCCCGCCTTCCTGACCAACTCTCCTCAGTTCGAGTTTAAAGCTGAGACAATAGAGAGAGGAAAGGAAGAGAAAGAGATACAACTCCTAGGGGAGGTGGGTGGGTTGTGAGGACTATTCCTGCTGTTCCCAGAGATCACCTGTTACAGGTAAGTAACTGTGCTATCTCCAGGAACAAGCAGGAATGAGTCCTCACATATGGGGACTCCCTAGCTGAGATGCCTGGGAGATCCCCTCCGTAGGTATTTCATCTTCCGATGGATCTCAGGCATCCATTAAGGGAAGGTGGGCAGGAGTTGTTTAAGAATGGAACAGGTGTTTGAGGACAGCCTGACCAAATAAGGCATCCCGGCGGGAGTCCTTATCCAAGCAGTAATGGGCTGTGAAGGTATGAACCGAGGCCCAGGTGGCTGCTCGACAGATCTGATCTATGGATACAGAGTGAAGATGAGCCATAGAGGTGGCCATGGCTCTCACATTGTGAGCTGTGACATGGCCCTCCAGAGAAATGTTTTTACTCTGGTAAGCAAACGAAATACACTGAGCAATCCAATTGGAAAGTGTTCGTTTTGAGACTGGAAGTCCCAAATGAGAAGGATCGAAAGCAACAAAAAGTTGCGCGAAAGACTTTCGAGGTTGGCTGATGCGTCCTTCACTGGAGGTAAAAGGCCAGAAGAGCTCTTTTACAATCTAGAGATATGAAGGTTAAGCTCTGCACCTGGATGCCAATGAGTGCGCTGGAAAGAAGACAGGTAGGTATACCTCTTGCTTAAGGATGAATAAGGTGAAACCACTTTAAGCATACGGTTCCGCGAGATTTGTCCTAAGGACATTACCTTATCATGATGGATACCTTGTATTAGGCGTGGATTTGTCGGCCACTAATGGGCTCTGCAGCTCACTGATAGCCGACGAGCTGCAGCAGCTGAAGTGACTGCAATTGAGGAAAACTAACCTTCCAGGTGAACAGAAAAATTTCAAGAGAGGTCAGTGGATAAGACGGTTCAAAGAGGTGCCCTTCATAGAGCTGCACCAAGAACCAAGGTTTAAGTCCCATTGGGCCAACCGGACGGAGGCCTAATGGTGAAGCGTTTAGTTAAAGTTATAGGCCTTCTCATTGAATCTTGCAATCAGTAGGAATGAGAGGAGGATAATTATGATTGTCCATTGCGAGAGGGCCGTTGAGGGAAGGGATGCTTAGCAATAGCACTCAATGGATCCTTTACTGAATTCGTTTTAAGGCCTGCATTGCATAGAGAGAGATTGCATTGAGGAGATATTCCACTAGAGAATTTGATTAGGAAGGAGCAAAAGGAATCAAGATCCTTTTGAGACACACCAAATGAGAAAATCTCTTCCAGTTTAAAAAGCATAAGAACGCCTTTTGGATGGAAGGGTTTATCTGGAAGCCATGCGAGGGAATTCTTTTCAAACTATGTTTATATTGAGAGAGCATTTAGGAGTCTTTGAAGGTCTTAGGCCTTCAGTACACCATGCTCTGAACGGTGGAGGGACTTGGGGTTTAGGAAAAATAAGTGTGCCACAAAGTCCCCTCCTCCTGAGACAGAAGGTCTGGAGCAGCTCCCAGGTCTAGGGAGGGACCCTGGGAGAGATGCAGAAGTAGAGGGAACCACACTTGGCGTGGCCAGCGTGTGAGCTATGAGGATCATAGATCCGTGATCCCTCTGCAGTTTGAACAGAGTCTTGGGAATCAAAGGAATGGGTGGAAAGGCATATAGGAGGCCCTGACCCCAATGAAGGAGGAAGGCATCCCTGGCCTGAACCCCCTGACACGGAGTTCTGGAACAGAACCGGGGAAGTTTGGCATTCCACGGACTTGCAAAGAGGTCTATGTCCGGGGTTCCCCATTTCTGAAAGATTCTGAGTACCTGATCCATGTGCAGGGACCACTCGTGTGGAAGCAGAACTCGGCCTTCTGAGTCTGTCTGCCCAAGAGTTTTGAATTCCTGGGAGATATACTGCCAGGAGATGGATTTGATGCTCTCTGGCGAAGGCCCACAGTCTGAGAGATTCGTTGCAAAGCAACAGAGAGCGAGTCCCTACTTGTTTGTTTAAGTAGATCTTGGCTACTTGATTGTCGGTATTAACTATCTCTGTAATGTTGTAGAGTAGGGTATGAAAGACCTTGAGAGCTAGAAAAATTGCTCGAAGCTCCAGAAGGTTGATATGAAGGGCAGTCTCCTGCGGAGACCAAATGCCTTGAGTGGAGAGGTCTTGAAGATGAGCTCCCCAGCCTGTCTGGGAGGCATCTGTAGTGAGGGTTGCCTGGGGTGGTAGCGGTTGGAAGGGGGACCCCAGCAACAGGTTTTGAATGGACATCCACCACTGGAGAGACCCAAAGAGACGTTTGGAGGTTTCTATTTGGTCGGAGAGAGCTCCTGATGCTTGGGTCCACTGAGTGGACAGAGTCCATTGAGCTGCTCTCATATGCAGGCGAGCATAAGGCACCACATGAACTGTGGAGGCCATGTGGCCCTAGCAATTGTAACATCTCTCGGGCAGTCAAGTGAGTTCTGGACTGAATCTGAAGAGGCCAGGTGCACTAGCCGGTGGGCAACGTGCCTGGGGAAGATAGGCCCTTGCTGTGGTGGTATCTAACCAGGCCCCTATGAATTCTAGGGATTGAGTAGGGGTGAGTTGAGACTTTGGCAGATTGATGGACAAGTCCCCGATACTTGCAGAATGCAGATGGTGTGGTCCAGGGAAGTCTGAGCCTGAGACTGAGATGGAGCTCGGATGAGCCAGTCGTCTAGGTATGGGAAGACAAAGATTCCCTGAGTGCGTAGAAATGCAGCCACTACTGACATGCATTTTGTGAACACTCTTGGAGCAGAGGCTAGACCGAAGGGGAGTTACTCTGTACTGGAAATGTTTTCCCTGGAACAGAAATCGAAGGAATTTTCAATGTGGGATGGGTGGCATGAGTATATGTGTGTAGCCAAAAAAAATCTTTAGGTCTAGAGAACAAAGCCAGTCCTGACTCTGAAGGGTAAGGAAGGCTGAGAATACCCAGAGAGAGCCCCATTTGTTTTTGAAATTTTTCCAATTGCACAGGAATTTTGTGTTTAGATTCTCTCAGATCTAGGATGGGTCTGTGTCCTCCTGTTTCTTTGGTAATCAGAAAATAGGGGGAGTAGAACCCTGAGCCCTGTTGGCAGGAGGGCACGGGGAAAACCTGTTCTATCTAGTGCCCCTTGGGCAAGCAGGGTATTCACCTCCTGATCCAACAGGTGTAGGAGAGATGGGGAGAGATGAAATGTCTCACCCTGGGATAGATAGGAAGGCTGGAAAAATGCAGTTTGTATCCCTCTCTGATGATAGAGAGGGTCCACTGCTCTGATGTAATCTGTTCCCATCTGGGAGCAAAATGAAGTCAGCCTTCCTGGAATGGTGAGAGGCTCTGGTTGCTGCAGAAGCCAGAAAGGGTATGTTCTCTAGAAGTAAGTCAAAAACCCTGAGGGGGTTGGGACTGTTGAAGCGTAGCAGCTCCTGCAGGCTTTGTTCTGGCCTGTTTAGTCTGCTGTCGCTTAGGAACAAAGCGAATGAACTTGAGCGATGACTGGCCAGCATTGGAACCAAATCTAGGCTTTTGTAGAAAGACTTCTTAAAAGACTTCTTTTTGGCAGGGAGTGAAGTAGACTTAGAGAGTCTATCCAAAGCAGCATTCTCTGCATCCATTTGAATGGCTTTGACTTGCCACTCTTTGCCAAAGAGATTTTCACCTGTACAAGGTAAATTGCCTAGGCCATCTTGGCACCCAGGATTCCAGGTCAGAGGCCTGGCGCCAAGCAATTCGACGAGCAGCTAGGGGTATGGCAGATGCTCTACGAGCCCCCTCAATAGTGTCCAAGGCAGCCCTCTTGGTGTTCTTGGACACTTCTTGGTTATGCTTTAACAGATGGAGGAACTCCTCTTTTCTATGCTCTGGTATAAAGGGGAGAAAATCTTGTACTTTAAGAGCAAGCTCCTTTAGAAACATGCCCCTATAGAGGCGGTAGGAGTTGATTCTGGCAATAAGCATACTAAGCCTGAAAGATTTTTCCTGCCAAAAGCATCCAAAGTTCTACATTCTCTTCCTGGAAGGTAGAAGAGTGCCCTTTGGTACGCTTACTCTTTTTCCTAGCAGACTTCACCACCTAGAATGGTGAGGACGCTGGGTTTTTTGAAAACCAGGATAAGGAGGGACCCGATACAGGGTATCCAACCCCGAGAATGTGGAGATAGTGTAAGAGGAGCCTCCCATAAATCCATCATATGTTCTTGGAGAATGTTATTAATGGGTCAGGTTACTGCCTCTTTGGGAACCTTAAGATGTATCCGAAAATGTCTAATTTTTTGAGCTCTAGGTTACTTTTCAGAGGATACTGGTACTGGACAGTCCCTTGGCAACTTCCAAGATGAAGTCCTGAAAGGACAATTCCTCTTGAGGAGACATTCTTCTCTTTGGGGAAGAAGGCTTCCTCAGGAAGAATAAGGGATTGCTTCATCATAATTCATCTGCGGTATTGCATCCTCAGAAGACTCGCTATCGCCTACTTGCTTCCAGAGATTGATAATTACGGGTACCGACCGGTATCGACCTCGTGCGTACCGGCGAGCCGGGGTCGGTAACGAGAATATCGCGGGAAAGCAAAAAACCGGTACCGGCCCTTCATACTTGGAAGTAGGATGCTCTGGGTACCGTTATCGGCTGGTGGTACCGGAACCGGGGTCCTGAACCGACGGTTGCGGTACCGAGGGGACGTCTCGCAGCATTAATAAAAGCCATTATGGCCTGCTTGCATGGATTGTACCGTAGTACCCATTTGACGCCACAACTGCCTGGATTTAGGTAACGGTTTGAGCCCGGTACCCCAGAGCAGTCTAACAGGTGATCGGTCGAGGCCGTGCCATCGATGTCAACCTGTAACCCCAAAGGAGGAGCTTTGGAAGCCGGAGCTTCCCGCCGGGTTGTTTGGCTGGGGCAGGGTCTTCAGGGTCGAACCCACGGGCCTCTCTCTGCTTTGAGGGAGATTTGCCCCTTGAAGACTTGCCCGAGGAATGTTTGGTTACCTGAGATCCATCCGGAGATGAAGACCTGGATGATGCTGATGCTGGATTATCTGTGGAAAACAGCACATGAAATTTAGCTGCTCGGTTCTGTAAGCCCCGTTTGGACATTAGAGAGCAGGATGGACAATTCGGAACCGAATGGTCAGGCCCAAACATTTAAGACACCAATCATGGGTGCCTGTGGACTGAAATAGTACCAGAGCACTTGGTGCATTTTTTAAAACCAGAAGATGGTGTCTCCATGAGGGAGAATTTGTAAAGGCCAGTAGGCCTTACAAAAAGAAATACACCAAGTGTGGAAAAAGAAAAAAAAAATATATATTATATTTTTTTAAAGAAACAAAGAAGTAAAGACCAGCGGTACCGGTTCGGAATCGGGAAGGCAGATACTCGGTCAGAACAACTTTTAAAACAAGAAATTCTTCAGCGGTGACAGGAACACGACCTGCTGGCTCCGAGGAAAAAGAAGAACTGAGGAGAGTAGGTCAGGACGGCGGGAAGGCCGCGCGCATGAGCTGTGGGAAGCCCCAAAAGCGTTCCTTTTGGGAAGCTGGGGAGTTTTCCCCGCGCAGGCTCCGTCGGTACCGACGTACCGATATGAACATATGTGAGGACTCATTCCTGCTTGTTCCTGGAGATATAAATAAATAATATTGTAGGAGGGGGCATGCTGAGGAAATGAAGCTTGAACCCCTCTCGTACAATAGACAGAGTCCAATTTTCTGCTGTTATCTGACCCCAGTGGGGGCAAAATGACAAACTTCCTAGAATGGTGAAGGGTTCCCGGTCGTTTTTAGGGCCAGGACGACAAAGTTCTCTAGAGAGGAGTCAAGCCCCTGTGGAGGCTGAATCTGCTGAGGCGGATGAGGCCTGAGCTGCTTTTGGCTTCCTTTGTTGCCTAGGTTGTTGCTGCTGTTCCTTTTGGGCAGACTGACCTGAACGATGTCCCAGCTGGGTATAGGCAGGATAAAGCACAGTTACTTACCTGTAACAGGTGATCTCTGGGAACAGCAGGAATTAGTCATCACATATGGGTACGTCGGTACCGACGGAGCCCGCGCGGGAAAGCTCCACAGCTTTTCAGATGAAAAGCTTTTGGGGCCTCCCACTGCACATGCGCGCTGCCTTCCCGCCTTCCTGACCAGCTCTCCTCAGTTCGAGTTTAAAGCTGAGACACTAGAGAGAGAGGACAGGAAGAGAGATAGCTAGAGACCCAACTCCTAGGGGAGGTGGGTGGGATGTGATGCCTAATTCCTGCTGTCCCCAGAGATCACCTGTTACAGGGAAGTAACTGTGCTATCTCCAGGACAAGCAGGAATAAGTCATCACATATGGGGACTCCCTAGCTGAGATGCCTGGGAGATCCCCCTCCAAGGGTAACCATCTTCGTATGGATCTCAGGCATCCATTCTGGGAAGGTGGGCAGGAGTTGTTTAAGTATGGAACAGGTGTTTGAAGACAGCCTGACCAAACAAGGCATCCCGGCGGGAGTCCTTTTCCAAGCAGTAATGGGCTGTGAAGGTATGAACCGAGCCCAAGTGGCTGGCTCGCCCGATCTGATCTATGGATACAGAGTGAAGATGAGCCATAGAAGTGGCCATGGCTCTCACATTGTGAGCTGTGACATGGCCTTCCAGAGAAATGTTCTTACTCTGGTAAGCAAAGGAAATACACTGAGCAATCCAGTTGGAAAGTGTGCGTTTGGTGACTGGAAGTCCCCAAATGAGAAGGATCAAAAGCCACGAAAAGCTGAGAAGACTTTCGATGTGGCTGAGTTCTATTGAGGTAAAAGGCGAGAGCCCTTTTACAGTCAAGAGTATGAAGGTTCCTCTCTGCACTGGATGCATGAGGAGCCGGAAAAAAGACAGGTAGATATACCTCTTGATTAAGATGAAAAAGGCGAGACCACTTTAGGCATAAAGTGGGGATTCGTCCTAAGGACCACCTTATCATGATGAAATCTGGTATAAGGTGGATTTGCCACCAAAGCCTGCAGTTCACTGATGCGGCGAGCCGAAGTGACTGCAATAAGGAAAAGGACCTTCCAGGAAAGAAATTTCAGGGAGGTAAGATACCAACGGTTCAAAAGGTGGCTTCATAAGTTGACCCAGAACTAAATTCAAGTCCCATGCTACCGGAGGAGGCCGGATGGGAGGTTTAGTGAGGGTTAGGCCTCTCATGAATCTTGCAATAAGAGGATGAGAGGAAACAGATTTGTCCATTTATAGGTTTTAAGGATGCTGTAATAGCACTTAAATGGACTCATAATGAATTCGTCTTGAGGCCTGCATTGGAAAGATGCAGGAGATAGTTAGGAGAGAATTCAAAGGAAGTGCCAGAGGGTCAAGACCCTGTTGAGCACACCAAATGGAAAAACGTTTCCATTTGAAAGCATAGGAACGCCTGGTAGAGGGTTTCCTAGAGGCATAAAGGATATCTTTCACTGGTTGAGAAAGATTAAACTCTTGAAGGCTTAAGCCTTCAGTAACCAAGCTCGGAGAGGTAGGGACCTTGGGGTTTGGATGCCACAAAGTCCCCTGCTCCTGAGACAGAAGGTCTGGTGCAGCTCCCAGGTCCAGGGAGGAGCCCTGGGAGAGCTGTAGAAGGAGAGGGAACCACACTTGGCGTGGCCAGCGTGGAGCACTGAGGATCATGGATCCGTGATCCCTCTGTAGTTTGACCCGCGTCTTGGGATTCAAAGGTCTGGGTGGAAAAGCGTACCGGAATTCCTGACCGGTATGTAGGAGAAAGGCAGCGTTGTCCTGAGCTCCCTGACACGGAGTCCTGGAACAGAACCGGGGAAGTTTGGCCTTCCACGGACTTGCAAAGAGGTCTATGTCCGGGTCCCCCATTCCTGAAAGATTCTGCGTATCTGGTCCATATGTAGGGACCATTTGTGTGGGAGCAGAACTCGACTGAGTCCTGTCTGCCCCGAGAGTTTTGAACTCCTGGAAGATATACTGCCAGAAGATGAATTTGGTGCTCTCTGGCGAAGGCCCATAATCTGAGGCTTCGTTGCAAAGCGACAGAGAGCCCGTCCCTCCTTGTTTGTTGACATAAAACATGGCCACCTGATTGTCTGTCTGAACTAGGACAGTCAGGTTGGCAAGGAGGGTATGGAAGACTGAGGGCAAGGGAAGATTGCTCGCAGTTCCAGAAGGTTGATATGAAGGGTGGTCTCTTGGGGAGACCCAGATTCCCTGAGTGGAGAGATGTTGAAGATGAGCTCCCCACCCTGTTTGGGAGGCATCTGTTGTGAGGGTTGCTTGGGGCAACGAAGGTTGGAAGGGGGTCCCCAACAACAGATTTTTGGAGGATGTCCACCACTGGAGAGACCAAAACAGACGTTTTGAGGTGAGTACCTGGTCTGACAGCAGTCCCGATGCTTGAGACCACTGGGTGGCCAATGTCCATTGAGCTGCTCTCATATGGAGACGAGCATAGGGCACCACATGAACCGTGGAGGCCATGTGGCCCAGAAGTTGCAGCATTTCTCTGGCTGACAAGTGACTTCTGGACTGAGCCTGGGAGGCCAAGCTTATTAGCCGTTGGCCTCGGACCAGAGGGAGGTAGGCCCTTGCAGTGTGGAGTCCAATTGGGCCCTATGAATTCCCGGGACTGAGTAGGGATGAGTTGGGATTGGGAATGTTTACCACAAGTCCCAGATATTGAAGAATACGCCTTGTGCGGTCCAGAGAAATCTGGGCTTCTGACTGAGATGGAGCTCGGATGAGCCAGTCATCCAGATATGGGAAGACAAAGATTCCCATGCCTCTGAGAAATGCGGCTATGACTGCCATGCATTTTGTGAAGACTCTTGGAGCAGAGGCCAGACCGAAGGGTAGTACTCTGTACTGGAAATGTTTTTCCCTGGAACAGAAATCTTAGATATTTTCTGTGGGATGGATGGATGAGTGTACGCATCCTTGAGATCTAGAGAACAAGCCATCCTGACTCTGAAGGTATGGAAGGAGAAGGCCCAGAGAGAGCATTTTGAATTTCTCCTTGAATAGAAACCTGTTCAAATTCTCTCAGATCTAGAATAGGTCTGAAGCCCCTGTCTTCTTTGTTATGAGAAAATAAGGGGAGTAGAAACCTAACCCCTGTTGTGGAGGAGGAACCTCCTCTATTGCCCCTTGGGCAAAAGGAGAGAGAGACTTTTCCTGACCCAACAGGGTCCAGAAAGAGAGATGGGGGAGAACTGAATTGCCTCCCCATGGTATGGGGAGGAATGCTGGAGAAATGAAGTTTGTAACCATCTCGAATGATAGATAGGGTCCATTGTTCTTTTGTGATTTGTTCCAATCTGGGAGCAAAATGAGCTAGCCTTCCAGGAATGGTGAGGGGCTCTGGTTGTTCTAGAGCCAGAAACGGCAAAGTTCTCTAGAGGGAAGTCAAAACCCCTGAGGGGGTTGAGCCTGCTGGGTGTAGCAGACACTGCAGGCTTTGACTTTACCTGCTTAGATTGTTGACGCTTAGCCGCAAGGCGAGGCTGAGCAGATTGCTGGCCAGTATTTGTGGGAAATCTGGTCCTTTTATAGTAAGGCCTTTTAAAAGGCTTCTTTTGGTAGGGGTAGAAGTAGACTTGGAAGTCTATCTAGAGTGGCATTTTCTGCATCCATTTGAGCAGCTTTAATCTGCCAGTCTTCCCCAAATAAGTTCTCACCGGTACAGGGCAGATTCCTGAGGCCATCTACAACCCAGGGTTCTAGGTTAGAAGCCTGGAGCCAAGCGAGACGTCGGGCTGCAATAGCAATTCCCGAAGCTCTGCCTGCAAACTTCAAAGGAATCAAAGGCTGCCCTGTTGGAGAACTTGGAGACCTCTGAAAGTTGTGTCACCATAGAAAAGAAGTCCGCCCTTTGATCATCAGGAATAAAGGGGGCAAAATTCTGTATTTTTAGGGCAAGTTGCCCAAGATACATGCCCATATAAAGGCTATAAGAGTTGATCCTGGCTATAAGCATACTAGCCTGGAACATCTTTCTTCCAAAAGAGTCTAGGTTCTTACATTCTCGCCCTGGAGGGGTAGAAGAATGCCTTTTAGGACTCTTTATTTTCTTCATGGCAGACTTCACCACAATGGATTGGTGAGGCAGCTGAGTTTTCTGGAACCCAGGCGAAGGAGGGACCCGATACATGGTGTCCAACCTGCGGGAATGGGGAGACAGTGTTAAAGGAGTCTCCCACAAATCCATCAAGTGTTCTTGAAGGATTTCATGGACAGGCAGAGTGACTGCCTCTTTAGGAGCTTTTGAGTATCCTAAAATGTCCAATTTTTTTGATCTGGGTTCTCTTTTCAGAAGATGTAGCAATAGAAGTGCTTTAGCTACATCAACAATGAAATCCTGAAAGGATAAATCCTCTGGAGGAGACATCCTCCTCGTGGGAGAAGAGGGCTCCTCAGGAAGAGTAAGCTCAGCAGAGTCATCAGAGGACTTGAATTCATCAGAAGAATCTGAGTCTTCCCTCTGTACTGCCAAGGTACGAGACGCATACCGGTCGGGAGCGACATCGGGCGTATCGGGCATGGGATCGGTACCCGTGCGAAAGCCGGAATCCGGCATGCGGAACCGATCGACATTTAGAAGTCGATGGTCTCGGTTCCGGTGTGGATACCGGAATCGTGTCGGTACCGATGAAATCGGTACCGAGGGCGTCGCAGCCTTAATGAATGCCAGAACGGCTTGCTGCATGGTCTGGACAGTAACTGCCCATAGACGCCACTACTGCCTGGATGTCGGTACCGGTATGGGCCGGTACCCCAGAGCATGTCCAACAGGTGATCTGTCGAGGCCGGGCCAATCGATGTCAACCTGTGACCCCATGATTGCTTTGGAGGCCGGAACCTCCCGTCGGGGTTTTTTGGCCTGGGCAGAATCCTCGAACTCAGAATTGAGAGCCTCTCGATCTTTAGAAAGAGATTTGCTTTTAGAGGATTTGCCCACAGAAACTTTTGGTTACCTGAGATCCATCTGGAGAGGAAGACCTGATGACTGTGATGCTTCTGAAGGAAACAGCACATGGAGCTTGTTAGCCCGGTTCTGCAAACCGCGTTTAGACATCTGGGTGAAGGATGGGCAGTCCGGTATGGAGTGTTCAGGTCCCAAACATTTGAGACACCATTCATGGGTGTCTGTGACAGAAATGACAGCAGTGCATTTGGTACATTTTTAAAACCAGGGACTGGCTTCTCCATGAGGAGAATTTGTGTAGGCCTTAAGGCCTAACAACGGGTACCAAGCTGTGCTGAAGAAAATAAAAAAGTCTTTTTTTTTTTTTTTTTATAGAAAGAAAGAAAGACCGGCGATACCGGTTTTCGGTATGGGGAAGGCAGGTACGCGGTCTAAAGAAACAAACAAAAGTAACAAATTCTTCAGCGGTGACAGGAACACGACCTGCTGGCTCCGCGGAAAAAGAAGAACTGAGGAGAGTTGGTCAGGAGGCGGGAAGGCAGCGCGCATGTGCAGTGGGAGGCCCAAAAGCTTTTCATCTGAAAAGCTGGGGAGCTTTCCCGCGCAGGCTCCGTCGGTACCGACGTACCCATATGTGATGACTTATTCCTGCTTGTTCCTGGAGATAACTTTTTCTTCTTGCTGAAGAATGGTTTCTTAGAGGATCTTTCCTTGCAGGATCAGCTGTAGATTTTGACAATCTATCCAAAGTGATATTGTGAGCTCCAGTATCCTACTGACAAAGCAGACTTAACGGAGAGACAATTAAGCAAATAACTTACAACTATAACAAACTTGAACTTCAACCATAACCCCTCCCACCTCCCCGGGAAGGGACATCCCCCCCCCCTAAGGGGAGGAGCCTTACCTGAAAGAGCAGATGCCCTTCTTAAATCTGCCATCAGAGCACCTTGCCAGTCTCTCACGCTCCGCTACCATTGCAACCTCCACTGTGACCCATGCGAGCTTCGGGCCAGAGACAGCTTGTACACTTCAAAAACACTGGGCGGGATCAGGGACTGGAGTTCCTTCAGGAACACTAATTAGCAGGTAAGTTCTAATTACTTTTTCCTTAGCGTCCCTCCAGTCCCAGTCCCTTTCCTCTGGGATGCAACAGAGCAGTTCAACTATGGGAGGGGCCTGCAAGACCGGACCGAAGCACCGCTTTTCCAAACCCCACATCTCTTGCTGCCTGAACATCCAACAGATAGTTCTTCGCGAAAGTATGTAGGGAAGACCAAGTCGCCGCTCGACAGATGTCCAGCGGCGTAACCAAACTAAATTCCGCCCACGAGGCAGCTTGCAATAACATGGAATGAGTCCAGAACCCCGCTGGAATCGGTCTCCCCCTCAGAATGTATGCAGAGGAAATGGCCTCCTTGATCCACCTGGAAACAGAAGCCTTGGCCGCCACTTCCCCTCTACGTGGACCTCCAAACAAAACAAACAACCGTTCGACTTGCGGAACGGCTCTGTGTGTCTCAGATAACGCTTCAGAACCCTTCGTACATCGAGAAGATGCAACCTTGTCTCCACCTCCCCCTGGCCATACTTGGCAAAGGAAGGGAGAGAACCGACTGGTTCATGTGAAACGGAGAAACCACCTTGGGCAAAAAGGAATGTACCATCCGCAAGACAACCTTGTCCTTGAAGAAAGACAGGAAGGGCGGTCGGCACGACAGCACCTGCAACTCCGAAACCCGCCTAACCGAACAGATAGCAACCAAAAAGACGGCTTTTGAGAGTCAAGTCCTTTAATGAGGCACATCCCAGGCGGTTTGTATGGCTCTCCAACCAGAGTATCCAAAACCAGATTGAGATCCGAGGGAGGAACCGCTGACCTCTGCTGAGGCCGCAAGTGCCACACCGCCCTCAGGAATCGACTTACGTCGGGGTGCTTGCCCCAAAGTTTTACCTTGACCCCTGCCCCTGTAACAAGAGATAGCCACCAACTGCAACCGCAAACCTGCCTGCAAAAAATCCAATACCTCTGGGACTTATAACCGCCAAAGGCTTCTTCTGCTGGCCCTCACACCAGCTCTCAAAAATGCACCAGACCCTCACATATGCAAGAGAGGTCGAATGCTTGCAGGCTTTCAGCAACATCGAGATCACTGCCCCGGAATATCCTCTATTCCGCAGGCTCGATTTTTCAATAGCCAGGCCGTAAGCGAGAACCGATCATCTGCGGCATCCGCAGAGGACCCTGCCTCAGAAAATCATCTCTCGCCGGAAGGCGCCATGGTCGATCGGCCACAAGCCACATGATATCGGGGTACCACGGCCACCGAGGCCAGACCAGGGCTATCAGGACTCCTCACCCCTGGTGAGCCTCTATACGCTGGAGGACCCTGCCTATGAGCGCCCAAGGAGGGAACACATACAGGAGCCCCTCCGTGGGCCATTTTTCTGCACTAGGGCACCTAGGCCCTCCAACATTCTTTCCTTCCTTCTGCTGAAGAACTGGCTCGCCTTGGCCATCTCCCAGCGCGCCATCAAATCAATGATCGGAACGTCCCAACGGCGCTGTATCTGCTCAAAGACATCTGACAGAGCTCCCATTCGCCGTGATCCACCTTGTGCCTGCTTAAAACGTCCGCTGTGCCGTTGTCCACCCAGGCTACATTCTATGCCGAAAGAGCCTCGAGATGAGCTTCAGCCCACACCATCAGGTGCTCCGCTTCTTCCCTCCAGGAGAGGACTGCTCTGGCCGCCCTGATGGCTGATGGATGCTACTGTTGTCACATTGTCCGAGAGCACCCAGACTGCCCTCCGGTGGACCAAATGCACGAACACCCTGCGAGCTAGAGGCACTGCTCACAACGCTAATCTGTTGATGGAACACTGAGCCTCCTGGCATTCAAGAGGCCATGAGCAAAGTGCCCCTCGCAGTGAGCGCCCCCCCCCCCCCCACCCGGAGAGGCTGTCATCCCTTGTCACCTGCACCTACTGTGGGGGCTTGAGAGGCATGCCTCTCTCTAGATTTCCTGGGCAGAGCCACCACTGTAAGGCTCTCCTGGTCTCTGGGGAACAGGGCAGTACCACCGACAGGGACTGCCGCTGATGGGACCAACGACAGAGCAGCGAGCGCTGGAGCGGACGAATGTGAGCCCTGGCCCACGGCACTAACTCGATCGCCACCGCCATGGTCCCAAGCCGAAGGTGCCTTCATGGCCACAAACTTGCGCACTAAACGACTGAGCTCCTGCCCCCGCTGCACTGGCAACACCACCCTGCCTATGCGGAATCTGGCACCCAGATACTCTATCTCCTGAGCGAGGACCAATCTGCTCTTCGCCAGATTGATCACCCAACCCAGACTTCTCAGAAGTCCGGCCAACCTGGCCGTTGCTCTCACACTCTCCTCCTTGGACTTGGCCCAGATCAACCATCGTCGAGGTACGGGTGGACCAGAATCCCTTCCTTGCAGAACGCCGCAGCCACTAACACCATTACCTTGGTAAAGGTGCGCGGAGCCGTGGCCAGGACCAACGGCAATGCCTGAAACTGAAAATACCCTCTTGGCACCGCAAACCACAGGAACTGCTGATGCGACTCTCGGACGGGAATATGCAATATGCCTCCGCAAGATCGAGAACGCGTCAGAAACTCTCCTTGACTATTACGGACTTCAGGGTTTCTCACGTGAAAATGAGGAACCCGAAGACAACAATTAGACCCATTTCAGGTCTAGAATTGGCCGAAAGGAACCCTCCTTTTTTGGGACCACAAAATAGACTGAGTATCGACCGTAACCGCATTGGTCTTTGGGCACTGGTACGACTGCCCTTAATGCCAACAGCCTTGATAGCATCTCCTCTACCACCCCGAACTTGGCCCGCGATCAGCAAGGAGACTGCACAAATGAAAGAAGGACCGGCCTTGCAAACTCTAGGGCATAAAGCCTTCCCGCACCACCTCCAAGACCCCATTGGTCGGAAGTGACCCAGGCCCAAGCGTAGAAGAACTGCCATAGACATGCCCCCACAGGCAGAACTCCCACCTGGGCCCGCGTTGTCTCACTGAGGTTTCCTAGGGCCAGAAGAGGAAGAAGAGGCCCTAAAACCGCTTCCCACTCCTCGAAAACCCACAGAACCCCTTTGTCTCCGAGAGGGAAAGCGACCCCTCTGAAAAGGTACTGACCATGACGTTCAAAACTTCCAGGCCTCCTTCAGCTGTGCCCGCCCGAGAGTGGAGGTACGCACTTGCTTTGTACTATCCTCCGGGAGCCTGCCTCCCTTCGACTTGCCCAGCTCCTTTATCAACTTGTCCAGGTCTTCACCGAACAGGGCCTGAGGCGGGCCTTTGAAGAACCATCCGCCACCCAGTTATGGAGCCAAAGATAACAGTGAGCCGCCACCTCCGAAGCCATGTTCTTTGATAAACTCCTGATGAGGTCATACTGGCTATCTGCCAGATAAGCGGCTCCGGACTCCATTCTGGCTGCCGTCTCCAGCAACCCGCCCAGAGTGTCGCTAGACAGCTGAAGCTGTTGAGACCACCTCAAGGCAAGCCCAAGCTACCCAAGCCCCACCACCAAGGCCTGAAGTGCCAGGCACTAACATCAAAGGCATGCTTCAACAAGGTATCCAGCTTCCTATCCTGGCTATCCTTCAGGGCCGCACTGCCCTCGACCGGTATGGTAGTCTTCTTGGTAACTGCCAACACTGCAGCATCCACTCTAGGAGACCGCAGCAACTCCTTGTTCACCTTCGGCAAGGGTACAAGTGGGACATAGACCAAACCCCCCTTAGGCTCGACTCCGGCTGATCCCACTCCTCCTGAATCATCTGCCTCACCACCCGGTGGACAGGGAAAACTCTTTGTGACTTCCTAACTGCCTGAATCAGCGGATCCTCCAAGGCGTCCTCCTCCCACTGGCAACCCTGCGGCCATATTGAGTACCTTCAAGGACTCGCCAATCAAGGCCGGCAACTCTCTTGACCAAAGACTCGAACAATCCTAGCCTGCTCCTCTTCTGGGATCTCGCCTTCCTCGAGATTCTCCTCATCCTCCCCCATCTCCCGCTCTGAGGTCTCGCCCTCTAGTGACTCAGAGATAGGAGAGTGGGTAGCCCAACTCCTGAGAGAGTCTAGCCTGCTTCGACGGAACTCCCGTCTCCCCTTGCCTTGAGGCCTCTGTTGAGCGCTTAGCTCCGTGCCACTGCGCTGCCGCTAGCCCGTGTTCCCCCTGCTGACGCAGGCAAACCACCTTGTGCAGGAGCAACACAAATTCCGGGGAAAAACCTCCCCGAAACACCCCCTCCTGTACACCCCCCACAGAAGAGGGACCGGGCTGCGGCTGAGAAGGGCCTGTCTGTTCTACAGCTGAGGACAGAGGAGACCCAGAGGTGAGGATTGCTTCCAGAGACTCCCGGGACTCCTTAGACAAAGAAGCTAAAGGATCCTCGAACCGCGCTGGTCTGAAGTTCCTGTTCAATCGAGGCTGCCTCTATTGCGCTGCCCCTGCAAACGTCGGTCTCCGACACCACTCCACGTAGTGTCCCGCAGACCAGACACTGCGGTCCTCGCCGGCATGGTGACTTCACAGCCAAGTAAACCAAGGAAACTGTATCCTAATACTTAACTATATAATTATATGTATCAGATATATCCGCAAAGAAATACTATATGAATATATCTATACACATAAATGCATGCACAAATATCTAAATCCTGCACTGAACCCCCCAGGCAAGAAACTCACTCTTTTCTTTTTTTTAAACCAAGGAAAAATGGACCCCGTTAAACTGGGCCCGGTCTGGCTGCCCAGCGCGTGAAAAACACACGAAAACAAAACAGCTTTACTTGCCTCCTCTTGCAGACCTTCCCCTGCAAACTTAAGGCTGGGTTATTATTTCACACCGACAGCCTCATGGCACCAACAGCTACTCTCCCCTCAGCTGCGACGCCGACTGAGATTGCTGGTCTCCGTGCAGCCGCTTCCTCCAGGCAACTGTTTCCTCCGCCCAGGCTGGCTGCGCCTTCCCAGAAGGGCTTCGACAGCGAGGCGGGGAAAGGCTTCTGAGGCAGGCCCTGCACCCTACCGGGACCCATCCTCGGGCCTCCCAAAACCTCCTCTTGTCCCCCAACCTACCAATTGGAGAGGGGGGGGGGTCGCCACTCCACTAAATTCTAAATAAAAGAAATTTAAATTGAAGCAATTAAAATTAAAATAAGGATAACCCCACTAACACCTAAGTGTCTCTCCAGTAAGCAAACCCCTGGCTTACTGCTGCCTCCAGCTGCTTGGAGACTGAGTATACAGCTGGTGGGTGGTGCCAGTTATATATCTACCCCAGTTTCATCAAAGGATGATGGACTCAGTCTCCAAGCTGCTGGAAGGGGAGCACTACCCAGAGGAAAGGGACTGGACTGGAGGGACGCTAAGGAACCCAAGTGAGTGGTACAGTATAGGGCGTGAAGTACATCAATGTGCAGACCTGGGGATGATTGCACTAATAATCTTAAGGCGGTCAGACATGTAGAAAAGGCAATGGCAAAAGCCAGAAGGATGCTTGGGCGCAGGAAACTCTAAATGGCTACCAGGAAAAAAGGAGGCAATAGTTCGTGAGACCTCATTTTGTGTACTGGTGTATAATTCAAACCTTCAAAAGGATATAAACAAGACAGTTGGTCCAGAGGGCGGCTTCTAAAATGGTCAATGGTCTTCATTATAAAGTATATGGGGACAGACTTAAAAACCTCAATATGTGTACTTTGGAGAAAGGCAGGAAGGGGAGATAGGAAATAGATATTAAAATATCTTTGTGGCATAAACGAACAGAAGGCAAGCCCTCTCTCAATTGAAAGGAAGCTCTGGGGTGAGGAGTATAGGATGAAGGTGAAAGGGGACAGACTCAGAAGAAATCTAAGGAAAAATTTCTTTACGGAAAGGTTGGCAGATGCATCGGACAGCCTCTCAGTGGAGTTGATGGAGATGAGAATTGTATTCAAATTTAAAAAAAAAAAAAAACATGGGACAACACCACAGGATCTGAGGAAGAGGAAGGGATTGTAGAGCTTAATATTCTTAGGGTGGGCAGACTGGATAGGCAACATGGTCTTAAAACCTTCCATCATTTTCTCTGTTTAAATACTCATTACAACACATGAAACATCTGAAGACCACTAAAAAACAATTTACATACGTGGTTAAAGTGCAACAAGTACCCACCATGTACATCAGAATGTCTCTAATCATCACCATTGCTGTTTGATGGGTCCATTCCAAGCTTGATTTAGTGTTTGTAGAAAATTGTTATTTAAAGAATTTAGCACATCTTCTCGGACCTACACAAAACAGTAAATCATTATCATCTGAAAATAAATTTACAGGTATCATACTGTGCTTAAGTTCAGTTAAAAGTTACTGTTCTTTATGATCATGAGAACACCTCAGCTTTTTGCCAAAAACGTTTTGAATCTTTGATGTACTGCAAAGAAAACAAATTAGATTTCACACCTACCAACTGCTTTGATAAAATCTAGTTACTCACCTGTAACAGGTGTTCTACTAAACAGCAGGAATTGTTCTCACATATGGGTAATGTTGGCGCTGACTGAGCCCGAGCGGAAGCATCTCCCCAGCTTCAAAGAAGCGCCTTTGGAAGATGCACCATGCATATGTGGTTCACTTCCCACCCTAGGGTGCCATCTTGCCTCAGTCAAATGACATATCTAAGACGGCCAAGGAAAAAATAAACTACAGTAAGGAAAGGAAGCAACTCCAATGGGAGGAGGGAGGGTTGTGAGGACCGATTCCTGCTGTCCCCGGAGAACACCTGCTACAGGTGAGTAACTACACTTTCTCCGGGAACAAGCAGGAAGCCAGTTCTCACATATGGTATTCCCCAGCTACAGGCTACCGAGAAGCTGTAAAAAAATGCCAAGGTTCCCTGTAAAGGGTGAGCCATGAGCAGCAGCAGCTGAGTCCCTACTGAAAGACTCTAGCACCAACCAAGTGTCCCAGCGGGGAACCAGCACTCCGGTAGCCTGAACACAGAAGGGCCAAGGGCAGTGGATATTAAACATTGTGTCCTGCAGCCATTGCTCCAGGTCAGAGGACTGTAGCAAAGCCTGGCATCAATGCCTACCACAGCTACTCTAGCCAACCGATTTGAAGTCAGTCATAGGCTGCCTGAGTGATGAATTTGGAGCACTCTCTGACACCAGAGGCCAGGGTCTGGAACCGCTGGAGAGCTTCCTCGGAGAGACCATCTGAGAACCTGGTGAGTTTCTTCGCCAGGTCTCTCAGGTACATGCCCATGTACAGCTGGAATGCCTGGATCTGGCCAATGAGTATCGAGCCCTAGCAGCACTTTCTGCCCAGGGTGTCCGAGGCACAGGTCTCCCTACCCAGGGGCACCAAGGAGTGTGTCTTTTGGCTCTTGAGGAGACGCATGGCCGACTCTACCACCATGGATTTGTATGGCAGCTATGCTTTCTGGATGCCAGAACTCCAGCGGACCCAGTACCTTAAGTCTGGCCATCTGCTCACTATAGGCACCGATGCAGGAGTTCTCCCACATGCGAAAGAGCAGCCAGTCCAGGATCGGGGGAACCGGCACTCTGAGTGCCTCCTTCGGAGGGGCCTCGTACTAGAGAATCTTGAGTTCCTCGGTCTGAGGATCTTCCTCCGAATCTGTCTCGAAGGCCTGTGCTTTGGCCACATCCTGCACAAAGTCGAGGAAGGCCGTGTCCTCAGGCAAGGATAGATGCTGGGTCTCAGGGGGAGGCAAACGGGTTGGAGGGCACATTCTGATGCTAATGGATATCTGGGAACTCGTCATCCTCTGTCTCCCAGTCCAACTCAGTCTGTGGAGATCTTGAGGACAGCCCAGGCTCCAGGGTCAAGCCCCAGCCCAACAGCCCCCTGGCCTCGAGAGGCCCTGCAAGCCGAGCCATGGGCACTCATCAGGGATGATCTCGGCACAGAGGATCGGGAACTGAAAATCGGGACCAATACCAAGGGAGGATATCTTGATGCTGGTGGCAACTCGAAGATCATCTCGATGTCCTGGGAGGTTTCCTCAATGTCAGAGGGCCCAAGAGATAGTTGGAAATAGACTGCACTCCACGGCCCACCATCCTAGTTTCGAGGGCAGAGTGGCTCCCCGCAATCTTTGGCGTGGGCACCGAGGGGCTTGGGTCCAGACACCGGTTCCATCGAGGAGGATTCTGCGACCAGGATGGCGCTTGGGGATCCAAGGACCAGTCGCCAGATGCAACACAATTTCCCGAGGGGATATTTTTGGTTGGCCGCTCCCCGCTTCCCTATCCCCTCAGATATCGACAAAGACCTAAACGGGTCCGGGACCCATGGGACTTCGCAAACACTTTTCCAGGCGTATCCTCAAACATGGTTTTTCCGAGGGTTTCCGGCTCTTATTGGCATCCCTTCCTTCAGATCCAGTTGTAGGACCCTAGCCTCAGGGTTCTACGGCAGGCCACGGTCTCCCCGGGGTTTCCGTGGGATGGCCTGGACGCCGCAGTGGTGGCCTGGAGACCCCAGGGCAGAGTCCATCTTATGGAATGGCTGCCTCCCTGCTGCTTGCTGATGGCTGCTTGATGGCCTTGAAGATCATCTTTTTAAACAGAATACCACCATCCCCGGGGTCATAGTAACGGCCCTACGCATTGGAGGCAGCATCCATGTGGGTCGGTGCGCAACATGGTTTTGGCACATTTGGTCACACTTTTTAAAGCCACTGGCCAAGGACATGTGGGTGAAATGGCCCCTGTGAGGCTGAAAACCTCCGGCCCAGCTAAGGACAACAAAAAAGGCACGAAGGCTTGACGAGAAGTTCTCGAAACTTATGGTAAAAAGAACAGACGAACCGAGACGCGATGTCGCGACAAGGGAGCTCGTGGGCAGGCAAAGGAGCCTCTATCCATCTTTTTAAAATGATCTGGTGCACTGGGAAAAAAGCACAGTTACTTACCTGTAACAGGTGATCTCTGGGAACAGCAGGAATAAGTCTTCACATATGGGTACGTCGGTACCGACGGAGCCTGCGTGGGAACGCTCCCCAGCGTCCAAAAAGAAAGCTTTTGGGAGCATGCGCGCTGCCTTCCCGCCCATTCACTTCCCTCTCATCAGTTGGGTTTGTAGCTGAGACCGAAGGAGGGAAGTAGACAAATTAGAGAGAGAGCGCAACTCCTAGGGGAGGTGGGTGGGTTGTGAAGACTTATTCCTGCTGTTCCCAGAGATCACCTGTTACAGGTAAGTAACTGTGCTATCTCCAGGAACAAGCAGGAATGAGTCTTCACATATGGGGACTCCCAAGCTAGAGATGCCTAGAGGAGGTCCCAGCATGTTGCAAATCTAATGGATGGGCCATGCTATTTCCCAGAACCTCAGGCATCCAAGGGATGGAGGGTAGGAGTTGAATTAAAAAGGGTGTGCTGTGGAACAGCTTGACTAAACAAGGCGTCTAGAGGGAGTCCTTGTGTAGATAATAATTGTTAGTAAAGATTGAATTTCAATTTTCTAACGTGGACCTTACTCAAAAAGTATTGTGAAAGTATTTATTGAGGGTAATATGGTCTGCTGCTAAGAGCCAGTAGATTATCCCCAAGAAATTACATCACTGTGAAGTAGAGGAAATTATATTTTGCATTACAGGCAGTGGTAAGAAGCCTTAATGGCTTGAACTATTCCCAGAAGATAATTCTGGGGTAGTTTAATGATGTTGGACTTTGGAGGAAATGCTATAGCTTCCGTAGGCCATAGTTTAAAGCTCTTTGTTCTTGGAGCAGAATAAGGGCTCTAGGAAAGAGAGGAGGTAAATCTGACTGGTTTGCAGAAAAGGATGGGTCTTTAAGATCCCTCTATCCAAGTGAAAGAAAGAAACATTTTGTAGTAGGCGGTGTAGCCTCCAATTTCTTGAAGATCAGTAATGTCTTCCCTAAGTGATGTCACTTAGGATAATGACTTTACATGGAGAGCTTCAAAGTAACGTAACCGGAAAGGTTACGGTAAAATAAGGTATTTTCTAATTACCATAGAAATTGGTTGTCCATTTAAACTCGTATGGTATGCTGGAACAGCATCAATATGGACAGTCACAAATCTTTCAGAAGTCAGATATATATATAGATAGATTAACTAATAACAAGAAGGGGTAAGACCTGCTTGAGAATATGGATAGAGAATCTCTTCTGGTTATAAGTGGAGAGCCATGGAGAAGGTTTCATGGAAACCAGTGGAATGCTTTACTATAAGGAGAGGTCTAGATTTTTTTTTTTTTTTTTTAAATTCTAGCCTTTGAATAACCAGGAATGGAGACCTATGTGAAGGGGTGCAGATGAGATGCTTAGTCTTAAGACAGCAAGTCTGGATCCTTCTATAACTTCAGTGGAGAAGACGACGCAATATAAGGGGATACCATGTTTGCCCCTCTATGAGGGCAATATGAGTATCATGCGTTCTTTGTTCAGCATAAGCTTCAATGAGGTTTTGGGAATTAGAAGGAAAACAGTAGACAAGGACAGACTGCAGTGAAAAAGAATGCATCCCTGTTGTAAGAGTTCCACTGGAGATGTGGAACAATCCAGGGAATTGAGCAATTCTTTATGTTTTCACGTGGTCTAAGCCCTGGTTCCTTTTCCTTAAAAGGAAATTTTAAGGAAGATGGTAAGAGTAGGAAAAAAAGAGTCATGTAGGAGCATGACTGGGCAAAGCCTTTTTAACCATCTAGAAGCTACCTACTAGGAATGCTCTGACGTTCTCTAGCAAAGGCCCATAGTTGCAGAGCTTTTTGTATAATTGCAGAGAGCATGTTGTAGGTTGCTTAGGTGAGATCTGGCTGTTTAATTGCCAGTGTGCAACCTAATCTATTCTGTTGGAGCCAAAAAGAATTGAAGATGGCTAAGACTAGTAGACAGGCCGGTTGCCTGTAATGATAAATTGTCCAAGTGGGTTGTGGAACCTCTCTTGGAATTATCTGTTAAGGCAGCAGAAAAGGTTAGGTCCTACAGACTGGAAAAAGGACCGACAGACATAATTAGGAGTGGTAAAACTCAATTACTGTCTGATAAGCTGTCTTAAAAGAAATATTTGAGAAAATTGTAAAGGGGAAGAAAACTCTGTACGGAAACCAATTACTGGAGTAGGTATTGAAGAAAACCTATGGGCTCAAAAAGTAAGCCCTCCAGTTGAATAGTATCACTCTTAGAGACTAAATGTGCCAACTAAGAGGGATAGAAGTAATACAGAGTTGAGAAGACTTACAATTTGGTAAGTCCCTGAAAAGGTGAAGCCCCCTTGCAGTCCAAAACTAAGAGGTATCCTCGTACAGGAAAACTGTCAAGGTGAAGGACATAGCCTACCTTGTTGTTAGTTGTTACTTCCTCTTTTTTTCTTCAAAAGGAGAGGATAACCCTGTTACCTGTAGGGCATGATTGTCCTTATAGCTCTTGGAGCTAAAAGAATGGATTTCTCCTTGTGGCAAGAGATTCATGCCTAGAGTCGAGGATTGAGTCAGTGTATCACCGATATCTCAGTAAGGATGAGATGAACTGTAGATGAACTGGTTCTAAACCTCAAACAGGAAAAAGAGATTTAATGAATAAAATATCAGAAACCCTGCGACTGCTGGGTTTGCTGAGCCTGTTGAGGTTTTGATTTTCTTAGCCTGGTTTGATGTTGCCCTTCTTTGGAAACATCTGCATGACGGGTAGAAGATGGATAAAACTTTTTCCCCTTAGGGGGATAAAGTTTGTTAGGAGATTTTTTAGTAGCTGGAATAGAGGATAGTTTTGACAATCCTCTGAAAGTAACAATATCAGTACTTAACTGATTAGCTTGGAATAAAGCATCCTTGTTAAAGAGATTTTCACCAGTACAAGGAGTATTTGCCAGCCTTTCTTGTACCCATTTGTCCAAGTCTGAAGCTTGGAGCCAGGCCATGAGTCGTGCCCCAATGGCTATAGCAGAAGTTCTGCTAATAGACTCAAAACAGTCCAGGGAAGCACGATTAAGGAACTTAGAGACATTTTGAGCATAACTGACTAATAAGAAATAGTCTGCTCTTTTATGTTCTTGAAGAAAGGGTTCAAAAGCTGTAAGTTCTTTGTGACCTCTTCAAGAGATAATCCCATATAGAAAATATATGAGATTAATTCTTGCTGAAAGCATGGATGCCTGGAAGCATCGACGTCCAAAGGCATCTAAAGTCCTAGGACTCACGACCTGGCGGATAAGAGGCGTGCTTCTTTGCACTCTTAATACGCCTCATTGCTGATTCTACAACAATAGAATGATGAGGAAGTTGAGTCTTTTGAAAACTTGGAGAAGGTGGCACCTTGTACATAGTGTCAAGTGTCTTAGAATGTGGGGATACCGTTAAAGGAGTTTCCCACATTCTTAATAGTAGATCCTGTAAGATCTGATGCAAAGGAAGCATGATTCCCTCCTTTGGAATCCAGGGGTATTGCAGATTCTCTGAATCTCCTTGTATGGATTCTTCACCAGGTATAGAAATGGCAAGTAACTTTGCCATATCAAGCAGAAAAGCTTGAAAAGAAATCTCCCCTGAGGAGAACCCCCTAAAATGAGGGGTAAAGGCTAGAATTGTTGAGAATTCAGCCTTGGTATTTATTTATTTATTTATTTATTTAACCGATGGATTCATCCCAGTCATCGAGATCAGAAGACTTGAAAGGATGAAGCATCGGATTTTCTTTAAAACAATGTCTTCGGTAGCAGCCAAGGTCAGTACCGAGACGAGTCGGTACCGAATCCTCCATGCTAGAGAGCGATTCCAGGCTTGGCATCGAAGGAAGCGAGTCTGTCGAAGCAAGCATGGACGGTACTGACACCGGTGCTGATATCGATAACCGGTACTGGTACCGAAGCCGATACTCGAGGAACGGTCTGCAGCAACTCTAGCGGTACCGAAGTAGCTGAGAGCGCTAGACTACGTTCATCGGTGAGGAGTGTTTCATCCATCACCATAGCCGATGCCGGGGTGTCGGTCGACACCCCTCGAAGCGGCCACAACCACCGAGCATGACCCCAGGTATGTTCATCAAGGTAAGAACCCCGGGCACAACCTGAAGCCCCGTTACTGCGATGGAGCCCGAAGCCTCCCGCCGGGGCTTGATTGCCACACTGCCCGCGAGGGCAACACCAGAGGCATCGCCATGGTTAGACGGAGCTCGACCCCTCGAGGACTGGCTAGTCTTTACAGACTTTTTGTTTGATTACCTGATCCTGTGAAAAAGAAGATATTCTGGCTGGTGACATCGAGTCCGATGTGAACGGGTATCGAGTTGTGCTCGATCCTGAAGACTTCTTCTGTTCGATCTCCAGCAGGAGAGACACTCAAGTGGGCTATGGTCAGGAAATTAACTTTTTAGACACCAAGTATGAGTGTATAAAAATATATCTGTACTGACACACTTTGAGCATTTCTTAAGGATAGTGGCTGGCTTTTCCATAATGGAAGGATAGAGGCCTAGTGGCCTAGAAACCGTCAGGCACTAAACAGGAAATATTTCGTAGAGAAAAGACATTTTTTAGTAAAAGAAAGAAAAGCACCGGCGGTACCAGTGGCGTCGAGGGAAGGCAGACGCGACCACTGTTCCCTCTAAGCTGTGCGCGTGTGCGCACGCACACACCTCGCCGAGCAAGCGCACATACTTTACAACAGAGCGCACAAAAATTACGGCTCTGATTCTGATAGAAAACAACACAGACGTCTTAAAATTTAAAAGTTATCATTGTAATTACTAGAAATTTCCCGCTTCATTTAGTAATCGTCTATTTTCATTTAATTTGATTAAAATCAATGTGGTGTACATACTGTATTCTGACGTGTAGTCAAATTTTAAAGTATATAACTCCAAGTGTCGTTATGTGGCGCACAAAAATTTAACCTTCCTTCAAAAGCTGCACACAGCTGATATTTTATGCGCACACAGCCTATAGAAAATTAGAGGGAACATTGGACGCGACCACAAGAAAGAAAGAATAAAAAGAAGAATTTTCTACGGTGACAGGAATATGTCCTGCCGGCTCCGCGGAAAACTGATGAGAGGGAAGTGAATGGGCAGGAAGGCAGAGTGCATGTGTGTGGGATGCTCCCAAAAGCTTTCTTTTTGGACGCTGGGGAGTGTTCCCGCACAGGCTCCGTCGGTACCGACGTACCCATATGTGAAGACTCATTCCTGCTTGTTCCTGGAGATTCAAAATTAGCACAATTTGGAGTAGTGTTTCACAAATTTTTGCTCCCTACGGTATATCGATTGATAAAAACATTTATGTGTCTATACAGGAAAAGGAGGCATGGGTGTCAACAGCTAATGCTAACTCACAACATGACATTGTCTCTTTGGAAAGTAGTGGATTTGGGGTTTAGATTGCTTGCCTCTATATTTACTTGCCTTTTCCAAACCTAAGCAACATCTGGGGATTAAAAATATCTGGACTTCATTCTAATGCAGCCAAACCTGAACACTGCTCATTTTCTACCTACCCCCTTAGGCCTCTCAATAAGCCAAAATGCTGCTTATTCTTATTTAGGGATGCACATTTTCTGAACACAAATACACTGAATATTCTTCTGCGTATGACCAGAGCAATAATATATAGAAATGCAAAATGGCATAAAGACAGTTTCACATTACTCATTCAACTTTAAGTAAACCTTGCAAAATGTCGACATGCTAAAAATCAATGTGATGTATAAAACTTTAACAGAATATCAAAAATCAAAAACGTATCACAAAAGTGAAATTACATAGTAAAATGAAATTAGGTCATAAAAAGACCAGAATTGTTTCTATTTTAGATGCTGAATCCATTGTGTGTGCATATTTTCAGTAAAACAGGTACCATTTTTTTAGTTTAATTATTTGCAGTCAAATGTTTACTAGTTCTATGTTCATTATATTTAACTTTAATCTCTGTCACATTTAACAGATGAATAAGAAGATACAGAAAGGAAGTTATTTTAACCCTTTCAGACTGTATGTCCACTGTAATGGACGTCATGTTTTTCATTGAATTCCATGAATATATATATGGTGTCTGTGAAAAAATTCAGGTCTGAAAGGGTTAAAACATCCTAGACTCACACGCCATAAAGATTAGTTATTCTAAATTATATACTGAAGAAATTCTGTGCCTTCAAAAACTGAAGTCCATAAATTTCGGCTTAGAGCTAAACTTACTTGTAAGACATGAGGTATGGCTTCCAATAATTCCATTAACTTGGAATATCCATAGTCAGAGACACGGCACTGCTTAGCAAAATGGTGGTGGTATGTTGGAATAAATTTACTGACTTGCATGATGCAAGACGGCTGATTCTTCAGCAAGTCAATCACTTCTCTGCTGAACTGGATTAGCTGAGGGTTGCCTACAGGACTCTTTGAACGCAACAACCAAGGATCTGGAGAGAAAAAGAAAGTTGCTAATTTCTATGTAATTCTCCAATCTCTGTTTCTGTCGAATAAGTACTTATTGAATTTTGCTTTCCTGCCTTCCAATATTACTTGACATGTTGTTTTGTCATAAAACTAGAAGTTGTTGTGCACCTTAAAATGTGTTTTTTTCCAAGGCTTTAGCACAAACAGTTGAATATATCAGGGGCTAGTCTAGTCTGTCACAATTGTCCAAACTCTATTTTTAAGTACAGTACATTTTGAACATGCATTGCTTAAATTGTCAAATGATTTGGTGAAAAAGTGAAAAAGAAAACACTTAATCTCATGAAATGTAAAAGCAATTTACCTGTATTAGGAGGAGGTGGTTTATTGTGTATCCACTTGATAACTTTAATGCCATTTTGTGCCATGGCAATATTAACTCCAGGTACGCAGGTTATGAGATGTTCCAAGGGAACACCTCCCTCGCCCTCCTGCACCGTTTCCAGAAAGCTGAACTCCGATGTATAGCAATCTAGAAAGCTAGCAAAGAAGAACTTGGAAGTAAGATCTAATTATTGGTATAATAAAGGCTAGATGCAGAAAAAGGTTCTCTCAATTTTAGGTCGACAAAAAAAATGGCTTCAAGTATCCATTTCAAACATTCTATGAGATTTTATTTTTATTTTTTACACCACCATTAACATGGTTCTAACAATCATCAGACCTTGGCATACCAAAGCATTGTGTTTGTGTGTCTGTAAATGCCAAAATTTGCATTCAGGCAACCTGCCAAACTACATTCCCTTTGGCTGATACACTACTAAACATTCAGCTTGAACTTGGACCTTACATACAAGGAAAGCCAAACATGGCTTTTGGAATGCTACCAAACCCTTCAGGCATTACTGGGGTATTCCTGAACAGATAACAGAGGAAAGAGGGAAGGTTCATGAATTAGGGATCCCAGATTGCAAAATAATGGATCCAAAGAAATGATGGAAAAATACAAATGCTTTCAATTGTACTGCAGTGTGACCACAAGTTATATCAGCAACTATTCTGGGCATAGAAATATATGAAAAGAAACAAGAATGTCACAGAAAGACCTGGATTCTCAATAGAGCAGATGAGTATTCCACTGCATACATACGATTGTGGTCCATCAAAATTTTATAAAAACATTTTAAATTTTAAAAATGGGGCAAAAATGAAAAAGTTGCTATTTCTTACAATTATCCATCATTTACCTTAGCAAAGGCACAGTACCCTCATGGGTCTGCAGAAGGCTGTGAACTTGAGGTGCAAATGTCTTCAAAGATAAAATCACAAATGGAATCGTGTATGAATCTGGATCAAATTCATGTTCACTGATGGAGAAAAAATGGATCTCATTATCAAAGTAGCAGAAATAAGTTTTTTCTTTTTCTAACCACTTTTGGCTGGCCATCTACAAACCTGCACAACCCTCAACAATAACCCTAAAGTCCAATTACTTTTTGACATAAAAGTTTAACTTTAAAAATCTAAATTAAAACTTCTGCCAGAATTTTCAAGAGAAAAACTTCTGAGAAAAATTCCACCCATTCAATCTAACTAGCAACACATCTGGCTAGATCTGCCACATTCTTTATTTGCCATGATCACCAATTTAGGGTAGTTACTCACCTGTAACAGGTGTTCTCCAGGGACAGCAGAAATCAGTCCTCACTATGGGTGATGTTGTCACCGACGGAGTCCGCGCAGAGCAATTCCCCAGCTTTCAAAGAAAGCCTTTGGGATTGCTGCCATGCATGCGTGGTCCTCTTCCCGCCCAAGGGTGCCATCTTGCTCAGTCAGGTCCCATAGCTAGAGCCCTCCTAAGCAGATGGCAAGGGAAGAACAAAAATAGTAACTCTTCAGGGGAGGTGGGATGGTAGTGAGGACTGATTCCTGCTGTCCCTGGAGAACACCTGTTACAGGTGAGTAACTACGCTTTCTCCAGGAACAAGCAGGAAGTCAGTCCTCACTTATGGGACTCCCTAGCTACAGGCTACCGAGCCTGTAACCCAAAAATGCCTCCGCGAGGCCATGAGCAGAAGTCGATGCCCGAGGGAGCCCGAGTCTTCGGGTCCCCGGGGCGAAGCTCTCAGTAGCCATCGAAGAAGGGTCGGAGGGCAGGAGTTGCTTATACCCCGAACAGATTACTGAGTACAGCCTGGCCGAAGGCGATGTCCTGGCGGGACTCCCTCTCCAGACAGTAGTGCGAAGCGAAGGTATTTGCTGAAGACCAGGTCGCAGCCCGGCAGATGTCCGTCAGAGGCACGGAGCGCAGCAAAGCCAGCGAAGCCGCCTTGGCCCGGACCCTGCGCGGTAACTTGGCAATCCAGTGAGGCTCCAGTCTTTGCTTGAGCAAAGGTGATGCAGTCCGCTACCCAGACGGAGATGGTGTGTTTGGTGACTGCCTGTCCCAGGCGACTGGGATCGTAGGCGACAAAGAGCTGGTTGGACTTGCGATGAACCTGGGTACGCTGCAGGTAGAAGGCAAGAACCCTCTTGCAGTTGAGTGTATGTAATACCGCCGATGCCCGGTTGGCATTTGGTCTCAGGAGGAAGGTCGTCAAGACTATCTCCTGATTGAGATGAAAGTCCGAGACCACCTTCGGTAGGAACTTGGGGTGGGTATGGAGAACCACCCTGTTCCTGTAAAACTTGGTGTAGGGGCCCTCAGCCATGAGGGCCTGGAGTTTGCCGACTCACCGAGCTGAGGTCAGAGCCAGCAGAAGACTACCTTCCAAGAGAGGTGTCGAAGCGAGCACGTCACCATCGGCTCGAAGGGTGATCATGTAAGATGCATCAGCACAATGTTCAGGTCCCACTCCGCCGGTGGTCGCCAGATGAGGGGCTTGGAAAGTAAGAGGTCCCGCATGAAGCAGGAGACCAGGGGCTGCCCCAAGAGGGGTTTACCCTCGATGGGGAGGTGGTGCGCCGAGATGGCACTCAGGTGGACTCTGACCAAGTTAGGCTTAAGCCCCTCATTAGAGAGGTGGAGGAGGTAGCAGAGGACCCACCTGGTACAGCAAGAAAACGAGTCGATCTGGAGCTCAGAGCACCAGACCGAGAAGCGTCGCCACTTGAAGGCATAGGCCCGTCTCGTTGAGTCCTTCCTCGATGCGAGGACCACCTCTTCGACCTTCCCCGGGAGGTACAGCGGGGCTAAGGAGACCCGTTCAGCTACCACGCCATAAGGGACAGCGAGGCCAGGTTTGGGTAAAGCACCTGTCCCTCTTCCTGCGTTAGCAGGTCCAGGGCGCAGCCCAGGGGGACTGGAGGCTCGGACAAGAGATGGAGCAGGAGCAGGAACCAAGGCTGTCGAGGCCACCAGGATCATTGAAGCACGTTCCCGCTGAACCTTGTGGAGAGTCCACACAATGAGGAGGGAAAGCGTAAAGAAGCCTGGAGGTCGAGTTCAAGAGGAACGCATCCGGGGCCACCCTGCTCGGGTGTGGAACCGATCCGCAGAAGCGGGGAAGCTGTGCATTTACTGGGTTAGCAAACAGATCCATGGACGGAGTCCCCCACTGATGGAACAAGAGGCTGGAGACCTCCGGATCCAGGTGCCACTCGTGTGGGCGGAGGATTCTGCTGAGTTTGTCCACAAGGACATTCTCTTGGCCTGAGATAGACCACTCGGAGGGACATCCCCCGGCAAAAGGCAAATGAACAAAGGAGGATCGTCTCCTGGCAGAGGAGGCAGGAATCTGTTCCCCCCTCATTGTTTATGTAGAACAAGGCTACCCTGTTGTCGGTCTGCACGAGCACCGACTTCTCTCTCAAATGGCCTTTGAAGGCCCTCGGCCCACCAGATCGTCTGAAGCTCAAGCAGGTTGATCTGCTGCTGAGATTCCTCGGGCGTCCACTGCCCCTGGGTGCACAAATCGCCGCAATGAGCTCCCCAACCCAGCAGGTAAGCATCCGTTGTCAGAACGAGCTTGTGCTGCGGGGCCTGGAAGGGCATTCCCCGACTGAGGCTTCGGGGATCTCGCCACCACTCAAAGGAGCTGTGGAGACTTCGGGAGACCTGGATGGGGTCCCTGAGGCAACTGGAGGCCTGGCTCCACTGCGTTCTGAGGCACCACTGAGCCGTTCGCATGTGCATACGAGCGTGGGGGACAACATGGACGGTGGAGGCAGGAAGGTGTTTGCCCGCTTCGTGTCGAGAAGTGCGCCGATGAACTCCAAGGTCTGCACCGGTTCGAGGTGGTACTTGGAATAGTTGACCAGGAAGCCAAGGCGTTCGAGGAGGAGGAGGATTGTGCGCGATGCCGCCAGGTGGGCTTCTTCAGCCGAAGTCCCAATGACGAGTCAGTCATCTAGGTAAGAGAAGACGGGTATGCCCTGTTGCCGGAGGAAGGCGGCGGCCACGGAGAGACACTTTGTGAAGACCCGAGGAACGGACGCGAGCCTGAAGGGGAGCATCCTGTATTGGTAATGCTCTCCCTGCACCCTGAAGCGCAAGAACTGCCTGTGCTGGGGGTGGACTAGAATGTGGGCATATGTGCAAGACTGACAAATTAGTAATACCTGACCCCCCAGACGAGCAAGAGTACCCAGCATCGCTAACATCCTTCTCCACACCTTCAAAGAGAATTATCGAAGATACCATCCTAGCCCTAAACACCACCACCGCACACACAGATCCATGTCCGGCATTCTGGACAAAAGATCTGCGATGTGACCTTGCTCCAATCATAGCCAACATGATAAACCAATCCTTTAACACTGGGTCTTTTCCCTCTACTCTCAAGCAGACCTCCGTCAGGCCTCTTTTAAAAAACGCCAAGCTAGACCCCCAAAAGGTGGAGTCCTACAGGCCCATATCTAGTACTCCTATGCTCGCAAAAATCATTGAAAAGATAGTGTACAGGCAACTACAGGATCACATCAACACTACTGCCCCACTAGACCCATCCCAACATGGATTCAGAGAGTCACATGGAGTGGAAACACTACTCACAGCCCTGTTCAACAATATAATTTCAGGCATGGACAACATACGACATGGTTTCGCACTCATTTTTTTTAGATATAGCAGCAGCTTTCGACTCTGTATGCCACGAGATTCTCCTATGCCGGTTAAGAGAAAAACTGTTCATCTTATATAGAGAGATAAAAAATAAGAAGGAGTGCTTATCTGTGAACTTGCCCAACGCCAACTTCAGCGCTATTGCGTTTCACTAGATGCTGTTTCATCAGGGGCCAGATTCACTCTGAGTTCTTCTTTGGATAAATTCTCTCGTGTTATATCTTAAACAAGGAATCAAATATTAGTTCTGCTAGAAATTGTGTCTCATATATTCAGCTTTATATTTTCAAGATAACTGTATATTTGTAATAAAATAAGTTATACCGTTGTCTCCAGTAGCGAAGCCTGCTATCTCTGTGACCAAACGATCAGAACAACGCCGCGCATGCGGTCTGTGTCTCTCCAGATTTAAATAGCACACTTTCTCACCCACGTGTTTCACTCTGATCAATCAAACACATTGGTTCCAGTCTATTTGCAGATTGAGTCCTCCCGGCTGCACAGTTTGCAATCTAAATATCCAACGTTGCTCTTCATTATTAATATCTGGTCTCGAGATTTACCACCCGTGCCAGATAGAGATCTGTCTATACAAAAACACCTTAGTTCTTCAAACCGATGATGTTTATTAAGGCAATGTTCTACAATTGGAGCTGCTACCTCATCCAACTACTTGCACCTAACAGACCAAGAAGAACCGCAGAGTCCAACATGCTAGTAATACCGAAAGAAATGACAAGCTGCACCAAAACAACTGCTAAGAGAGCCTTCCGACTCTGCGCCCCAAGTCTATGGAATACCTTACCACCACATATCAGAGCAATCCTCAACTTGAGCCAGTTCAGGAAGGCCCTTAAACATTTCCTATTCATCAAATATATCTCACCGACAGCTCCGAACCCCGGTCACACTCGAATAGCCTACACCTCAACATCAGTAGTAGTCAACCAGACAAGATCTTGCAACAGGTGTCCCCAACAATGTAAACACCAAACAGTATCCATTCTCATTCAACTTCATATGTATATAGTTTACCTTGTTCTCCAAGTTCCATTTCCTGTTAAATGTAATCGACCAGACATATGTATATTGTCGGATGTTTATGTTCCATGTAAACCGCGCTGATAGCAAATAGTGCGGTATATAAGAAATGTTAATAAATAATAAATAAATACAAATAAGTGTCCCTTAGGTCTAAGGAGCATAGCCAATTGCCCTGCTGGAGACAGGGCAGCAGGATGTCAAGCGATAACATTTTGAACGTCTCCTGCACTAGAAACTTGTTTAGGTTCCTGAGATCGAGAATGGGGCGTAGTCCCCCTGTCTTCTTCGGAACGAGGAAGTAACAGGAGTAGAACTCGCAGCCTTGGAGGTGCGGCAGTACTTTTGAACGCCTGCTGGGCGAGGAGGTTGGTCAGCTCCAGTTGCAAGCAAGTCTGCTGTGAGGGGAGCCAAGAAGGCTCCGCTGGGGAGAAAGGAGGAGGAAGCCTGTCCAGATGAAGACAATACCCGTCCCGGACCACCTGGAGGACCCAGGTGTCCAAAGTGATCGACGCCCAGTGGGAGGCGAAAAGGGACAGATGTCCCCCCACTGACAGATGTACTGCCGGGGGCGAGAGGCTATGCCGTCGGCGTCAAAACCCTTGAGCGGGTTGGGGTGGTCCTAGGGGTTGGGCCTTGGGCCCTTTAGGCTTGCGATGGCCATGCGTTCCACCCTTCCCCCGTGTGCCGGAGGCCGGCGTGGGGGTGGGCAGGTAGGGCGGGTATTCCCAGTAGGGAAGCCCCTTCCTCTGAAAGAACAGCTTCTTAGTTTGCTGTTTCTTCAAAGGGAGAGAAGAGGTCTTACGCGAGAGGCGGGTCCGAGTCACGAACTCAGTCTCTAGTTTGGCGACCTTGTCCTCCATGGGCTTGCCGAACAGTTGTTTGCCTAGGCAGGGGACATCCAGGAGCTTCTCCTGGACCCACTGCTCCAGGCCCGAGGACTGGAGGCACACCGGGCCCCGATGCCAGCTGCTGCCACTCGGGCAGAGGACTCATATTCATCAAATGCGGTGCAGGAGAGGTACTTTGAGCACTCTGCAACGGACCTCATGAGGGTTTGGAATATGAGGAGGGGCTCACCGCCGAGACCTGCAGAGAAACCGCTGAGCTCCATGGTGAGGTCACGCAGGAACATGCCCATATACAATTGGTAAGCCTGAATATGGCATGTGAGCATGGACCCTTGATAGGTTTTGTGCCCAAGGGCGTCGAGGGCTCTAGACTCCCTGCCCAGCGGGACCAAAAAGTGTGACTTTGGGCTCTTTTGCTTCCACATCGCCGATTCCACAACCATGGAGGGGTGCGGAAGTTGGGTCTTTCTGAACCCTGGGCTACGCTGGACCCTATACATGGCATGAGGCGTTTGCTCACGATGGGCACTGAAGCAGGTGCCTCCCCCACATGCGGAGGAGCAGCCTAGACAGGATGGGAGGAACTGGGACAGTAAGAGATTCCCGAGATGGGGACTCGTACTGTAAGATGTCGAGCTCTTCAGCCCATGGATCCTCCTCAGCCTGCATTGCAAGGTTGAGGGCTCGTGCCATGTCCCCTATGAACACTAGAAAGGATATGTACTTGGGCGGCAAATGCCTCTGAGAGGTGGGCGGAGACGGGTCTGAAGGGAGGTCCCGGTGGGCACGGGTCTCCGGGAAGGTGTCCCCATCCGACTCTGAGAAGTCCGAGAAGAAGTCCTACTCGGGCTGGTCGCCCTGTCCTGAAGCCAAGGCTTGTTTGGAACCAGAGGCCTTGGAGGATCTCGCTCCAGAGGAACGGGAAGGTGAGCGAGACCGACGCCTAAGACCCTCACGAGGCCCATGGCTCTAGGGGGTTTTCAGTACGGGTTTAGGTATCCTTCTCGAGGGGACCGAGATCTTGGGCCAGCCGTGCTGGGCATGAGTGCCTGCTGGGCAGTTAAGAAGGCAGAAATGTTGCGCTCTAGTGTCAGCATGCAGGACTCCCATATGGGCATGGGTCTCTGCGCCGCAGACACCAGGGTTACCGGGTCAGGTGTAGACAAGGAGAGGGGGTCCTCACCTAAACAACCCTCAGGAGACCGGGCGCTGTCGCCAGAGGCCTCCAATGTCTGTACGAGGTACCTTTCGAGACCGCTCCTTGTCCGACTCTTGGAAACGCCAGGGAGGGTTGAGCGACTGAGCGCAGGAGCAGGAGCACTTGTCTGGAGCCCCCCCCGACAGCGACTTTGAGGTCTTCTTCTTGCGCCTCTCCACTTCAGGGAACCCCTGATCGGAGTGCCGCCTTTAACGCGGGGCCGAAGTTGGGGCTACCACCAGTGGAGGGACGACCGAGGGCGCCACCGGGGATTCCCGGGCCACTTTACGGAAAATGTCATCAGACTTCTGCTTACAACTTAGCAGGGCCTTGGAGGACATTTTCTTGCAAAGAGAGCAGAGCTCCGGGTTATGGTCGGCCCCCAGACACCGAAGACAGCAGTCATGGGTGTCTGTGAGCAACATTTTTGGAGCATGTCACATTTTTTAAAATCTGTGGCCTTTGGGGCAAAAAGGGCCCCCGCTAGGTCGAAGACCCGTGAGGCTAGTGGTGGAAGAAAAGGGCGGGAAGCCCGCAAAAGAAACATGTTTAACAAAAGAACGTCCCCTCGCTCAAAAGTAAGGGAGAACAGGGGAAGGATGGGAGAGGACTGGTGCTACCGGAAAAAACACAGGCCAGAGGCAGAAAAACTAACACTTTTTCCGAGGGACGAGGACGTGTGTCCAAAGGGCTCTGCAGAAAAAGGGAAACTGAGCAAGATGGCACCCTAGGGCGGGAAGAGGACCACGCATGCATGGCAGCAATCCCAAAGGCATTCTTTGAAAGCTGGGGAATTGCTCTGCGCGGGCTCCATCGGTGCTGACGTCACCCATAAGTGAGGACTGACTTCCTGCTCGTTCCTGGAGAATAGGTAGATTCCCTTCAATCATTAAAATTCAAGCCAAAAAGGATGCTATGCACTTCCAATCTATAATGGTTATAAATGTTCTGCACTTCAGTCCCCATCTTTCTTTACACCTTTGGTTTTAATTAACTGATCATATACGTTATTTATTTATTTTAGTAATATTTACCTCACATCTTTCCAGTGGACATTTAAGGCACGTTTCACTCAGGTACAGTAGGTACTTCCCTATCCCTGAAAGGTTTATAATCTAAATTTTTTATCTGAGGCAATAGACAGTTAAGCAACTTGCCTAAGGCTATAAGGAGTGCCAGTGGGAGTCAAACCGTGGTCTCTTTGGTCACAGAGCTCTGCTTTAACCATTAGGCTACTTCTACACTAACTAAAAGTATCTTTCTCTTTGGTGTAAAGTGTTTGGGCAGTTCTGGTAACCTTAAAAAGGCAGACTGCACAGTCTGAGAGGCACCAAGGTAATAGCACCAAGCGAATGGACAAGTTCTGCCAATAGAAACAACCCCTCTTGTGTTTCTGACTCAACTCAGACTCTGCTCCTATGCTTCAAAACAGCCTGTCCCTCCCCCCCAACAGACTAGAATGGCATGGCAGATCATGGCAGTCAGAAGCTGTTTCTAAACTTAGCGAAAACCAAAAGGTGGGCTATAAGTATTACTCTAGAAGTATTCTGAAGACAGCAGTCACCGAAGTTTAAGTATTGAACATTACCTAAATGTTGTATCGATGCAATGCTGCCTGCAGACAGGATCATGATATTCCAATTCTTCAAATACTATGGGACTACAAGTTGTTGACGAGCCATCATGCGACTGGGAGGAGCCCAGTGGACTCTGCCTGGCCTGACTACTGGGTAAGAGACAGACCATGCGTCCGTTTCCTTGGTCACGGATTGCCACAGTGTCTGTTAACTTGTACAAATCTGACACGACGAGCTTGTGTCCAAACCTATGCAGAAAAAAAAAGAACAGCTCACACTAAGACATTATTACATGCATTGCTAATAAGGGGATGACAATTACTAGATTGTTAAAAAGGCTAAGTGAGGAGTTGATCCATGAAACAATGCAGCAAAACATAGGCCCTGAAATCGGCCAATTAAAATGCCTGATTGAGACTTAAATGTTCAAAATATTTCCAGTGCTTTCTGGTGGCAATTTCCAAAACCTATACAGATAGTTACAAAGTCCACTGATAGTTACAAAAAAAAAGCAAGCACGCATTTGCAGAATAAACCAATACAAAAGTGTATGTACTAGCCTCCTCCAACCTACCACCTCTCCAATGAGTTAAAATAGGCATGCTTATCCCTGTGCATTGTTACCTGAGGAATTTCTAGGGGCAATTTTCAGACAGATAATCAATGTGAATAAAGTCACTCACCCAGGTAAAGGTCTTTGGAAAACTGTATTTTTATTTTTTTATTTTTTTTTTAATATAGGTGTAGATGGAGAGGGCATATCGTGCTTATTCATCCCCCTCCCCTTCCCCCCTTCCATACCAGCCCTTTCTCATCCACAATGTACTGCTCTCATCTGTTTAAGTATACTGTAAAGTCAATATACTTGTGCACTAGAGACAAAAAAGAAATTTGACTTACCTGCTAATTGTTGTTCCTTGAACTCCAGTTCAGTCCCTCACCTCTGGGTCGTGCAACTCTTCCGGCAACATGGAGACTGGGCATGTCAGAACTGTGACACCACTGTAGATATCCTGCAGGCAACTCCCACCAGCTCCCAGTGATCTAATGACAAAGCAGACTCAAAGGAGCAACAAATAAGTAGCTATAATATTAAATACAATTTAACTCTAACACTGAACTAAAACCCTGTAAATGAGAGGATAACTCTCCCTCTCCCGTTTGCAGAAATAGGACAGAAAGGAGAGAGAGGAAAGAATACAAGGTATACTTTACCTGAATAGAGAGCACATTTGCTGAACTTCTCCTAATGGATTGTAGTCACCGCGCATCACAAGAATGCTTTGCGGAAGCTGACCAAAAGACCCCCCGGGCGGGAATCGGGACTGAAATGGAGTTCCTCAAGGAACAACAATTAGCAGGTAAGTCTAATTTCTCTTTCCTTATCGTCCCTCCAGTTCAGTCCCTCACCTCTGGGATGTAACAGAGCAGTAAAGCACAGTTACTTACCTGTAACAGGTGATCTCTGGGAACAGCAGGAATTAGTCCTCACATATGGGTACATCGGTACCGACGGAGCCTGCGCGGGAATGCTCCCCAGCTTCCCAGAATGAAAGCTTTTGGGGCATCCCACAGCGCATGCGCGCTGCCTTCCCGCCTTTCCTACCAACTCTCCTCAGTTCAAGTTTAAAGCTAAGACAATAGAGAGAGAGTAAAGGAAAGACAAAGAGAGAGATACAACTCCTAGGGGAGGTGGGTGGGTTGTGAGGACTAATTCCTGCTGTTCCCAGAGATCACCTGTGACAGGTAAGTAACTGTGCTATCTCCAGGAACAAGCAGGAATAGGTCCTCACATATGGGGACTCCCTAGCTAAGATGCCTGGGAGATCCCCAAGGGTATGAGACCCTGAAGGGTTCCTCGTCTTCCTATGGATCTCAGGCATCCATTCAGGGAAGGAGGGCAGGAGTTGTTCAAGAATGGAACAGGTGTCTGAGGACAGCCTGACCAAACAAGGCATCCCGGCGGGAGTCCTTGTCCAAACAGTAATGGGCTGTGTGAAGGTATGAACCGAGGCCCAGGTGGCTGCTCGACAGATCTGATCGATGGACACAGAATGAAGATGAGCCATAGAGGTGGCCATGGCCCTCACATTGTGAGCTGTGACATGGCCCTCCAGAGAAAGGTTCTTACTCTGGTAAGCAAAAGAAATACACTGAGCAATCCAATTGGACAGTGTTCTTTTAGAGACTGGAAGTCCTAAATGAGAAGGATCAAAAGCAACAAAAAGCTGGGAAGACTTTCTATGTTGCTGTGTCCTGTGTAAGTAAAAAGCAAGAGCTCTTTTACAATCTAGAGTATGAAGGTTCCTCTCTGCAGTGGATGCATGAGGAGCTGGAAAAAATACAGGTAAATATACCTCTTGATTAAGATGAAAAGGTGAGACCACTTTAGGCATAAAGTGAGGATTTGTCCTAAGGATTACCTTATCATGATGGAACCTTGTATAAGGTGGATTAGCCACTAAGGCCTGCAGTTCACTAATGCGGCGAGCAGAAGTGATTGCAATAAGGAAAATAACCTTCCAGGAAAGAAATTTCAAGGAGATAGTGGCTAAGGGTTCAAAAGGTGGCTTCATAAGCTGACCAAGAACCAAATTTAAATCCCATGCCACCGGCGGAGGTCGAATGGGAGGTTTAGTTAAAGTTAGGCCTCTCATGAATCTTGCAATAAGAGGATGAGAGGAAACAGGTTGTCCATTGATAGGCTTAAGGGATGCTGCAATAGCACTTAAATGGACCCTTACTGAATTTGTCTTAAGGCCTGCATTGGAGAGATGCAGGAGATATTCTAATAGAGAATTCAGAGGAAGTGCCAGAGGGTCAAGACCCTTCTGAGCACACCAAAAGGAAAATCTCTTCCATTTAAAAGCATAGGAACGCCTAGTGGAAGGGTTCCTGGAAGCATGAAGGATATCCTTCACTTGCTGCGAAAGATTGAAGTCTTGAAGGTCTAGGCCTTCAGTAACCAAGCTCTGAGGTGAAGGGACTTGGGGTTTGGATGCCACAAAGTCCCCTCCTCCTGAGACAGAAGGTCTGGAGCTGCTCCCAAGTCCAGGGAGGGGGCTTGGGAGAGATGCAGAAGTAGAGGGTACCACACTTGGCGTGGCCAGCGTGGAGCTATGAGGATCATAGATCCTTGATCCCTCTGAAGTTTGGACAGAGTCTTGGGGATCAAAGGAATGGGTGGAAAGGCATACAGGAAGTCTTGACCCCAATGAAGGAGGAAGGCATCCTTGGCCTGAACTCCCTGACACGGAATTCTGGAACAGAACCGGGGAAGTTTGGCATTCCACGGACTTGCAAATAGGCCTATGTCCGGGGTACCCCATTCCTGAAAGATTCTGAGTACCTGATCCATGTGCAGGGACCATTCGTGTGGAAGCAGAACTCGACCTAGTCTGTCTGCCCAAGAGTTTTGAATTCCTGGGAGGTATACTGCCAGGAGATGGATTTGATGCTCTCTGGCGAAGGCCCATAATCGTAGAGCTTCGTTGCAAAGCGACAGAGAGCCAGTTCCTCCTTGCTTGTTTATGTAAACATGGCTACCTGATTGTCTGTTTGAATGAGGACTGTCTGGTAGCTGAGGAGGGTATGAAAGACCTTGAGAGCTAGGTACACTGCTCGAAGTTCCAAGAGGTTGATATGAAGGGAGGTCTCCTGTGGGGACCAAGTGCCTTGGGTGGATAGGTCTTGAAGATGAGCTCCCCAACCTGTTTGAGAGGCATCTGTTGTGAGGATTGCTTGGGGCAACAAAGGCTGGAAGGGGGACCCCAGCAATAGATTTTGAGTGGATATCCACCATGGGAGAGACCAAAAGAGACGTTTGGAGTTTGCTATTTGGTCTGAGAGAGCTCCTGAAGCTTGAGTCCACTGGGTGGACAAAGTCCATTGAGCTGCTCTCATGTGTAGACGAGCATAGGGCACCACATGTAGTGTGGAAGCCATGTGGCCTAGTAGTTGTAGCATCTCCCGGGCAGTTAAGTGTTCCTTCGACTGAATCTGGGAGGCTAACTGCACTAGACGTTGGCAACGAGCCTGGGGAAGATAGGCTCTTGCAGTAGTGGTGTCCAACCAGGCCCCTATGAATTCTAGGGACTGAGTTGGGGTGAGCTGAGACTTTGGGAGGTTTACCACAAGTCCCAGATACTGCAGAATGCACCTGGTGGTGTCCAGGGAAATTTGGGCTTCTGACTGGGATAGAGCTCGGATGAACCAGTCGTCCAGATATGGGAAGACAAAGATTCCCAGAGTGCGCAGAAATGCAGCAACTATTGCCATGCATTTGGTGAACACTCTTGGAGCAGAGGCCAGACCGAAAGGAAGGACTCTGTATTGGTAATGTTTTCCCTGGAACAGAAAACGTAGAAATTTTCTGTGGGATGGATGGATGAGTATATGAGTGTACGCATCCTTGAGATCTAGAGAACAAAGCCAATCCTGACTCTGTAGGTATGGAAGGAGAGTGCCTAAAGAGAACATCTTGAACTTCTCCTTGTATAGAAATTTGTTCAATTCTCGGAGATCTAGAATAGGTCTGTATCCCCCTGTTTTCTTTGGAATGAGAAAGTAGGGGGAGTAAAAACCTGACCCCTGTTGAAGAAGAGGAACTTCTTCTATGGCCCTCTGGGCCAGAAGGGAGGTTACCTCCTGATCCAGAAGGTCGAGGAGAGATGTGGGAGAATTGAAAAGTCTCACCATGGTGTAGGGAGGAAGGTCTGAGAAATGAAGTTTGTAGCCCTCTCTGATAATGGAGAGGGTCCACTGCTCTGATGTGATTTGCTCCCATCTGGGAGCAAATGAGCCAACCTTCCTGGAATGGTGAGAGGTTCTGGCTGTTGTAGAGCCAGAAAGGTTAAGTTCTCTAGTATCAAGTCAAAACCCCTGAGGGGCTTGGGACTGCTGGGTTGCAGCAGCCCCTGCAGGTTTAGGCCTGGCCTGTTTAGGTTGCTGACGCTTAGTAGCAAAGCGACCTGCAGAAGACTGTTGACCAGAAGTGGAAGGAAATCTGCCCTTCTTGTAAAAAGACTTTTTTAAAGATTTTTTCTTGGCCGGAGTGGAGGTAGACTTAGAAAGTCTATCAAGAGCAGCATTTTCTGCATCCATTTGAGTGGCTTTAATTTGCCATTCCTTGCCAAATAGGTTTTCACCTGTACAGGGCAGATTTCCTAAACCATCTTGAACCCAGGGCTCTAGATCAGAAGCCTGGAGCCAAGCAATTCTACGAGCAGCTATAGCAATGCCTGAGGCTCTGCTGGCACCTTCAAAGGAATCAAAGGCTGCCCTGTTGGAAAACTTTGAAATGTCTTGAGCACTGTTCCCTCTAAGCTGTGCGCGTGTGCGCGCGCACACACCTCGCCGAGCGAGCGCACACAACTTACAATGGAGCGCACAAAAATTCCGGAGTTCCTGGGTTTTCAAATTAAACCTCGAGTTTTTTTAAGGCCGCCGATCTACTGGCATTCTGTAATTTCCGGGTAATTCCGTGACGTCACTTCCGAATCTCTGAGTCCTCCTCTCACATGACACAGGCTAAAGAGGGAAATAAAAGGGAGGGGCAGCCAGCTAGCCAGCCTCTCGCTGCTCTTGTGCCTGCCTGCTAGTGCCAGCCACGCGCCTCCTTTGATCCCTCCCTCAGCCAGCCTCCAGTGCCACGTGCAGAGAAGGGAGAGCAACACACTGCACCAGCGAAGAAGAGGAGACCGGTGCTCCGGGACTGCTGCCAGATTGTGTGGGGCTACGCCGGAGATAGGGAGGAGAAGGGAGGAGTGGTCTAGTGGTTAGGACAAGGTATTTCAGGCCGGAGGGCCGGGGGTTCAAGTCCCACCTGGGGACAGCAATCTCAGGCCGGAGGGACTGGGATTTCTAGTCCTATAGGCACTCCTTGTGGTCTTGGGCAAGCCACTTAACCCTCCATTGCCCATGTTCCCTGTAAGTATTAGCGTATGTGTCTCATATCCCCTCGTGTTAAATGTATCCCCCAATTGACCGCTTTGACCCGGTAAAAAGCGGGATATAAATACAGCTAAATAAAATAAATAAATAAAATAGGTGAGTGAAACGGGGATGGTGGCGGCACCGCGTGTGGTCTTATGTATCAGATTTTTTTCATCCAGACTGTTGTTTTATTAGCTGAACCGCGGGTTTCAAGCCATTTTCTCTTTTGTTTTTTAGGCTAATCATTTTTGGCCAACTATTCCTATCATTGCATATAATTTTCTGGCTTTTTTGCCTTAAATACGCTCCATGAGTTCCTCTTTTCATGCCGATGCCTTTTGTTTCGATTGTAATAGTCCCGCCGTTATTACAATGTTTTTTGATTGCATGGCGAAGGTTGCCTCGTCAGAAAAGTATTTGCCTATATCAAACTGCTTTTCCATTTCTTCAATTTTTAACAATGCCCAATTACTATTATTTCTGCCTTTTTTTCACAAATGAGACTCGAGAGGGGTCGCAGTTTTCAGACCGCGGCACGCACGGACATAATACCGAGTTTATATTGGCCAGTTAGCCTCATACGTTGTACCTTATATACGGTTCTTTACTTCTTCCATCTATCATAGCACTCATGTATTTATTTATTTATCTGTTATCGTTTTATTTATATGACTTAGGAGCAATCGTGATTTTTAGACAGTTGCACGCATGAACACTACACTTAGTGCATATGGTTTAGTCAGCCTTATACGATGCACCTCATATATTGTTTCTCACCTCTTTTATCCATTTATTTTGCAATTATCCATTACGTTTGGATGGTTGTACACTTGCAGGTCGCTAATAAGTTTTATCCTTATAAAAATATATGAAAGACTATTAGTAAGAGTTTATATTGCAAAGGGTTATGTATGCATTTTTAGTGAACGTTTATCATCACAGCACCTACACTTTGAAGAAGAGAAGGATAATGATCCCATTGCAAAGTACTGTTATAAAAAGCTAAACAGCCATCAATTCCATATAACACTGCAAATTTTTAATGATGTTTTATCTGAACTAGCTTCATTAACAATGGCATTTCAAAAACGTGGGCTAACATCACTGGAAGCATATCATCTTGCACAGGGTAAGCTGAACAAAATCCGAATGCAATACTCGGGTGACACAATAAAATGGACTGATAACGTTAAAAAACTTCTCGACAAGATACCTGGAGACGTTTCAGTGGATACTGGTTCCACACTTACTTTCATTAATATGCTGTGTCTGCATTTAGCGGAAAGATTTCCTGAAAATGAAATTGAGGAATGGTCTGCTTTTGACTTGACAGCAATAGCACAGTGTGATTATGAATTTGGAATTGAAAACGTCCGATCACTCTGCTTAAAGTACAAACAATTTCTTATGGAGGAACATGTTGTTCAGCAGTACAATGACTTCAAGTTTTTAGTCGCAGGAAAAATCAAAAGCAAACTGATAAACAGTTTTCCGGATATGGTGACTTTGGCGTTTCAGAATGCTCAGTTTGCAGATTTAGCAAAATTGATGGATATTGGTGGAACATTTTTGGCTTCTAGTGCAGATTGTGAGCGTGGTTTCAGCTTGATGAGCAGTTTAAAAACCAAAATAAGGAATCGCTTACATTTAGAACATTTGGAAATGCTGATGCGTGTTAAGAGTCATCTTCAAGATGGCAGATCAGTAGACCTTGATAAAATTTATTCAGACTGGGTACATTTGAAAGATCGAAGAGAAAAATTTTGAGAACGAACTCTTCTTCCATACATAAATTATTTACATGGAATAACAATGACTTTCAATAAAAATTAACTGAAATAATACCACATTTGTGATTGTAATTACTAGAAATTTTCCGCTTCATTTAGTAATCGTCTATTTTAAAATCAATGTGGTGTACATACTGTATTCTAATGTGTAGTCAAATTTTAAAGTATATAACTCCAGGTGCCGTTATATGGCGCACAAAAAATTTCACCTTCCTTCAAAAGCCGCACAGCTGATATTTTATGCGCACACAGCCTACAGAAAATTAGAGGGAACATTGGTCTTGAGTATGCTTGAGCCAAAGAAGGAATTCATCCCTTTTATCATCTGGAATAAAAGGGAGAAAGTTGTGCAGCTTTTCTGCAACCTCCTTCAGAAACATACCCATATAAAGGCTGTATGAATTGATTCTGGCAATAAGCATGCTAGCTTGGAAGATCTTTCTACCAAAAGCATCCAAGGTCCTGCATTCTTTTCCTGGAGGAGTAGAAGAGTGTCTTTTGGTACTCTTTATTCTCTTCATAGCTGACTGCACCACAATAGAGTGGTGAGGAAGCTGAGTTTTTTGAAATCCAGGAGGGAGGAGGGACACGGTACATAGTGTCCAATCTACGAGAATGAGGAGAAAGGGTGAGAGGAGTCTCCCACAAGTCAATCAAATGTTCTTGAAGAATTTCATGAATTGGCAAGGTGACTGCCTCTCTGGGAACCTTAGAGTATCCTAAAATATCTAATTTTTTTGCTCTAGGTTCTTTTTCAGAGGTTACTGAAATAGAGAGTCCTTTAGCTACTTCTACTATGAAGTCTTGAAAGGACAAATCCTCTGGAGGAGACATTTTCCTTTTTGGAGAAGAGGGCTCCTCAGGAAGGGTGAGAGATACTTCAGGAGACTCATCCGATGACTCAGAATCATCAAAAGAATCGAAGTATCGTCTGCCCGATTCCAAAGATCGATAGGCGTATCGATCGGTACCGACATCGGGTGTTCCCGGTACCGGGTCGGTACCGAGAAAGAGCCCAGGACAGGGAGCCGGAATCGGCATCCTGGCCGATGTCGATGCAGCCGGTACCGGTATCGAGGTTGGTACCGATACCGGCGCCGGTACCGACAACTTGGCTTGTTGCGGTACCAACGGCGTCGCAGCCTTGATGAAAGCCAGTATGGCCTGCTGCATGGATTGCACGGTGTGATCCATGGACGCCACGACTGCCTGGATGTCGGTACTGGGAGATTGTGCCGGTACCCCAGAGCAGTCTAACAGGTGATCGGTTGAGGCCGTGCCATCGATGTCAACCTGTAACCCCATAGGAGGAGCTTTGGAAGCCGGAGCTTCCCGCCGGGGTTGTTTGGCTGGGGCAGGATCCTCAAGGGCAAGGCCGGAGGCATCTCGATACTTAGAGGGAGATTTGCCCTTTGAGGACCTGCTAAAAGTATGTTTGGTTACCTGAGATCCATCAGGAGAGGAAGACCTGGAAGATGTCGATGCCACCGCCGGTGCATCCGTGGGAAACAGCAGATGGAGCTTGGCTGCTCGGTTCTGTAACCCTCGTTTAGACATTAGGGAACAGGACTGGCAATCCGGATGGAGTGTTCAGGCCCCAAACATTTAAGACACCATTCATGGGTGTCTGTCACAGAAATTGTACCGCTACACTTAGTGCATTTTTTGAAGCCAGAGGCTGGTTTTTCCATGAGGGAAAAAGTTTTCGTGGGCCTGGAGGCCTAAGAGGAAAAATACACCAAGTGGGGAAAAAGTATTATTATTTTTTTTTTAGAAGAAGAAAAGAAAAGAAAAGAAAAGAAAAGACCGGCGGTACCGGTCCGGCGTCGGGGAAGGCAGACACGCGACCAAAGAAAGAGATTAAAATAAAGAACTTCTTCAGCGGTGACAGGAACACGACCTGCTGGCTCCGCGGAAAAGAAGAACTGAGGCGAGTTGGTAGGAAAGGCGGGAAGGCAGTGCGCATGCGCTGTGGGATGCCCCAAAAGCTTTCATTCTGGGAAGCTGGGGAGCATTCCCGCGCAGGCTCCGTCGGTACCGACGTACCCATATGTGAGGACTTATTCCTGCTTGTTCCTGGAGATACTATTGGGAGGGACCTGTCCACCTGGACCGCAAAACTGCCGACCCGAAACAGGCATCTCCCGCCGCTTGAACATCCAGGCGGTAATGTTTACTAAAAGTATGCAAGGAAGACCAAGTGGCTGCTCTGCAGATCTCAACCGATGGAACTAAGCTATGCTCCGCCCACAAAGCCGCTTGCGCTCTAGTAGAATGAGCCCGCAGCCCCAAGGGTACCTGACGACCTTGCAAGGTATAAGCTGACGCTATTGCTTCACGAACCCATCTGGAAATCAAAGCTTTGGCCTCCGCTTCACCTTTATGCGGCCCACCAAAGAGAACGAACAAACTGTCAGACTTGCAGAAGGACTCCGAGACCTTCAAGTATTGCCGAAGTACCCTCTTAATGTCTAACAAACGCAAACTACGGTCCGACCCGGCCTCCCCCGAAACACCCAAACCGGGCAAAGAGACGAACTGATTCACATAAAATGGCGAAACTACCTTAGGTAGGAAAGACGGTACGGGATGCAACATCACTTTTTCCCTAAAAAAGTCAGAAACGGTTCCCGACAGGACAAAGCCTGCAACTTAGAGATTTGACGTGCAGAGCAAATGACTACCAAAAATGCTGTCTTCAAAGTCAAATCCCTTATGGAAGCCTGATGCAAAGGCTCAAAAGGGTCCCTTGTCAAGGCTCCTAAAACCAGGTGGAGATCCCACAGAGGAGAAACCACCCTGCGCGAAGGACGTAGATGGGATACCGCTCTCAAGAAAGCACAGTTACTTACCTGTAACAGGTGATCTCCGGAACAGCAGGAATTAGTCTTCACATATGGGTACGTCGGCGCCGACGGAGCCCGCACGGAAATGCTCCCCAGCATCCAATCAGAAGCCTTTGGGAGCATCCCTCACGCCTGCGCGGTGACTTCCCGCCTTTCCCACTGCCTCTCCTCAGTTGAGTTTCATAGCTGAGACAGAAGGAGAGCAAGAGGAAAGGAAATAGATAGATACAACTCCTAGGGGAGGTGGGTGGGTTGTGAAGACTAATTCCTGCTGTTCCGGAGATCACCTGTTACAGGTAAGTAACTGTGCTATCTCCAGGAACAAGCAGGAATGAGTCTTCACATATGGGGACTCCCTAGCTGCGGGTGCCAGGGGAGATCCCATAAAATGCGTATCCCTGGAACAGGGCAGCATTTCCCAACCTGGATCTCCGGCATCCCCTGGGGGATGGGGGGTAGGAGTTGAATAGAGCAGAGCTGCAGAGGAACAGCGAATCTAAAGACTACAGGGAAAAAAAGTCTTTAGAATGTATGTCAAGTATCAGTAAATATTTAATGAACTAGCACAATACAGAGCTTACCTACTGGATTGTAGGAAATAGACAGGAGATGCAGTAGCGGAATCTTCAAGGTAACTCCACTGCAGTGAGGAAGAAGTTCCAATCTGGAATGGGCAGGTGACCCAGGTGTCAACCGGGGCAGGAGAAGATCGGCAGGCCTCCAATGAAAAGCTTTATGGAAAAGCTGAGAACTCTTGTAGGTACAGAGTCATAAACATTGAGGACTAACAAAAGAAAACTGACCGATCTGGAAAGTAGCCCAGTCCGGAGGGGAAGAGAGGGTATGGAAAAAAGCCCCTATTCCCAAGGAGAACAGAAGTGTACGCAGGAATACTGAAAATGTACACTGTCTTTCCTAGCTGGTAGGAGATAGGAAGACATTGAAGTTTGAGACTGCATAGAAAAAGAAATGTATAACAAAAATAGAAGCTGTTGACGTCACAGCAGTAATTGTTAGTATAACCAGTCCCAGTTACTGAGCCGTATTATAATAGGCAAGTTGACTGTCTGGACCCCATAAGAAAATAAAAACCTAAGCACCGACAGTCAGGGAGATAGGTTAGACATAGGGTGCTATGGACATCTCCCAATATGCGCATACCTAGATATATATATATATATATATATATAAGGAAAGACATACATATCTATACGTATGAGAATATATATGTCTAGACAAGTGTGATACATATATCTATCTCCATTTCTATATGTAGATTTATATGTATAGATAGAGGCGGGATGGCTGATGCCACCCAGGGCATAAAACCATGTATGCACAGGGCACATACATACAGGAAAACAATTTTAAGAATGCATGCCTGCAACTGAGCCACAGAAACATTCACATGGGGAATGTGATGGGAAAAAATTAATCCCATAATAGGGGGTGAAACCCACCTGAAGAAATATAGAGGATCTATTTCTGTAGGTCAGTGGAAGAACCAGCATGGTTGAGTGAAAACCAGAGGATAACAGCAGTCTGGTAAGAGTACGTCAGCAGTGCCCTAGGACTCTGATATGTCCGAAGGACAAGAAGAACGCAGAGACGAAGATACCAAAGTGACCCAGCCAAGGGGTTCAGGGGTATCATGTATGCGCTGTCCAAGTGGAGCAGAAAACATAATGCCAAGCTGGAAGGAACAGGAGTATAATCCGGCCAGATTGGAAACTCCGTGGACACACACGTAGAAAAAACTTGTCCGCTGGATCTGAAAGACCCTCAGAGACAGAGTTCAATGCTCTGTAGCAAGGGCCCATAGCAGAAAGCTTCTCTGAGGATTGCAGAGAGCATTGTGCAGGAGAATTATAGATAAAACTGACAGAAGTCAGGTGTGTTGCCATATCCTAGGAAAAGATATGGCTAGAAGAAGATAAGCTGCAGCGAAGAGTATTATGCAAGCTAGTTGCAAGTAGCTGGCAATGAGCACTAAGGTAATCACTGGAACTCCTGCATATACAGCAACTGAACAAACAACAGAGGGGATTCTCCTGTATGAAAACAGAGAGAAAACAGACAAAGGCAGCGGAGAAGATTTCCGTTCCTGTCTGATGAGGTGTTCAGAGCACGCATTGAAGGAAAACAACAGTCTACACTGTGTTTCAGTATGGCACCAACTCAAGCAGGGGAGACCCTGGAAGAGAGGGGGTCGGAAAGTGGCTTACCCTATGGAAGGTCAGCTGAGGGAAAAAAATGTCCATATGGGGCAGAACTATCATGGGATAGTTGCAACCTCCCTTCGTTGTAGTAAGAATGGGAGAATTCTGTAACCCATGGACAAAAATACCCCAAGAGCACAGCATACTGGGAAAGAAAAACCAGTGTAGAGTTTGAAGAATAAACTTCCGCTGAGGAGAAGTTAACTGTAGAGTGCAATACACAGGAACCCATGAGTGCTGGTTACTGGGTAGAGTCTGGAGACTTCAGACTAGGATGAGATGTCCCTTGCTTGGGTACACCGGGAGGATGGGTAGAAGGATGAAACTTTCTCTTCTTCAGGATAGACGGTTTGGTAGGACATTGCCTACGTCCTGGGGAAAAAGAAGGCTTAGGATGGTTTCCAGAACCAGGGAAGTCAGTGGAGCAATGAGCAACCTGACGTAAAGCCTCTTTATTGAAGAGATTTTCTCCAGTACAAGGAGAATTACCCAGTGTGTGTTGTGCCCATCTGCTCAAGTCTGAAGCCTGCAGCCACGCTGTACGGCGCGCTCCAATGGCAATAGCAGAGGATCTGCTAACAGACTCAAAAGAGTCTAGAGAAGCCCGGGAAAGAAACCAAGAGATATTCCTGCTATGATTAATAAGCAAGGAATAGTCAGAGGCCTTAGGTTCCGACAAAAAAGGAGACAAAAGAGACAACTGCTCTGTGACCTCCTGAAGCGTGAGACTCATATAAAAAATATGAAATAATTCTTGAAGCCAACATAGAAGTTTGGAAGGTCTGACGTCCAAAGGCATCAAGTGCTTTAGATGCACGACCTGGTGGGAAAGAAGAATGCTTCTTCTTACTTCTGACCTTCCTCATTGCGGATTCCACTACAATGGAATGATGCGGAAGTTGGTTTTTCTGAAACCCCGGAGAGGGAGGCACCTGATACAGAACATTCATGGCTGTAGAAGGCGCAGGAACCTTTAAAGGTGATTCCCAAATCCTCAGAAGAAGGTCCTGCAAAGACTGATGCAAAGGAAGCATTATGGTTTCCTTTTCTGCAGGATCTTGGCCAAGAGTAGGACCAGGAATAGGAATGGCAAGAAAGGTTGCCATATCAAGGAGAAATTTCTGAAAAGAAGGATCTCCCAGAGGAACTATTCCTGGGTAGGTTGAGGTTGAATGAGCAGCGTGAACAGCAGAAGACCTACTGGACTGGTGCATAAAAGGAATCTTGCTAGATGGAAAACGATACTGACAGCTCTGATTCGAGGCAGTTAGTACTGCATCGTCGGTTCCCGGTATCGATTCCAAGCTAGGCATGGAAAGGATTGACGACACCGATGGAACTGCAGGAAACGACATCGATACCGGTACCGGCATCGGGGACGGTAATGCCCTCGTAGCAGGCATCAGAGGTTGCCGAAGCAGTACCGAGGTAACCAGAGAGCTTTGGTGATTATCCCCGATACTGCGTAGTCGGAGGCGACAAGGATCGGCTCTGAAACGCGTCGGAACCAAGTCATCTAGACTGAATATGGATTCCAGACTGGGCATCGAGACGAGCGTCGATGGTGGAATCGGCGAAGCCGCCACATGAAGGTCAATCGGAATCGTATCGATCGGTACCGAAGGCACCGAGGACGACGCCCGGTGAAGAGAGGAACACCCGACACCGGCGCCGATGTCGGGGTATCGGCACCGCACAAAGCCAGTACCCCCCCCCCCAAGCATGGCGCCCAGGACACCCGACGACGATCCCCGGTGAAGAGTGGAACACGACACCGATGCCGATGCCGGGGCATCGTTACCGCTCGATGCCGGTATCGACCCCGCGGTTGGCTGCTGGGATACAGGAAAGCTAGATTGGGTCGTATCGATCGGCCCCGAAGGCACCGAGGACTCCAGACGATGATCCCTGGTGAGGAGCGGAGCACTCTACACCGGTGCCGATGCCGGGGGATCGGCACCGCTCGAAGCCGGTACCAACCCTGCGCATGGCTGGGAAGCAGGAAAACCAGTCTGGGTCGGGTCGATCGGTCTTGAAGGTACCGAGGATACCAGACGACGAGCCCTGGTGAAGAGTGGAGCACTCGACACCGGTGCCGATGCCGGGGAAGCGGTACCGCTCGAAGCCAGACCGCAATCCCTGGTGGCGAGTGGAGCACTCGACAGCGGTGCCGATGCCGGGGGAGCGGTACCGCTCGAAGCCGGTACCAACCCCGCGCATGGCTGGGATGCAGGAAAGCCAGTCTGGGTCGTATCGATCGGCCCCGAAGGCACTGAGGACACCAGCTGACGATCCTTGGTGAAGAGTGGAGCACTCGACACCTGTGCCGATGCCGGGGGATCGGTACCGCTCGAAGCGGATACCACCCCCGAGAGCATGGCTCAGGTATGTTCTGTGAGGAGTGAACCCCAGGAACAACCTGAAACCCCGTAAATGCTTTGGAGTCCGAAGACTCCCGCCGGGGTCTTATTGCCAATGGGGTCTTGAGGGCAAGGCCGGAGCCGTCATCATGCTGGGCATGAGACTTGCCCTTCAAGAATTGGCTAGTCTTAACAGACTGTTTGTGGGTTATCTGATCCTGGAGAGAAGAGTAAACCGAGGACCTCACCCGAGGAGGAAAAACGGCATCGAGGGATACCCGAAAAAGAGAAGGTCTTCTCCCGATGCTAAAGCCCCATGGATCTGGGGAAAAAGGGTCAGGACCCAAACAGGTTAGACACCAGGCATTGGAGTCTAAAAAGAAAACCAAGTTTCCACAGTGAGGGCACTTCTTAGGGGAAGAAGGCTCCATGTTGGAAAGGCCTAGTAGGCCTCAAAAGATAAAAGAAAAAACTGAAGGGGAAATTATTTCTCTAAAGGAAAAGAGAAGAATAAGGCACCGGCGGTACCGGTATCGGCGGGGAAGACAGCCGCGACCACACAAAACAAGAAAATAAAGATTTTAAAGAAAACCGTTTCTGCGGCGACAGGAGGTACGTCCTGTTGGCTCCGTGGAAAAACGAAAACTGAGGAGAGGCAGTGGGAAAGGCGGGAAGTCACCGCGCAGGCGCGAGGGATGCTCCCAAAGGCTTCTGATTGGATGCTGGGGAGCATTTCCGTGCGGGCTCCGTCGGCGCCGACATACCCATATGTGAAGACTCATTCCTGCTTGTTCCTGGAGATACGTACAATTATCGTCAAGGACCCCCAAAGGAACTCCTTGCACCTTTCCTCGGTAACAAGAAATAGCTGCCAACTGCACCCTTAACGAACTGGCAGCCAATCCCTTATCAAACCCGTCTTGCAAGAAACTCAATACTGTCGGTACAGATACTGAGGCCAGACGAAACTGACGTTGAGCACACCAGTCCTCAAAAACACGCCAGACGCGCACATATGCTAAGGAAGTGGACCTCTTTCTGGCCAGAAGCAAGGTGTCAATCACCACCTTGGAATAACCCTTCTTCCTTAACCGAGCCCTTTCAATGGCCAAGCCGTAAGCAAGAACCGATGTACCTGAGGCATTTGTAGAGGACCCTGAAGCAGCAGATCCTCCCTTAGCGGCATCCGCCATGGTTCGCCATCGAGCAGACGCACCAGATCGGCATACCATGGACAACGAGGCCAATCTGGAGCTGCTAGAACCACTCTTCTCTGATGAGCCTCGATGCGCTGTACCACTCATCCTATGAGCGCACAAGGGGGAAACAAGTAGAGGAGATCGTGAGCAGGCCATTGTTGGAGTAAGGCATCTAGACCTTCCGACATTCGTTTTCGTCGCCTGCTGTAAAAGCGACTAGCTTTGGCTGACCGAAAGGTCGCCATGAGATCCATAACCGGAGATCCCCACTTGAGGACAATCTGAGCAAACACCTCCGGATGAAGCTCCCATTCTCCGGCATGTGCTCGAACCCAGCTGAGAAAGTCCGCTGTCTCATTGTCCGTTCCCACAATGTACGCCACCGACAGAGCCTGAAGCCAAGGCTCTACCCAACTGAAGAGACTTTCTGCCTCCAGATCACAGAACTCCGCAAGAAACTGAAAACCTACTTGTTCACCAAGCATTATAACATAGATAACTCATCATCTACACTAGACAAAGGTTAAACAGACAATCGGTTACTCCATGCAATAAACCTTTAACCTACACAGTTAGCACTCTCCAATGATGATCCTTTGACCTCCCCCCAAGTATTCCATATATATATATTCATATATAACTTGTATATAGTTTTTCACACTGTTCGGTATTATACCACATTATTTGTTCTATATTTCATATGATGTTCCTTGTAAATAAGTTCTGTTATATTCCATTGTTCCATGTAAAACAAACTTGATTTGTTAATTATTGTTACCTGTAAACCGCAACTGAACTTTGGAAGATGCGGTATATAAATGTGAATTAAATAAATAAATAAATAAAAAATAAAAATTTCCAGAGCCGTGCTTCCCGTGCCCCCTTGATGATTGAGGTATGCAACAGTCATGGCATTGTCCAAGAGCACTCAAACCGCTCGATCCCGTAAGGTGGATTTGAAGGCCCAAAGCGCTAGAACTACCGCTCGCAACTCTAGCTGATTGATGGACCATTTGTCCTGTTCGGTCCAGCCGCCTTGCGCGAAGAGCTCTCCGCAATGAGCTCACCATCCTGCAAGACTGGCATCCGTTAACACTGGCATCCACTGCGGTTGTTTGAGAGGCATGCCCGCCGCGAGATTCTGTGGACGAAGCCACCACTGAAGAGACTTCCTGACCTGCAATGGACAGTGGAGGCGCATGGACAGTCGTTCTGGTGAGACCATCAACGGAGCAGTGACCTCTGTAAGGGACGCATATGAGCTCTGGCCCACGGCACAACTTCCAGAGTCGCCGCCATTGTCCCTAACACGCGGAGATAGTGCCAGGCAGATGGTGCAGGAGTCTGCAAAAAATAGCGCACCAGAAGCCGCAGGCCCTGGGCTCGGAGATACAGCAGGAAAACTGATCCGACACGAGTGTCGAAGCAAACTCCCAAATACTCTAGAACTTGCGTCGGAACCAATCGGCTCTGGGCAGTATTGACCACCCAACCGAGCCTCTGCAGGAGCACTACCAATTTGTCTGTCACTCGTACACACTCTCGGCCCTGGACTTTGCCTGAATCAACCAGTCATTGAGATAGGGATGAACTAATACTCCCTCCTTCCGAAGAGCCACCGCCACAACAACCATAACCTTGGTGAAGGTGTGCGGAGCCGTCGCCAGACTAAAGGGCAACGCCTGAAACTGAAAATGCCCCCATGGTAGCGTAAATCTTAGAAACCTCTGATGCTCTGGCCTGATCGGAATGTGTAAATATGCTTCGGTGATATCGAGAGACGTCAAAAACTCCCCTTGACGAACCGCCACTATAACCGAACGTAAGGTCTCCATTCAGAAATGAGGTACCTGCAAACAGCGGTTTACCCCGCTTGAGATCCAGAATCGGGCAGAAGGCCCCGTCTTTCTTTGGCATCACAAAATAAATTGAGTATCGACCGATACCGTAATGCTCTCGCGGAACCAGAACCACTGCTCCCAGAAGCAAAACACGAGCCAGAGTCTCCCGTACCACAATCGTCCTTTCACTCCCCCTGCACGGCGACATGACAAAAGAGTCGACCACCAGACGAGCAAACTCGAGAGAATAACCTTTGCGAACGACCTCCAACACCCACTGATCAGATGTTATCTGGACCAAGGCAGGAAGAAAGACCCGAAGTCGACCCCCTACCAGCTGAATTCCTGCCTGGGTCTACCTCGCTTCATTGCGTTTTCCGAAAAACCGAGGAAGAGGGGACTAGCAAATCCTCTGCCCGCTCCCCGGAATCCTCTAAAACTTTGCTATCGAGAGGAAAACCGTCCTCTTTGAAAACCTCCCAAACAGAAGGTACGAAAACGCCTGAAATCCCGAGGTTGCCCACGGGAAGGTAACAGGGCTTGGCACTGCTTCGGTTTACCCTCCGGCAAGCGACCTCCTTTAGAATCCCCCAAATCCTTGACCAGCTTATCAAGATCTTCTCCAAACAACAGCTTCCCCTTAAAAGGAAGTTTGATAAGACGTGACTTGGAGGAACTGTCCGCCACCCAGTTCCTGAGCCGAAGATAGTGGCGTGTGGCTACCAAGGAAGCCACGCTATTCGCCAAACCTCTAATAAGATCATAGTGGTCATCGGCCATATATGCGGAATCTGACTCTAGTCTTGTCACATCAGCTAGTTGCTCCTGCTTTTTCTGAACTAGCTGCTGCAAACGCTGCGACCAGCGAAGGCATGCTCTCGCAAACCAAGCTCCACAAATAGAGGCCTGCAGAGCCAGAGCATTAACCGCAAAAGCTTGAAACTGCCGCATCTATACGCTGAGAACAAAATACTTCCCGCTCTTGATCCGCCAAGGGAGAGAGACAATTCCTGGACCTTACACCACGCAAGCCTGCCTCCGGCACATCCCATTCATCCTGAATCATCTGCTTAACCACACGGTGAACAGGAAAAACCGCCTGGAACTTTCGTACCACCTGAATGAGAGGATCCTCCAAACCCTCATCTTCCGCTGGTACCACCGACAAAAGGTTGAGAGCCTGAAGGGACGCCGTAATGAGCGCTGTCAGCTCCTCCCTTCGAAAGACTCGGATAATCCTTGCTTGATCTTCAGGTTCCTGAATCTCACTTTCCTCTAAATCCTCCATGCTGGCTTCCGGCTCCAGCTCAAGGTCCTCTGCATCCGGCCAGTCTGAACCAAGAGGCTGATCTTCCACTGACCGGGCCCTCTTAACCGGTCTACCATCACTACCACTGAACCTTTCGGTGGCTGCTTGGCCTCTTGCCACCCCAAGAAGCGAGGCATCCACAACTACCCCCTGCTGCCGCAAGCAGTAAGCCTGATGAAGCAGCAGCACAAAATCTGGGGAGATACCCTCGAAAGCTGCCCCCGACACCATGGGAGTGGCAGGATTACCGGGCAAAGTCAAATTTGAAGTAGGAAGAGACTCCCCTTCCTCAGAAGTGGCAGCACTCTGCGCCACCAGAGCAGTGCCTTCTTTAGACCGATCCTGCATTTCTTGTTCCATAGTAAGCGCCTCAGATGTGCAGACACAACACACCCCCACGTCCAAGACTGAGCCCCTACGGGCGCCACAAACTAGGCACTGTGGCTGCGTAGGCATTAGCGCTACAGGATCCGAGAGACTGGATAGTAAAGGAAATAAATAGTAAAGCAAAGTAGCACTCACTCCCAATGAATAGCCCTTTCTCCTTAATCTAGCCCTTTCAATGGCCAAGCCGTAAGCGAGAATCGAGCTACCTGAGGCATCCGAAGAGGACCCTGCAACAGTAGATCCTCCCGAATCGGTAAAGGCCATGGCTGCCCTTCGAGAAGTCTCATCAGGTCTGCATACCATATCATGCAATCCAGAGCAATCAGAATCACGTGCCCCTAATGTGTTGCGATGTGCTGGATTAGCCGGCCTATTAGAGCCCATGGAGGAAGCACATACAGAAGCCCCTGCGAGGGCCATCATTGTGCGTGAAGAGCCCCTCGCAATGCACTCCCCTGCCTGCCAGGCTGGCGTCTGTCACTACATGGACCCACTGCGACTGCTCAAGAGGCATGCCCACCGACAGCTTCTCCGTTCGTAGCCACCATTGCAGAGATGCGCGGATCCTCCCAGTGCAAGGCAAACCCTCGCTGAGAGAGTCCCTCTGATGAGACAGCACAGTTACTTACCTGTAACAGGTGATCTCTGGGAACAGCAGGAATAAGTCTTCACATATGGGTACGTCGGTACCGACGGAGCCTGCGTGGGAACGCTCCCCAGCGTCCAATCAGAAAGCTTTTGGGAGCATCCCTCAGCGCCTGCGTGCTGCCTTCCCGCCTTTCCAACTGTCTCTCCTCAGTTGAGTTTTATAGCTGAGACAAAAAGAGAGAAAGAGGAAAGGAAGATAGATAGAGAGATACAACTCCTAGGGGAGGTGGGTGGGTTGTGAAGACTTATTCCTGCTGTTCCCAGAGCTCACCTGTTACAGGTAAGTAACTGTGCTATCTCCAGGAACAAGCAGGAATGAGTCTTCACATATGGGGACTCCCAAGCTAAAATGCCTGGAGTCCTAGCATGGAAAGGATTGGAACATGTTACACCTCATATGACCAGGCATCCTGAGGATGGAGGGTAGGAGTTGAAAAGAGAGGAGCTGTAGGAAAAACAGCTAACCTAAGGACTACAGGTAAGGAGTCCTTGCATGTATAATAATTACCATGAAAAATATTGATATGAATAAACACAATATGGTCCTCACCTACTGGACTGCAGGAAGTAGAGAGGCTGATGGAGTCTACTGGAGATCCAGTAGAGGAATCTTCAAGGTGACTTCCCTGAATTGAAGACGAAGGTCCAAATCTGGATTTGAAAGGAGACCGAGGTGTCAACTGGGGTATTACAAAAACATCAGGTCTTTAGTGGAAGCTTTATGGAAAAAGCTAGGAACTCTTTTGGATACAAAGTTAGTAACATTTAGGAACAAAAGAGGAAGACTGACTGATTTGGACAACTAGCCCAGTCCTGGAGGGAAGAAGGGGTATGGAAAAAAGCCCATATTCCCAAGGAGGACAACTGTCTGAAGGGCTGAAAGTTCAGATCTACTGAAGATACAACCTGTCTTTCCTATCTGTTGAGAGATTGGAAAGATAGTGAAGCATGGAGCTTCAGGGTTACCCAGACGTAGGGTTAAAGAAGAAGCAGTCAGTACCACAGTAGTGGTTGTGTGCATAATACTCCAGACATACTGAGGGACAGTATGAACATATGCAAGCCTACTGTCTGGAAGCTATAGGAAGGTAAAAACTTTATAAGCATAGACAGTTAGAGAGATAAGTATGTAAATACATATCTACCTATAAGAAAGCATCTTGACACATACACATACATATACATATATACACATATACATATATATATACACACACATGCTGCCGATACTGGAAAGTCAATCTGGGACGTATCGATTGGTCCCGAAGGTACCGAGAACGCCGGATGACAATCCCTGGTGAAGAGTGGATCACTCAACACCAGTGCCGATGCCAGGGTATCGGTACCGCTCGACGCGGATGCCACCACCGAGCATGGCTCAGGTATGTTCTGTGAGGGGTGAGCCCCAGGAACACCCTGAAACCCCTCAAACGCTTTGGAGACCGAAGACTCCCGCCGGAGTTTTGAAGCCAATAGGGTCTTGAGGGCAAGGCCGGAGCCGTCATCATGTTTGACATGAGACCTACCACTCAAGGATTGGCTAGTCTTAACAGACTGTTTGTGGGTTACCTGATCCTGTAGAGAAGAAATGGTCGGTGCCCTGACACTGGAAGGGAACGCGGTATCGAGGGAAACTCGAAATGGAAAATCTCTTCTCATAAAATTGTAGCCTAATGGCTCCGGAGGAAAAGGGTCAGGATCCAAACAGGTTAGACACCAGTTATTGGAGTCTAAAAAGAAAACTGTATTTCCACAGTTAAGGCACTTCTTAGGAGAAGAAGGCTCCATGATGGAGAGGCCTTACAGGCCCCAAAAATTAAGACAGAAACTGAGGGAAAACTCTCCCTGAGTTTTTGAAAAGAAAAGAAAAAAGCCCACCGGCGGTACCGGTGGAGGCGGGAAAACAGTCGCGACCACAAGAAAACAAGAATTAAAGAAAAAATTTTCTGCTGTGACAGGAGGACGTCCTGTCGGCTCCGCGGAAAAACAAAAACTGAGGAGAGACAGTTGGAAAGGCGGGAAGGCAGCACGCAGGCGCTAAGGGATGCTCCCAAAAGCTTTCTGATTGGACGCTGGGGAGCGTTCCCGCGCAGGCTCCGTCGGTACCGATGTACCCATATGTGAAGACTCATTCCTGCTTGTTCCTGGAGATCAACGATGAAGCAGGGAGCTCTGCAAAGGCGCATGTGCGCCCTGGCCCAAGGCACGACCTCCAGCATTGCTGCCATTGTTCCTAGTACTCGAAGATACTGCCAAGCCTACGGCGCCAGCTGCTTCAGAAAACCGCGTACCAAGCTCTGCAGCCCCCGTATTTGAGGCTCCGGAAGGAACACTGCCCCAACCCGGGTGTTGAATTGCACTCCCAGATACTCTAGGCTCTGAGAAGGCACCAGCCGACTCTTGGTGGCATTGACCACCCAACCGAGACTCTGCAGAAACTCTACTACCTTGGCTTTGACCTTCATACTCTCGGCTCGGGACTTCGCCCAAATTAACCAGTTGTCGAGGTAAGGATGGACGAGAACACCCTCCCTGCACAGATATGCTGCACTACCACCATTACCTTGGTGAACGTCCATGGAGCCGTTGCCAACCCGAACGGCAAGGCTTGGAATTGAAAATGACCCCATGGCACTGCAAACCTCAAAAACATTTGATGATCCAGCCTGATGGGAATGTGTAGTTAGGCCTCGGTGAGGTCTAGCGACGTCAAGAACTCCCCCTGACAAACTGCTATCATCACTGAACGTAGCTTTTCTATGCGGAAATGAGATACCCGAAGACAGCGGTTTACACCCTTGAGGTCGAGGATTGGACGAAAAGCTCCATCTTTTTTGGAACCACAAAATAAATTGAGTATCGACCGCAACCACACTGATCCAGACACACCAGAACCACAGCTCCAGCTGTCTCAACCACGACAGGGTTGCCCGAACCGCCAACTCCTTTGCCCTCCTTCTGCACGGAGAGAGAACAAAGGAGTCCTGAACCAGCCGAGCAAACTCGAGAGCGTAACCCTCTCGAATGACCTCCAACACCCACTGATCGGATGTTATGTGGACCCAGGCAGGAAGAAATTCCAGTAGTCTACCTCCCACCTGAGCCCTCCTCACTTCATTGTGGCTTCTTGAAACTGGCGGGCGAGGGGCTGGCGAAACCTCTGCCCGCCCCGCGGAATCCTCTAAAACCTTGAACCTGAAAGGGATACCTTCCCCTTTGAAAGGTCCCCAGATGCGATGACCGAAACTGTCTGAAATCCCGAGACTGGCTCCTCAACCATGCTCCAGCCCATCCCGGTTTTGGCTTGTCCTCTGGTAAACGACCTCCTTTCGATTCCCCCAAATCCTTGACTAGCTTGTCCAGGTCCTCACCTAACAACAACTTTCCCCTAAATGGAAGCTTGCTGAGCCTCGACTTGGAGGAATTATCCGCCGCCCAATTACACAGCCAGATATAACGATGGGCCGCCACAAAAGACACACTATTAGCCAAACTTCTGATTAAGTCATAATGAACATCTGCTAAGTAAGCTGCTCCGGACTCCAACCTGGTCATATCAGCCAGCTGATCTTGCGCAGTCTCTCCCGCCTGCCGCAACCACTGAGACCAACGTAGACAAGCTCTCGCCACCCACGCTCCACAGATAGAAGCCTGTAACGAGAGCGCATTGGCTTCAAAGGCTTGTTTTACCAAAGAGTCCACTCTTCTGTCCTGACTATCCTTTAATGCCGCGCTACCTTCCACCGGAATGGTAGAAGTCTTCTTCATAACCGCCGAAACTGCAGCATCCACTCGCAGAGAATGAAACAACTCCCGTTCTTGATCAGCTAAGGGATAAAGACGAGAAATAGACCTAACGCCTCTAAGCCCTGCTTCCAGCAAATCCCACTCATCCTGAATCATCTGCTTAACTACCTTGTGAACCGTAAAAACTGCTTGGGATCTTCGTACCGCCTGAATCAGAGGATCCTCTACACTGTCCTCCTCCGCTGGCTCGACCACGGAGAGGTTAAGAGCCTGAAGCCCCTCCGAAACACTCGGATAACCCTAGCTTGGTCCTCAGGCTCCTGAATCTCACCTTCAAGTTCCTCCGTAGGACCCTCCAATTCCATATCAAATTCATCATTCTCTAACCAATCTGACCCTTGCGGATGGTCGTCCAGCGGTCGGGCCCTCTTGACCGGTCTCGCCTCTGCGCCTGCAGAATTCTCCACAGCCAAACTGAGCCCTCCGGAACCCAAACCTGAAAGATCCGGCACCGCTCCCTGCTGACACAGAGAGTACGCCTGGTGTAAAAGCAGTACGAAGTCCGGTGAAAAATCAGCCATAGGTGATGACCCCACCGCCTGTGGCACCACCGCACTAGAGTGCAATGAAGGTGAGGCTGACGGCGAGGCTGCAAGCTCTAGCAGCAAAGCCCCTTGCACCGCTGACCCAACCCCTTGAGGCGCGACGAGGGGCCCAAGTTTTTCCTGCAACTCTTGTTCCATACCGTGCATCTCTGACACACACCCGCGACAGACTCCTGCTTCTGACACTGTCCCGACGGGTACCACACACCAGACACTGTGGACGCACAGGCATTAGATCTTGGTACCTTCCAAAAGGCCGAGAGACCTCCCAAAATGAATACCAGAAAGAAAAGAGCTCAGCAGCAGTGAGTCTCTGCTCTTTTACAGGCTGATCACCAAATTATTCCCCTTTTCTTTTTTTTTTTAAACTCTGCTCGGATCAAAGAAGGGATAAAAACCCAAAATCCATAAAAACACCCGATCTAGTCTTCCCCTGTCACCTGAAGCCGACTAGAGAATTCCTGCCAGCTAAAGAAGTGACCCAATCAACCCTGGTCATCACCCTTGCGGCAATTGTTCCATCTGCTGCATTTCTGATGAGTGTGCACAATTTGAGTATAACCACAAGATCTATCGCTTACGGCATCAAACTTCCTGCACAACAGATTTTGTAGTTTATGGCATAAGATGTCCATGCCAACTATTGTATATTGGGAACAGTTCGGTCTTTTAAAACACGTATTACTGAACATCGCAGCCGACTACGCTGCCAAGTGCAGGAAGCTCCGTTGGTAGCTCACTGTTTGCAACTGCATCATAGCTTTGAAGATTTACGATGTTTTTGTGTTGACAGGACGCTGGGAGGGAGGAATGGTAAAACCAGGGAACAAGCGCTAATTATTAATGAGCAGCGATGGATCCACCGCCTAGGCACAGTGTCCCCAGGGGGTCTCAATAATAGCATTGAATGGGGCGCCTGTGTATGAGTCATCACTAGGTTACGTCATGTACACACCTGGGTTTTAAATGGCCCTGACTTGCACCATCCACATGCGCGGCGTTCTGAGGCTGAAGACCTCAGTGTGAAGGATATACGGTATGCGCTTGAAAATGAGAAAATTAAAGAAATAATCATTGTCAACACATTAAGGTATGAGAAGAGAAACTAAGCAATACAGTCTTGATATATATGTTAATAGAGCTTGGAATTACATTAAGAATGTGTTATTTTCTAGCTATCTGATGAAGCTCAAACCCTGAAGAAACAATCTGTGAAACGCGGAAGCAGTGCCGACAGACGGCGTCGGGGAAAGTTTAATCAAGAGCTTATCTTCACTCTAAATTCATTCTTGAGTTAAGTTCCATTCCTTTAATTGTATGGCTATATGAAAACAGAAGCCTTAAGCTCATATCGGGACTGTGTACTGATAGCTTTGAGGAAAGGAACGATATAGAGAACCGTGGTCATTGATGCTAAAGAGTACTGCAAGGGTTAACACCCATCACAAGTACTGATAAAAGCCTGAGACCTGGTTCTAAGTCACATCTATTGATGAAATAAGCACTTGTATAGCCCACATCTAATTGGATATTTATTCCGAGGTAATAGTATTGAGGACTGTCATTTTTGATATAAGATTGTCTCCTCTAAAAAACGAAAATTGACCTGTATCATTAGCTAAAGAAGTGCTGCAGACAAAAACCGCGGGAAAAACAGCCCTGCTGAAAACAGCTGTGTCAAAAATTGATAAGGCAGGCTCACCACGAGGGAACAGGCCTCTCTCCCCAAAAAACACAATCGGGCACTCACCTGAGGCAAACCTGCTGTCCTCAGTGATCCAGAGGCTATTTTCTTCTGAAAAGGTGCACTGCTGAGCAAATCCCTCCTTCCAACAGCTCAGGAAGGCAGAAAGCCTGCAAACACTGTGCCCACGGCCCCTCCCCCCTGCACCGGAACCTATCCGCAGGCAAGAGAGGCAGACAGAAGCAGCTCCCCTCCGTACAGACAAGGAGGGGAGTGCAGCAGGGCAGAAAAGAAGTTAAAACTGAAGTGAAGCAGAGCAGGAATCCTCTTCCACTGCCCCTTCACTAGCCCCGTCTAGCCCTGTTCCTTTTTTTTTTTAAACAACCTTTAATGACTCAGTATCCAAATCAAAGAAAGTATAGATAGAAAAAACACCCCCCAAAACTCCACTAAACCTAATTACAGCTACTTAAATGCTCCAAAGGTGAGCCCAGGACCTAAGCTTACTACCTCCCTGCTGCATGGAGACTGGGCACACTGGAATCTGGTGGGAGGTGCCACCGGTATATGTCCCAGAATTCTGACTTGCCCAGTCTCCATGCTGCGGAAGGAGGTGCACTACCCAGCGGTGAGGGACTGGACTGGAGGGACGATAAGGAACAGTGGTTACTATCTGGACCCGCCAATAAATATCCTGCCAATATTTAAGCGCCACGACAGAGTGCTGTGGCGTTTGTATATCAGCAGTTTTGAAAATTGGGCCAAACTTTTTTTTTTTAATCTAAAATGAGAACAAGGGGCATGTTTAGTAAAGGTTTTAATGTGCAGTTAAGTGCGCACAGCAACACTTAACACTCTACCAATCTCCTATGAAGCAAAGGCCTATAACCTGGGAACCATGATACAACCAATGACAAATCTGTATGCCTCCTCCATGGGTATCCACAAGAGGTGCCACCAACCACCTCTGGGACAGGTACTCTACTCACTGAAACAATGATGTAGTGATATGGATTCCCACTGAGCTCTTGTGGCTCACCATGGCTAAGGAAAACAATAGTTGTGGTACTGTTAGACAGTTCCCTGACTGATTTGCCTATGAAACAAGGCTCAAACACTTGCCGGAGAATGCAAATGGCTCTTGATTTTACGCAACTTATGGAGAATTTGAGGAGACGTATTAATTCTGAACCACCTGGATTTGCCAAAGGATTCCCTAGCTGACCAAACAGCTCTGTCTCTATTTGCTGGTAGAGGGTCATAACCCATCCACTCTGGATTGGTCTGGAGATCAATAAGGAAATGAAACATACATATAAGTATGGTTAAATTAGACTTACCTGCTAATTGTAGTTCCTGGAGTAGATCCAGTCTAGTCCCGTAACATTAGAGCTGTGTACGTCCTCCCGCAGCTAGGAGACTGAGCATGTCACTCTTTCAGTGACCCTAGTATAAGTAGTCCAGGTACTGCCCCCTGAACCAGTTAGCTATTGTCAAAGCTGACTCACCAGAGCAAGAAAACAAAACAAGTCGGTCCCAAACACGGAACTGGATAACAACTAAACTTTCACCTCAAACCGTCCAAAAAGGACCAATACACCGTTGCTGGATAATGGAGCCCCCCTCTCTCCAGCCCCCCCAAAGAGGCTGGCTCCTCTTCCAAGAAGAAGGCGACTCCGTACTGCCGGTACCTCGCTTCGCCCGGCACCGCCTACCTTAACAGCCATTTCCTGTTCGATCCACGTGCTCAGGCCACCTCTTGGCAGCAATCTTTCGGGTGGGAAGCGGGACTAGACTGGATCTACTCCAGGAACTACAATTAGCAGGTAAGTCTAATTTAACCTTCCTTATCGTAGCTCCAGTCTAGTCCCGTACCATTAGAGATGTAGCAGAGCAGTGAACAATCTCAACGGGAGGGACCTGCCAGGCCAGCCTGAAGCACCACTGACCCAAATCTCGCGTCCCCCTCCGCCTGTACATCAACTCTTTAATGTATGACAAAAGAGTGCAATGAAGACCACATCGCAGCCCTGCAAATCTCCGCCGCCGGAACCAAACTACACTCCGCCCAGGATGCTGCTTGAGCTCTCGTCGAATGAGCTCGCAAACCCTGCGGCACTACCTTGCCCGCCCTTCAGCATATAGGCAGACGCAATCGCCTCCTTAATCCACCTAGCAATGGAAGCCTTAGACGCTGGCTCCCCCTGCCATGAATTGCCAAACAGAACAAACAGCCTATCAGACTTATGCAGCGTTTCCGTGCGCTGCAAATTCACCTTTAGGGCTCTGCCGACGTCCAATCTATGCAACCGACATTCAAGCCCCTTCTCAGCTGCCCTGGCAAACACCGGCAGGGCCACCACCTGATTAACATGCAAAGCAGAAGAACAGTAAATAGCAACACCCTTCATGTCCCGAGTAGCCTGAGAAATTGCAACGCAAACACCACCAACAGAGCGTTCTCATTTATTGCACCAATACTCTGGAACCAACTGCCCTATGAACTGCGAGCAAACAAGGACTTGAAGGACTTCAGGAAGAAGCTTAAGACTCACCTCTTCCAGACCCATTTCAACCTAACCTAGTCAGAGTGTCTTATTCTATATGGGCACCTTGCCAGCTTAAATAACACACAGCAGTATAAAACACGTCCTGTAATATGTAATATATGTGTATATGTAATATATGTGTATATGTATACATGTAAAGCCTCCTCTCAAACAATCAAATGTAGATATGTAAAGTCTCCTCGTATACAATCAAATGTAAATATGTGACTGTTTGATGTGCCTTTTACCCACCCCCGAAATCACACTGTATGTTCCAAATCCGGCCTGTACATCTGCACCATTATGTATAGAAAACCGCTGCTGATCGCTGGAAGTAGCGGGATACAAGTGTACACTAAATAAATAAATAAATAAAAGCGGAGACTACCTTAAGCAAAAAGGACGGCACCGTCCACAGCACCACCTTCTCCCGGGAAAAAAAAACCAAGAAGGGCTCTCTACACGATAACGCCTGCAATTCTGAAATCCTCCTTGCCGAGGTAATTGCTGCCAAAAACACCACCTTCAGCGTAAGATCCTTCAGAGTCGCCTGTGACAAAGGCTCAAAGGGCTCCTTCACCAGCGCCTCCAATACTACGTTAAGATCCCAGCCTGGAACTACCCTTCGGTAGAGAGGCCGCATCAAAGAGGCTGCTCTCAAAAACATCTTCACATCCCAATGAGCCCCTAGCATCTTCCCCTGCACACTCCCCCGGTAACAGGCAAGAGCCGCTAACTGAACCTGGAGGGAAGACGCCGCCAAACCCTTATATAAGCCATCCTGCAAAAAGGCCAACACCTGTGCTACCGTGGCCCGCAACGCTCGCAATTGTCTCTCTTCACACCAAGCCTCAAAACAACCTCCAGACTTGAACATACGCCAAGGACGTGGACCGGCGCCTCGACCGCAATAACGTTGCAATCACCGCTGACGAATAACCTTTACTCAACAGCCTTGCCCTTTCAATAGCCAAGCCGTAAGCGAAAACCGATGAACCTGCGGCATGCTTAACAGCCCCTGCACCAGCAGATCTGTCCTGTCCGGGAGCTTCCACGGTGGTTCCATCAGCAGCCGCAACAGTTCGGCATTCCACGGCCTCCTTGGCCAGTCCGGCGCTATCAACAGTACCAACCCTCTGTGCCTCTCTATGCGCTGGAGAACTCTTCCGATGAGAACCCAAGGTGGGAACACATACAGAAGACCGGATTCCGGCCACCTTTGAATCAGAGCATCCAGGCCCTCCGACATCCTCTCTCGCCTCCTGCTGTAAAACCTTTCTACCTTCGCCGACTCGAACGTTGCCATAAGATCCATCACTGGCAGACCCCAACGTCAAACCAGCTTCTCGAAAACGTCCTGATGTAGGCTCCACTCTCCTGGATCCACTCGCACACGACTTAGATAGTCTGCAGTCACATTCTCCACTCCAGCTACATGAGCCGCCGACAACGCAAGCAGATGGCGCTCGGCCCACTCCAACAAACCATCCGCTTCCGACTCCAACTGCACACTGCTTGTTCCGCCCTGCTGATTTATGCAAGCCACCGCTGTGGCATTGTCCAAGAACACTCTGACCGCTTTTCCCTGCAGAAACTCCTGCAAGGCCTGTAGCGCTAAGAACACCGCCCTCAACTCCAATCTGTTGATGGACCACTCTCTCTCCTGAACAGACCACTGACCCTGAGCGAGCTGCCTCTCGAAGTGCGACCCCTAGCCGAAAAGACTTGCATCTGTCGTTAAGGGCTTCCAATCCAGCACCTCCAGAGGCATGCCACCACCGCAACGATCTTCGAGCTTCCGGCGGACACACCAGCGCCATCGACAACGGGTCCATCTGATGAGACCACCTCTACAGCAACGCTCTTTGCAATGGCCGCATATGAGCTCGGGCCCACGGCACTACCTCTATCGTGGCCGCCACAGTCCCCAGCAGCTGCAGATACCGCCACACCGAAGGTGCCCTGCTCACCTGAAACTCCTGAATCAATCTCCGCAATTTCTGAATCCGCTGCAGCGGCAGGAAAACTCGTCCCCTGCGCGTGTCGAACTGAGCTCCCAAATACTCCAGATCATGGGCGGGAGTCAACTTGCTCTTCGCCACGTTGACCACCCAACCCAAACTCTGCAAGAACGACACTACCCGACTGGTCGCCTGCTGACTCTCCTCCAGAGACTTTGCCCAAATCAGCCAGTCGTCTAAATACGGATGCACCAACACTCCTTCCCTTCTCAACGCCGCCGCCACCACAACCACCATAATCTTGGTGAATGTCCTCGGCGCCGTTGCAAGCCCAAAAGGCATCGCCTGGAACTAGAAATGCCCCATGGGCACCGCAAACCGAAGGAACCTCTGGTGCTCCCTTCTGATGGAACATGCAGGTAGGCCTCTGACAGATCTAACAAGGTTAGATATTCCCCCGGCTGCACTGCTACCAAGACCGACCGTAACGTCTCCATCCGAAAGTGTAACACCCGGAGGCACCTGTTCACTCGCTTTAGATCCAGAATCGGTCGCATGGTACCCTCCTTTTTTGGTACCACAAAATAAATCGAGTACCGACCGTAGCCTCGTTCTTCTGGCGGTACCGGCACCACCGCTTTGAGTGTTAGCAACCTTTCCAACGTCTGCCGCACCGCCTCTCTCTTGGCTCTCGTTCTGCACAGAGACCGCACAAACGCGTCCGGCACCGGATGTTGGAATTCGAGAGCATAACCCCGCTGCACGACTTCCAACACCCATTGATCAGAAGTAATGTGGGCCCAGGCAGGAACGAAATCTCTTAACCGACCCCCTATTGGCACGGTCCCTGCCTGGACCCCCCTCACTTCATTGCGGCTTCTTGGCGCCTGGGGCCGCCGAGGCTGCAAAACCTCTGCCTGCCCCCCGAAACCCCTGAAAACTTGGAGATCTATAGGGAAATCTCCCTCTCTGACCTGGGGTAAACCTAGAGGGTCGAAAACGCCTGAACTCTGAGCTGACTGCGAGACGGGCCCCCCTTTCGCACCTGCTTCTGCTTGTCTTCAGGCCCCCCACCTTTCGACTCCCCAAAATCCTTCACCAACCTCTCCAACTCCTCCCCAAAGAGGAGCTTACCCTTGAAAGGGAGCTTGGCCAACCTTGCCTTGGACGCCCCATCCGTCGCCCAATTCTGTAGCCAAAGATACCGCCTCGCCGCCACTACCGAAGCCATACTCTTAGCTAGGCCTCTAATCAAATCATATTGACTATCCGCCAGATAGGCCGTCCCCGACTCTATGCGGGCCGCCTCTTCCACCGCCTGATCCCCCCTTCCATCTCTGAGACCAGAGCAGACATGCCCTAGCCACCCAGGCCCCACAAATCGAGACCTGCAAGGAAAGAGCATTCACCTCAAACACCTGCCTCAGCAAAGAATCCAATCTCCTGTCCTGCGCATCCTTAAGCGCGGCACTCCCCTCAACCGGGATAGTAGTTTTCTTAGTTATTGCCGACACCGCCGCGTCCACCTTCGGCGGCTTAAAAATATCCTTATCCGGTTCTCCCAGAGGATAGAGCCTAGACATGATCCTAGCCTCCCTGAGGCTAGCTTCCGGGGTATCCCATTCCTCCTGAATCATCTCTCTGAAAACCCTATGAATGGGAAAAGACCTCTGCGACTTTCTCACTGCCTGCAATAACGGATCCTCCAGAGCCGTCTCCTCTGTAGAACCCGAAACTGGTACATTTAACGCCTTCAGAGTCTCGGCAATGAAAGCCGAAAGCTCCTCTCTCCAGAACACTCTCACTATGCGTGCCTGTTCCTCTGGCTCCGTAATCTCACCTTCCTCTAAATCCTGTTCTCCATCCGAAACGTCCAACACATCCGACGTCAAGTCCTGCTCCTCACCTTCTAAGAGCAGCTTGGACCATTTGCCTGCAGCATTTCCAGCTACCTCTTCTAACCGAGCCCCAGGCCTCTTAGCCCCACGGGCCTCCGCCCCCAAGGGCCCCGTCCCCGAACTCGGACCCCCAAGAGCCTGCTGTAACAGCAACAAAAACTGAGGCGAAAAAATCGCTCCCAGACCCTCCTGTAGAGGGCCCTGAGCCATGACACCGTCTGGCGCTGATGAAGGCCCCGCCAGGGGCTCTGGATTCTCCTCAGAGGACCTCAAAGAGGCCTGCAAGACCACCTCCTCCGCAGGCACCGAGCCCTCTAACTCTCTGTCAGCCATGCCTGCCTCAAAACTGCAGCCTCTGCACACACCCGATGCCGAGACTGTGCTCCTACGTGCCCCACACAAGAGGCAACTAGGCTTTCCTTGCATGAAGCATGCTGCTCCCACACAGAGAGCCACCGTAAACGCTACAGTCAAACTCCTGCAGTAAACTGCACCAAACGTCCCCGCTGCAGATTAGACCTCCCCAACTTGTTCCGCGTTGGATCGGTGCTTAACTGCTTCCTTTGTTCTTATTATTATTCTCCTTTTTATTTTTTTCAAACCACACGCACCCCTTACAGAGCGACTAAACTAGGCCTTCCCGCCTAAATTCCTGCTCCCATGCTGCACCACGCGGCCTGGGCCCGCTCCTATTGTGCCTGCACGAGCTCTAAACTCCTCCCGCGGCCCCGATCCCAAAACGCCGCGTCTACCTCTACTTCTCTCTGCAGCCACGCGTTTCCTTCGCTGCCGATACCGGCGCCCCTCGCTCTCAACAGAGGCGCGCGGACGCGGCACTACCCTCAACGGCTCCTTTCCCGCCACGGGGGAAACTGAGCCGGAGGCCCCTGCTCAATCCCCCACACACTCCTCTGGAGCACACCTCGCCGGAGAGAGGGGGGAGAAGGGGGGTAGCTCACCAGCTCTACCTTCTCTCTAAATCTGAAACAGCCAACCAGAGAGAAAATAGCCAAATTTAAAGGAGCAGAGACCACCTTTTTCCTTTTTTTTTTTTTAACTCTATAAAATTTGTCTATCTTATCCTTATTCATTGCTCTAGTGAGTCCTGGACCATTAGATCCCTAACCTCCTTCCGCTGCAAGAAGACCGAGCAAAACTGGTTCAGGGGGTGGTACCTGGACTACTTATATTAGGGTCACTGAAAGAGTGACATGCTCAGTCTCCTAGCTGCGGGAGGACGTACACAACTCTAATGGTACGAGACTAGACTGGAGCTGCGATAAGGGAATTTAAATATAAACAAATATCCTATGCAAAATAATAATCAGGCTAACCAATTTGCATATCTATATTTAAATATCTCACCAACCAGGCCAGACAGAGAATTCAACCACCACATTCAACAATGGCAAGAATTAAATAAAAAAATCATGCTCACTTTTTTTCATATATTTCTGTGTACTTGAACAAGGGCAAGCAACAGGCAGGAGCATCTTGGAGAATTGATATAGTTTCTGAGCTGTAAATTAAAAAAAATAAAATATGGATCTGAAACATTTTCTGAGTTTTATGCTAAAACGTTTTAGACATTTACTGAGGGACAATCCAAGGCTATCTGATGCTCTTGCTCTAGGTGAACCTTCAGCTATATTCCACCCTCCAATAATCCAGCATCTCTCCTTCTATCCACCCCCTCTTGCCGTCTCCAGCATCACCCAACTCTTCCTCCCTTCCACCTGGGAACACGTTTGCAAAGACCGAACATCTACACAGCGGTGGTGCTTTTCAGCACCCACCCATGCTCTATGCATAGGGTCCTGTCCCCTCCATCAAGAAGTTTATGTCAGAGGTAACAGGAAGCCACAGGTCTAGAGTGCAGGCAGGCCTATCACCATGCTGGCTTTCATTTCTGGCAGCCTCTGGCTCCAGTGAGAAGATGGGGTAAGAATGGGTAATGCTAGACATGTTGAAAGTACATGCTATGCTGTGCTGCTGCCTTCGAAATTCTGATGCCGTAGGCGAATGCCTGGTCTACCTAGTGATGGGACTAGCCTTGCATGCAGAGGTAGCAATTTAGCGTAGTTACTCACCTGTAACAGGTGTTCTCCAGGAGCAGCAGGAATCAGTCCTCACAGCAGATGTCTGCCAATGGCCGACAGTCCAGGGTATGCAAGACCATTTCAGCCGGCTGGAGCGTGGCCTGGGAAAGAAGGTCGGAAGCACCACCTCCTGATTGATGGAAGAAACTTAGGGTGAGTCCGCAGGACTACCCTGTTCTTGTAGAACCTAGTGTAAGGGGGATCAGACACTAGGGCCTGCAGATTGCAGTTCTCTAGATCTATATAGTGGAAGATATCATAAATTCACAGCAATAAAAGAAAACTACAAGAGAAAAGAAGGGGCAGGATGGTCCAGAAATAATCATATAACCAACCTGGACCAGCAATGGAAAGAATAAAAGTGGTTGTGAGGAGGATAAATTTCTGGAAACTATACCCTGTATAGTTTTTCTTGCCTACCTTAATTTTATATGAAATCTATACTGGCCAGCCATCCCAGATGGATAAAATGTCACATATTTCAGGAATAAGGCAATCTGGGTATTGGGTGAACACATTTGTTCCAGATTTACATCCAGGATGTCTTATTATGCTCATTTTGTCTTTAAGGTAACAAAATAAAAAACTGCCACCTTCCCAATTAACTGAATTCCTCCAAGGATATAAATCACAGGCTTCTCTAGAAATGTGAAATTCAAATTTCAGCTATAGCCAAGTTTGAAGATTCTGGATTTGAAAGACAAACAGACATAATAAAGCTTCTGTATCTTTTTCTACTTCTAATAAAGGAAGAATACCAAAATTAATCTTGATTTTACATAACAGTTAAGGGGCCCTTTTACTGAAGTACAATGAAGTTTTGCACTTACTGCTCAGGAACTGCAAAACCTAAGTAATAATCATCAGAAATGTTCTCTACATCTATCCATGAAATTGCTACACAGAAAAATCTCTTTAGTGCATGGTAGGTAAAGCGAGAACATGGATGCACTTGCTACCCCCTAAATAGTTAAGTGCATCCACATTATCTATATTAGTGAAAGCGCATGATAAGTTACTGTATGATAACTACAAGGCACAGTCCATACTCATTTCCTGCCCCATTCCAGATATGCAGTTATCACATGAATTAGCATCGCTGTCATGCCAGTGCAGTAATTGTTACCACAGCCATGCGCTAACAGCTTATGCTAATTCATGAGGCAACTGCTTACTGCTCTTTAATAAAAATGGCATTAGGTTTATGGGCTGCAACTTGGTTCTTTGGGAATTACCCAAGCTTTCATAAATAAAAAGACTAACAAGGGACAGAGGAAGCAAACAAAAAGTGGATTTTGAATTACTTTGTTTGTGTTAGATTTCTAATACATAATATCCAATAATTATCTGTACACCATCAAATTGCCTATGGAAAGTTAGCACAAAAAAGGGGTCTTGAGCAATGTCTGCAGTATCCATAGGTGCCAATAAAAGTAAGGATAGAGAGGAGTGATTCAATGCTTACAACTCTGATCTGTGAAAGAGGGAATTCACAAAGATTAGCTACCAAATATGAAAGCGTTCCAGAAAAAAAACCCCTCTTACCTCAGTAAAGATAGAGATTTATTAGCAGATCCAGTAGACAAAGAGACCTGGATCCTTTTGCTGCCAATTTTGTATCTGTGGAGACCATTGACAGCATTAATGGCTTCGTGCAGATTTTCCATCTGAACTGTAGCCTTCAGCTGATAATCTGTGTGAGGACTGAGTTCAGCATTTTTTACCTGGAAAGGTAATGCAGAATGTTAATGACCTAACAGCATTCAGCAAGAAAGATAAACTGAAAGCATCAACAGCGCTGCTGTACACCCTCTGTAGATGTTATGCAAGCGTATTATACCACATTGTATACGGCTGAGCCCAGGATCGCGGGGGAGCAGATTGCAAATTATTTCACATAGGGTGGGATGTAGGGGCAGTTAGATGAGGATAAGGAAAGGCTTGGAGGGGAAATCAGCGGGAGGAAATTTACCAGGTGATTAAGGGTTTAGCTCCACCCTTAATCGCCTGGTAAATTTCCTCCCCGCTGAAGGCCCTGGGATTAGATGGCCTAACGACCCTTTTCTATAAAAAAAATTTAGCGCATAAGATCCTCCGCCTCCCGGGACGGGTATTTAATGGGGTGCTGTGTGGGGGCGCCTCTGGCTCGCTCAATGGCTCAGGCATCGATTTTGGTGATTTTCAAATTGGGGCAGGACCCAGCACTCTGTAGCTCGTATTGGCCGATTTCTCTTTTAAACGTGATGTCAAACTCCTGGACAAGGTACTGGCAAATTGGCTGGCTGGGGTGCTCCCGGGCCCTCTTCACCTGGACCAAATAGGTTTTATCAATGGACGGCAGACTGGCGATTGTATCAGTCAGGCACTTCAATTAATCTGGACAGCTTGGCAGAAGCAGCAGGAATTGATGCTCTTAGCCATCGATGCCAAGAAAGCCTTCAATAGAATCCATTGGGCCTTTTTCATGGCAGTTCTGGAGAGGGGTGGGGTGGATTAACCCTAGTAGCCTGGGTGCATGCCTTTTATCAAGCGCCTGGGACTACCGTTCGTGTGAATGGGCACTGTTTGGAGGTTCTTCCCACTGGCCGAGGGACTAGCCAGGGCTGCCCACTTTCACACTTATTTGCTTTGGTGATGGAACCCCTGGCAGAGAGAGTATAAGCCCATCTGAATGTTTGGGAGTGAGAGTGGGGGACGATACACATAAAATAGCTCTATTTGCTGGTGACATGCTCCTCTTCGTGACACGCCCATGCTTGCCCATGTCAGTGTTGCTCCAGGCGTTGGGGGATTTTGGGGCCCTCTCAGGTTTTAAGATTAATATGAATAAACTGAAGCACTTATTGTGGCTCTTCCAGGACCAAAGGAGCAACAGTTACGAGCGGCTTATCCCTTTTAGTGGCAGATGACATCTTGCAATATCTAGGGGTTAAGATTACAAGGGGAATGGAGGGCCTTTACTCTGCTAATTACCGCCCTTTATTTAGGCATCTGGATAGAGATATGGACAAGTGGGGTAAAGATGACATTGCCTAGTTTGGACGTATTGCAGTGGTCAAGATAAACGGTTCTCCCCAGACTACTGTATTTTTTTTCAGGTTTTGCCTCTCCCAGTTCCACAATTGGAGCTACGGAGACTGCCATGCAAGATTTTTGCATTTATTTGGTGGCACCTGTTGCCATACATTGCACAGCGAGTACTTTATGTGACATGGCGGAGGGGGGGTTGGGGTCCAAACTCAAGCAGGGGATAGAATGGAGGAAACAAGGGAAGCTTAATATATTTTTGGCACTCTAACATTAGCTACCGAGCTATAGATTACCCCATTTTCCTTAGGTGGGGAGGAGTCTGCCTCGGGAGGGAAGGACTGCTAACCCTTATCTCCACCACCCCTTTGGACCCAATGGCAGAAGGCGTGAAAGCGACTGGTACCCCGCACATAGTTATTGATAATGGCTCTGATTGGAGCCATCTCTGAATTTGACCCGGGGTGGGAGGGAGTTTTTCGCCAATGGGAACAACTGGGCTTGAACACATTTTCAAAGCTTATTTATAATGGAGAGATTAAAACCTTTGCGGACTTGAAAAACAGCTACCCTTTGGGTACACAAGATTTTTTTGCTTACCTTCAATACTCCCATTTTTTGAAGCCTACCCTGTGAATGGGTCATCATAAAACACAGGGACTGATCTGGCTCCTTTATCGGGGCCTGCAATCCTGCCATCACTCTAAATGTAAGCAAATGACTGACTGGGAACATGATTTGGGGGCGAGTTGGGATGAGAAAGAATAGGAATCAGTGTGTGTGGCTACATCACGATCTGCTCTGTTACAATTAAGGAAAACACCTATAAGATATTACTGAGGTGGTACTATACCCCGCATTGCTTGCATGCGATGTTTCTGGGGGTTTCACATAACCGCTGGAAGGGGTGTGCGGAAGTGGGTATGATGAAACATATCTGGTGGGAGTGCCCTGCTATTCAAGGGTATTGGGAACAATTGCAGAAACATCTCAGATATTTTTGAAATAAACATGGGGATGGATCCAGCATTCTACCTTCTGGGTAAATGGCTGGAGGGGGTCAGGTTACGGTGGTGTCAGCCCATTAGGGCATATGTGAGTGCAGCACGCAGTGAACTGGCCTGGGCTTCAAAGCAGCCAAGAGTGGCTACAGAGACTGCGGAAAGTAATCCTGATGGAATGTTTGATGGTGCTTTGGCAGAACAAGGGAGAGCATTTTGAGAATGCATGGAAACCCCTGCTGGCCTATTTATCGATGAACTAACCTTCTGGGGAGGAGGGTGGAAGGGGGAGGGTCTGACTGTATTGTTATGTTCCTTTCCCAAAAGGGGAAGACCTATTTGGTTTGTAGGAGTTGGAAACTGTTTGGTTATAATAAACAATTTAAAATAAATAAAAACAAAACACAACACAAAAGAAATTGGTATCAAATACAGAACAAACATACAAACATTACATTGGTCACCCTCTCATCCTAATTAACCATAACTGATCTTCTAAAAGACCAGAAATTTAATTTCTGGATACTTTAAGTACACAAACGTGTAGCATTTCATCTCTTTTATAATTCTTTTCAACATTTCAAGCTTTTTTTAAATGCCTTATAAGTATACTGCACTCAGCAAGACTGGATTTTTAGTCATAAAGGTTTAACAAAAGGGCTTCTGAAGGAACCCTCTTTATCACTGGAGGGAGAAAATAAAACCTTCTCTCCCCATCACATACACCATATTTGGAAAAGTTCTAAAAACTCCTGTTCCTTACCTTGCCATGCCTAGAAAAAATATCCTGCAAAATTTGCTGTAGGTCTTTCCTGGACATCCTGTAGTCCAAGTTACTGATTTGAATATCAGCCCCATTTGCAAAAGGATCGCCAGGATATTCTGTGCTGTCTTGATTTCCAAAAGTGAGGGGGGAGGATCGATTTGAGATGCTGGGAGACAAACTCCTGATTAAAAGGAAAAAGCGTTTAGGGACCTCATTTTGAAATAGAAATAATTAAGAATGTTTCTATTGGAAGAGTCATTGTTGCAACTATGTAGGACTTCTCCAAAAGAAAAGACAAATCCATCAAAGAGCATCAATAGTTGTCATAATGATTAAGGTCAAATCAGAAAAGTGCAAACATTTAGAGGTCTGTTTAATACACCGCCTTAGCTGTTAGTGCAGAAAATCACTGCATTATCTGCATTTTTTCATCTGTTAGCACATGCTGTCTGGCCATGTTATCTGCTGCATTACCTGTAGAACTCATTTAATCTGCATTAGTGAGTGGGATAAGAGTGGTGAGTGGGCGTATCTGCAACGCACATTAAACATGGTTACTCACCTGTAACAAATGTTCTCCAGGGACAACAGGAAAGCGTAGTTACTCACCTGTAACAGGTGTTCTCCAGGAGCAGCAGGAATCAGTCCTCACTTATGGGTGACGTCGGCGCCGACGGAGCCCTCGCGGAGCAATTTTCCCCAGCTTTCAAAGAAAGCCTTTGGGAATTGCAGCGCGCATGCGCGGTAGTCTTCCCGCCCGAAGGTGCCATCTTAGCCAGTCAGATGACATAGCTAAAAAGACAGCATAAAAATTTGCAAAAGAACATAAGCAGACGATTGCAAACTCCAAGGGGAGGAGGGAGGGTAGTGAGGACTGATTCCTGCTGCTCCTGGAGAACACCTGTTACAGGTGAGTAACTACGCTTTCTCCAGGACCAAGCAGGAAGTCAGTCCTCACTTATGGGACTCCCAAGCTCAAGGCTACCGGAGATCCTAAGCACAAAAATGAGCTCCCTCTAGCTCAGGCAGCACAGAAGGATAGAATCTTCGCTGAATTATCACCCACCGGTAGCCCACATCCGGGATGGAGGGTAGGAGTTGCTCAGACCTCAAAGAGATTACGGAGGACTGCCTGTCCGAAAGCACTGTCCCTACGGGACTCCCTCTCGAGACAGTAATGGACCGCAAAAGTCTGGCTCGAAGACCAAGTAGCGGCCCGGCAGATGTCTGCCAGCGGAACAGAGCGAGGTAAGCCACTGACGTGGCCTTTGCCCGAACACACAATGAGCCGTGACTCGACTTCCTAAGGCGAGTCCGGCTGCCCCATAAGCCCAAGAGATACAGTCCGCAACCCAGATGGACAGAGTACGCTTGGAGACCGGGAGCCCCAATTTATTGGGGTCAAAAGACACAAAAAGCTGAGCAGCTTTACGGTGCTCCCGCGTACGGTCAAGGTAGAAGTTCAATGCCCTTCTACAGTCCAGGGTACGGAGGACCGTCTCAGCTCGGCTGGAGTGTGGTCTGGGAAAGAAGGTTGGAAGTACCACCTCCTGATTCATGTGAAAAGGGGAGACCACTTTAGGCAGAAACTTTGGGTGAGTCCGTAGGACTACCCTATTCTTGTAGAACCGAGTGTAGGGGGGATCAGACACGAGGGCCTGCAATTCACTTACGCGCCTAGCGGAAGTGAGGGCTATCAAGAACAGTGTTTTCCAAGACAGAAAACGGAGAGAACAGGTAGCCATAGGTTCAAAAGGCGGACAGGTGATCCGCTGTAAAACCACATTCAGGTCCCAGTCAGGTGCTGGCGGGCGCAGAGGTGGTTTAAGTACAAGGAGACCTCCGAGAACCCTCGCAAAGACAGGGTCGTTGGAGAGAGGTCTGCCGTCCACCGGCACATGATGTGCGGAAAGAGCACTGAGGTGAACTTTGACGGAGTTGGACTTAAGTCCCAGATTAGAGAGGTGTAGCAAGTACTGTAAGATCACCGATACCGGGCAGGAGAAGGGATCCTGAGACTGTTGGGTACACCAGACTGCAAAGCGACGCCATTTAAGGGCGTAGCATTTGCGGGTAGAAGGCCGTCGCGAAGCCAAGACGACCTCCTCCACCTCTGCCGGCAAGAGAAGAGGAGCAAGGACTACCCTCTCAGCAGCCAGGCCATGAGGCTGAGAGACCTGAGGTTGGGGTGCAGTAGGGACCCCTGATCCTGGGTGAGGAGATCCGGTTGCACCCCCAGAGGGATTGGATCCTCCACCACCGCTAGTTGTAGCAAGAGCGGACACCACGGCTGCCTGGGCCAGCGAGGGGCCACCAGTATCATGAAGGCTTTGTCTCGGAGAACCTTGAAAAGAGTCCGAGAGACCAATGGGATGGGAGGGAAAGCGTACAGAAGGCTCCCCGACCATGAGATCAGAAAGGCGTCCGCCGCCACCCGAAGGGGGTGGGGCTGACGAGAGCAGAAGCGAGGAAGCTGCCGGTTGTGAGGACTGGCAAAGAGATCCACTGTGGGGAGACCCCACCTGAGGAAGAGCTTCTGAACGATCAAGGGATCCAGACGCCACTCGTGCGGCTGGAGGACCCTGCTGAGTTTGTCCGCCAGGCAATTTTCTTGGCCCGGGAGATAAACTGCCTTGAGGAGAATGCCGTGACTGACGGCCCAAGAGCAGAGCTTCTGTGCCTCCCGGCAGAGGAGGAAGGAGCCCGTGCCCCCCTGCTTGTTCACGTAGAACATGGCAACTTGATTGTCCGTCTGGATAAGGACGGACTGTTGGGAGGTCAGGTGAGAGAAGGCCTTGAGGGCTAGGCGGATCGCCCTGAGCTCCAGGAAGTTGATCTGCTGAGCAGACTCCCACTTTGGTCCAGAGGCCCTGAGTACGTGCCTCTTGGCAATGTGCTCCCCAGCCCAGGAGGGATGCATCGGTGGTCAGCACCCGGGTCGGCTGAGGTGACTGGAAAGGCATTCCCACTATCAGGTTCGGCTGCCGGAGCCACCACCGGAGAGATGAGATCAGCGGCTCGGAGACGCGCACTAGGTCTGCTAGGCCGCCTGTGGCTTGTCGCCACTGCCGGCGGAGACACCATTGAGCAGACCGCATATTCAGGCGGGCATTGGGGGTCACATGGACGGTGGAAGCCATATGGCCGAGCAGTCTCAGGAAGCGCCTGGCGGAGACCAGGGGCTGGCTGCGAAAGCGGTCGGCTAGGTCCATGAGCCGCTGAGCCCTGTCGAGCGGTAGGTATGCTCGCGCTTGAAGAGTGTGCAGCCTCGCGCCGATGAACTCGAGATCCTGTGAGGGGAGCAAAGTGGACTTTGCGAAGTTGATGACAAAGCCCAAGTGCTGCAGCAGAGTCACCGTGCGGCGCGTGGCGGAGGTGACCTCTTGAGCGGACGCTGCTCTGATGAGCCAGTCGTCGAGGTACGGAAAAACATAGAGGCCGTGAAGCCGGAGATGGGCCGCCACGACCGCGAGACATTTTGTGAAGACTCGCGGTGCGGAGGACAGGCCGAAGGGCAGAACTCTGTACTGGTAATGATTTCCTGCCACCACAAACCTGAGGTATTGGCGGTGGCTTGGGTGGATGAGCATGTGCGTGTAGGCATCCTTTAGATCCAAGGAGCATAGCCAATCTCCCTGCTGGAGGTAGGGCAGAAGGATTCCAAGGGTAAGCATCTTGAACTTCTCCCGCACAAGGAACTTGTTGAGGTTGCGCAAGTCCAGGATGGGTCTGAGGCCCCCTGTTCTCTTTCGTATTAGAAAATACCTGGAATAAAAGCCTTGACCTCTCAGGTGGTGTGGCACCGGTTCCACCGCCTGTTCCTGCAGAAGACCTGCTAACTCCTGAAGGAGTAATTCCCTGTGCAGAGGGAGTCGTGGAGGTTCTCCCGGAAAATAGGAGGGAGGGACCTGGTGGAAGTGGAGAAGATAGCCTTCTCGCACGACCTGAAGCACCCAGGCATCTGAGGTGATGCTGGACCACCTGTGGGCGAAGTGAACCAGCCGGCCTCCGGTGCTGGAAGGCACCAGCGGGGGGGGAGAGGCTATGCTTGGTGAGTCAAAAACCCCCACCCTGCTGAGCAGGGGCTGGTGGTGCAGGCTTGGGGGCTTGCTGCCTACGGGACCCGTTACCCCGTCCCTTGGCCTGCTGGCCCTGTTGGGGAGCTGCAGGGGCCTGATAATGGGGGTATTGTTTGTAGCAGCTGCCTTCCTCGGGTAAAAGGACTTTTTTCCCGAGCCCTTCTTTTTCTGGGAAGGGGCGGAGGTCTTCCTGGAAAGCCTGGTCCTGGTGAGAGTCTCAGTCTCAATTTGTGCAGCCTTTTCGGCCATGGGCTTGCCAAAGAGGTTGTCGCCTCGGCAGGGGACATCGACCAACTTGTCCTGTACCCATGGCTCAAGGTCGGACGACTGAAGCCAAGCCTGTCGGCGGGCACCGATGCCGGCTGCGGCTACTCGAGCCGAGGCTTCAAAGCCATCATAGGCTGCTCGGGACATGAACTTTGAGCATTCCCGAATACCCGTGGACAAGGCTAGGAACCTCCGCAAGGGCTCCTCGGAGAGACCAGCGGAGAATCCGGCTAGCTCTTTAGCCAGATCCCTGAGATACATGCCCATGTATAGCTGGTAAGTCTGGACACGACAGGCGAGCATAGAGCCCTGGAAGCACTTTTTGCCAAGGCCATCCAGGTTACGGGCCTCCCTTCCAGGAGGCACCGAGGAGTGCATCTTCTGGCTCTTAAGACGATGCATGGCCGATTCCACTACCATGGAATGGTGTGGCAGCTGCGCCTTTTGAAAGCCAGGGCTCTTGCGGACTCGATAGATAGAATCGACCCGCTTGCTCAGGACCGGCGAGGAGGCCGGACTCTCCCACATGCGGAAGAGTAGTCGTTCCAGCATAGGAGGAACCGGCACAGTAAAGTGCTCCCTCGCGGGAGAGTCATACTGGAGGGCGTCGAGCTCTTCGGCTCGAGGCTCCTCCTCGGGATCCGCAGGGAAGGCCAAAGCCTTGGCCATATCCCTAACGAAGTCCGAGAACCGGGCATCCTCCGGGGGGGACTGCTTCCGAGGCTCGGACTCCGGAGAGTCCGATGGGACACACCGAGTCCGGAAGGAATCAGGTGACTCTTCCTCCTCAGACTCCCAGACCGACTCCGACGAGGACTCGGTGGGGTCGGCCCGGGCAGGGTGCGGCGCCAGCCGCCCCGACGCCGAGGGAGTCGGCGTCGGCGACCTCGGTCCCGAACGGGAGGCCGAGGGCGACCTCGACCGAGGATCGACTCGAGTTCTCATTGACTCGAGGATCGGCTCGGTCTCCGGGGTCGACTTTGACGTCGACGTCCCGGCGGTCGGGCAGCGACGCCAGCGAAGCCAGCGAGCAGTGCCCGCTGCTGGTCCATGAAGGCAGACAATCTGCTCTCCAAGGCCGTCAACCTGAGTCCGAGCTCAGGTGACCCAGCAGCCCCCGACTCGGGCCCCGACGGCGTCGGGCCCGACGTCGGCTGTCGCGGAGGCGAGTCCAGAAGGACAACAGGACTTACCCGGGCAGGCATCTCCGACTCCAGGCGAGGTCGCTTCGGGGAGGCGTTCCTTCTCCAAGGACCCGGGGCGGCTGTCGGGGCTATGCGACCTGGCCCTCGCGGAGCCAGGAGCGTCCACCGACGCCGCCCTCGCGGGTTTTTCCTTCCGCCGATGGTCCCCGGAGGGAGAACCCCGGTCGGAGGAGCTCCGTCGACGGTCCGAGCTGGAGCCTTTCGACAGGGAGGCCTCCGACGAGGTCCGGGTACGGCTGGGGTCAGCGAAGATTCTTTCGCGCTGATGCCGCCGACTTCTCAACGCCTTCGAGGACAGTTTGCTGCAGGGCCCACAGATCAGTTCCTCATGATCTGGGCCCAGGCAGCGGAGGCAAAGGTCGTGTGTGTCGGTGAGTGACATATTTCGGTCACACCGACCACACCGCTTAAAGCCACTGGCAGCCATCGGGGGAAAAAGGACCCCTGCGAGGTCAAAAGACCGGGCTGCCAGGGAAAAACGAAAACGAAAGCTGACTAAGTCAGAAAAACCGAAAAAACCCGTTAGAGGACTCGAGACCGGCGTCGCGAGTCCGGGCGGGAAAACGACCGGCGTCGAACCGAAAGAAAAAGGTATAAAATTAAGAGGAAAATCAACTTTTTCGCGGGGACAAGACGGGGACATCTGCAGGGCTCCGCGGAAAAAAGAAGACTGGCTAAGATGGCACCTTCGGGCGGGAAGACTACCGCGCATGCGCGCTGCAATTCCCAAAGGCTTTCTTTGAAAGCTGGGGAAAATTGCTCCGCGAGGGCTCCGTCGGCGCCGACGTCACCCATAAGTGAGGACTGACTTCCTGCTTGGTCCTGGAGAAAATGAGGTTTCTGGAATCTAGCGGATTACAGGATCCAAGGCAGCATGGATTCACCAGAGGAGGTCTTGCCAGACAAATCTGATTGATTTCTTTGACTGGGTGACCCAGGGGTTTGAACCAAGGGAGAGCCCTAGATGTGGTGTATTTAGATTTCAGTAAAGCCTTTGGCACTTTCCTCACAGGCGACTTATAAACAAACTGAGCACCCTAGGGATGGACCCTAAAGTTACTGCTTGGGTTAGAAATTGGTTGAGTGGGAGGCGACAAAGGATACAGGTAAATGGAGCTCAATCTAAGGAGAAGGAAGTTACCAGTGGTGTGCCCCAGGGATCTGTCCTTGGTCCGATTCTTTTTAACGTCTTTATTAGTGATATAGCGGAAGGGCTGTCGGGTAAGGTTTGCCTCTTTACGAATGATACCAAAATCTGCAATAGAATAGACACCCAGGAAGGTGTAGAGAATATGAGGAGGGATCTAGCTAAGCTTGAAGAATAGTCTAGAATTTGGCAGCTGAGATTTAATGTTAAACATTGCAAGGTCATGCATTTGGGCTGCAGCAATCCAAGGGAGCAATATAGTGTAGGAGGTGAAGTACTTTTGTCCACTAAAGAAGAGCAGGACCTGGGTGTGATTGTGTCTGATGACCTTAAAGTAGCTAAACAGGTAGAAAAGGCGACGGCAAAAATTAGAAGGATTCTTGGGTGCATAGGGAGAGGAATGGCCAGCAGAAGAAAGGAGGCGATAGTGCCTCTGTATAATTCTTTGGTGCGACCTCTTTTGGAGTATTGTGCACTATTCTGGAGCCCGCACCTTCAAAAGGATATAAACAGTCTGGAGTCGGTACAGAGGATGGCTACTAAAATGGTTAATGGTCTTCATTATAAAGCATATGAGGACAGACTTAAGGATCTTAGTAAGTACACCTTAGAGGAGAGGCGGGATAGAGGTGATATGATTGAGACGTTTAAATACCTCCATGGCATAAATGCACAGGAGAGCAGCCTCTTTCGATTGAAAGCAAGCTCTGCTACAAGGGGACAGAGGATGAGGGTAAAAGGGGATAGATTCAGGAGTGATATGCGGAAATATTTCTTTACGGGAAGAGTGGTGGATCTGTGGAATAGTCTCCCAGTGGAGGTGGTAGAGATGAGGACAGTATCTGAATTCAAAGTGGAGTGGAGTGGCCTAGTGGTTGGGGCAAGTTACCTCAGGCCGGAAGGTCGGGGGTTCAAATCCCACTAGAGGACAGCAACCTTGGGCCGGAAGGACTGGGGTTTCTACTCCGTCAGGTGCTCCTTGTGGTCTTGGGCAAGACAATTATCCCTCCATTGCCCATGCTCCCTGTAAGCATTAGTGTATGTGTCTCATATCCCCTCGTGTTAAATGTATCCCCCAATTGTGTTGTGACCACTTTTATTGAAGGATAAGGTGGTATACAAAACCCTCTAAATAAAGAAAGAAGCATGGGACCAACACAGAGGATCTCTAAAGGAAAAAAGGGGACTGTTGTAGTAGTTGATATGGAAGGACAGACTAGATAGAAAAATGACGACAGAAAAAGACCACATGGCCTATGTTTCAGTCAAATGACATACCTAAAGACGGCAAAAAGAAAGCAACTCCATGGGGTGGAGGAAAGGTTGTGACAACCGATTCCTGCTGTCCTTTGAGAACACCTGTACAGGTGAGTAACTACGCTTTCTCTGGGAACAAGCAGGAAGTCAGTCCTCACATATGGGATTCCCTAGTTACAGGCTACCGAAAACCTGTAGAAATACCAAGGGTGAACAGGAAAAGGTGAGCTGTGAGCAGCAGCAATTGAGTCTTAAAGAAAGACTCCCAAGAGACCCAAATGTCCAATGAGAATCCACACTCCCGTAGCTTGAACACAGGAGAGTCGGAGGGCAGGAGCTGCCTACACCCTGAACAGATGACTGAGTATGGCCTGGCCGAAGGTGCTGTCCCATCAGGACTCCCTCTCCAGGCAGTAAAGAGCTGCTAAAGTGTGGACTGAAGACCAGGTGGCGGCCCGGCAGATGTCCGACAGAGTGACAGTATACAGGTTTGCCACAGACGCCGCCATGGCCTAGATGCTGTGCATCGTGACCCAGCGCTCCAGCGAGAACCCAGCCTGCTCATAGGCGAGGGCAATGCAGTCTGCCACCCAAGCGGACAGAGTTCGCTTGGTCACCACCTCCCCCATCCGACTGGGGTCATAGGAGACAAAAAAGCTGAGAGGCTTTGTGGTGGCCCTGGGTATGTTGAAGGCAAAAAGACAAGGCCCTCTTACAGTCCAAGGTATGCAGTATAGTCTCCGCCCTGCTGGCATGAAGCCGGAGAAAGAAGGTAGGTAGCACCACCTCCTGACTGAGGTGGAAGGGGGATACCACCTTAGGAATAAAATTGGGGTGCATGCGGAGCAACGCCCTGTTTTTATAGAACCTTGTATACGGCAGATCTGCCACTAACGCCTGAAGCTCGCTTATCCTGTGAGCGGACATGAGCACCACTAGGAAGACGACCTTCCATAAGAGATACCACAGTTGGCAGGTAGCCAGGGGCTCGAATGGTGGCCCGGAGTGTTTGGGGAACACCAAACTGAGATCCCACTCCACCGGTGGAGGGCGGATGGAGGGCTTAGATAACAAGAGGCCCTGCAAGAAGCAGGTCACAACGGATTGGACAGAGAAGGGCTTGCCCTCGATAAGGTGGTGGTGTGTCGCTAGAGCACTCAGGTGCACCCTGACAGAGTTGGACTTCAGTCCTGCCTGCGACAGTTGGAGTAAATACTGCAGTACAAGCTGCACAGAGCACGAGAAAGGGTTTACTTGCTGTTCCACGCACCACACTTAGAATCTGCACCATTTGAAGGTGTAGGCTCGTCTCATAGAGACTCTGTGGGAGGCAGGAGGACCTCCTCTACCTCCCCAGAGAAGTTGAATGAGGCCGATGCTATCCTTTCAGCAGCCATGCCATTAGAGACAAGGACCCCAGGTTGGGGTGTAGAAAGGAGTCCTCCTGCGACAGCAACCCCAAGGCACTCACTGGGGGACTTGGGATGCAGACAACCATAGGAGCAGTGGGAAACACGGTTGCCTGAGCCACTGGGAGACAACCAGTATCAGCAACGCCCCATCATGTTGAGTCTTGAAAAGGTCTTGACACTCAGCAATGTGGGTGGGAAGGAATAGAGGAGGCCCTCCGTCCACGGGATGAGGAACACATCTGCTGCCACCCGAGAGGGGTGCAGTTGGCGGGAGCAGAAGCGGCACAGCCGAGTGTTGGTCGGACTCATGAAGAGGTCCATTAGTGGGATTCCCCAGAGCCAGAAGAGCTGAGAGGCCACCCTGGGGTCCAGCCACCACTCGTGCAGCTGGAGGACCCTGCTCAGCTTGTCTGCTAGAGCATTAAGCTGGTCCGGCAGATACACCACCTGCAGGAGTATCCCACTGCGGAGCACAAAGGAGCAGAGATCCACTGCCTCCTGGCAGAGGGCATAGGACCTGTTTGTTTACATAGAACATTGTCATCTGATTGTCTGTTTGGACCAGCACCGACTGGTGCTGCAGGCGGTGGAAGGCTCAGACAGCCAGGAATATGGCCCAAAGCTCCAGCAGGTTGATATGCAGTTGGCTCTCTGACTGCAACCAGCTACCCTGGGTGCAGAGATCTGAGCGATGAGCACCCCAACCCAGGAGGAAGGCGTCCGTAGTGAGGATCCTATGGGGATCGGGGGTCTGGAAGGGGATAACCACCTGGAGGTGCTGGGGAACCTGCCACCAACTGAAGGAGTCCGCAAGTTGGTGGGTCACAGTCATCCTATCCCATAGCTGTCCGGTGGCTTGGGTCCACTGGGCACGGAGGCACCATTGGTCTGCCCTCATGTGGAGGTGGGCATCCGGGCCGACGTGGACCATGGATACTATGTGGCCCAGCAGATGTAGCAGGAGGCGAGCAGAGACAGTGCGTCTACGTTGTAAGCCTGCGGCCAGCACCCTGAGGCAGCTGGCCCTGTCCTGAGGTAGGAACGCTCTGTCCTGAAGGGTGTCCAGCTGGGCTCCTATGAACGCCAGACACTGTGTTGAGAGGAGGTGGGACTTGGGGTGGTTTATGACAAACTCTAGATGCTGTAGGATGCAGATAGTGCAGGCCGTGGCCTCCTGCACCTCGGCAGCCGAGTCTCCTCTGATGAGCCAGTTGTCCAGATAGAGAAAAACGAAGGACCCTTGGAGGCGGAGGTGGGCCGCAACCACCTCTAGGCACTTGGTGAAGACCCTTGGGACTGATGCCAGGTCAAAGGGTAGGACCCTGTATTGGTAGTGGCTGCCCCCACCATGAATCCGAGATACTGCCTGTAGCTAGGATGGAAGAGGATATGTGTGTGTATGCATCCTTTAGGTCCAAGGAGCATAGCCAGTCTCCCTGCTGGAATTATGGCAGCAGTGTTCTAAGGGAGAGCATCTTGAACTTCTCCCTCACCAGGAACCTATTCAGGTCACGCAGGTCTAGGATGGGCCGTAGGCCCCCTGTTCTTTTGGGTATGAGGAAGTACTGGGATGCCCCCTGAGATGTTGGGGCACCAGTTCCATTGCCTTGTCCACAAGAAAGCTTGCGAGTTCCTGCAGTAGCAAGGTCTGGTGGAGGGAAGTCCTGGTGGGCTCTCCCAGTGAAAAATGGAGGGAAAGTCTGCTCCAAGTAGATGAGGTAGCCTTCCCTGACCACTTGAAGTGCCCAGGTGTTGGTGGTGATGGTTGGCCAACGGTGGGCAAACAGAATCAGACATCCCCCCTTGTGCCGGAGCCGGTGCCTGAGTTTTGGGAGTCTTCGGCTTACAAGGGCCATGTCCTTGTCCCACTGACCCTGCTGGGGAGCTGGGGAGGCCTGATACCGAGGGTAGCTTCCATAAGTCCTTCCCTTCCTTGAGTAAGGGGGCTTTTTACTCGGGGCCTTCTGTCGGGGAAGGGTAGCGGTCTTCTTGGAGGATCCTAGTCCTTGTCAGGAACTCGGTCTCCAACTCTGCGGCCTTCTCAGACATAAGTTTGCCAAATAGGTTCTCTCCTCAACAATGGACATCGACCAATTTGTCCTGAATCCATTGCTTTAGGTCGTAAGACTGTAGCCAAGCCTGGCATCAGGCACCGATGCCCACCATGGCTACTCTAGCTGTCTCGAAGCTATCACAGGTTGATCGAGTCATGAATTTGGAGCACTCTGACGGCTGAGGATAGGCTCCAGAACCGCTGGAGAGGTTCCTCAGAGACCAGTTGAGAAACCGGTGAGTTCCTTTGACAGATCTCTCAGGTACATGCCCATGTACAGCTGGTATGCCTGGATCCGGCTGATGACCACTGAGCCCTGGTAGCACTTTCTTCCCAGGATGTCCAAGGTGCGGGCCTCCCTACCCGGAGGCACTGAGGAGTATCTCTTCTGGCTCTTGAGCCGACGCATGGCAGACTCCACCACCATGGAGTTGTGTGGCACTTGTGCTTTCTGGAAGCCTGGGCTCCGGCAGACCTGATACATCGAGTCAAATTGTTGTCTCACAATGGGCACCGATGCCAGTGTTTCCCACATGCGGAGGAGCAGCAGTTCCAGGACTAGGGGAACGGGCACCATAAGTGCCTCTTTCGGCAGGGCCTTGTACTGGAGAATCTCAAACTCCTCTGTGCAAGGGTCCTCCTCCATCTCAGTGTCAAACGCCAAGGCTTTTGACATGTCCCGCACAAAGTCGAGGAATACCATGTCCTCAGGCGGAGACCAGCACTGGGTGTTTGAGGGAGACAGGTCCGAGGGCACATCGCAGTGGCGAAAGGTGTCTGGAGATTCATCTTTGGTCTCCCAGTCTGACTAAGTCTGTGGAGGAGTCGAGGATGGGCCGGATTGCGAGGTTGGGCCCTGAGCCCAACAGCCCGTGCCCCTCAGAGGCTCTTCGGGCTGAGCTGCAGCCACTCATAGGGAAAGAGTAGTTACTCACCTGTAACAGGTGTTCTCCAGGAGCAGCAGGAATCAGTCCTCACATATGGGTGACTTCGGCGCCGACGGAGCCCTCGTGTGGAGCATTTCTCCAGCTTTCAAAGAAAGCCTTTGGGAATTGCAGCGCGCATGCGCAGTCCCCTTCCCGCCCAAGGGTGCCATCTTGCTCAGTCTGATGACATAGCTAAAAGACAGCAAAAAATTAGCAAAATAAATCATATGACTGCAACTCCAAGGGGAGGAGGGAGGGTTGTGAGGACTGATTCCTGCTGCTCCTGGAGAACACCTGTTACAGGTGAGTAACTACTCTTTCTCCAGGACCAAGCAGGAAGTCAGTCCTCACATATGGGACTCCCCAGCTTAAGGCTACCGGAGACCTCAAGCCGAAAAAATGAGCTCCCTCTAGCTCGTCAGCACGTAAGGAAGGAATCTTCTCTGAGAACGCCCCAGACCGGTAGCCCAACACCAGGGCCGGAGGGTAGGAGTTGCCTAACCCCAAAGAAATTATGGAGTACTGCCTGTCCGAAAGCACTGTCCCTGTGGGACTCCCTCTCAAGGCAGTAATGGGCCGCAAAAGTCTGGCTTGAAGACCAAGTAGCGGCCCGGCAGATGCCTGCCAACGGAACAGAGCGGAGATAAGCCACTGACGCAGCCTTCGCCCTGACACGATGAGCCGTGACTCGACCCTCCAACGAGAGGCCGGCTGCCCCATAAGCCCAGGCGATACAGTCAGCGACCCATATGGACAAAGTACGCTTGGAGACAGGGAGCCCCAACTTATTGGGGTCAAAAGAAACGAAGAGCTGAACAGTCCTTCGATGCTCCCGTGTACGGTCAAGGTAGAAGGACAACGCCCTCCTACAGTCCAACGTATGCAGAACCATCTCAGCCCGGTTGGCATGCGGCCTGGGAAAGAAGGTCGGAAGAACCACCTCCTGATTGAGGTGAAAAGGGGAGACAACCTTAGGAAGAAACTTCAGGTGAGTCCGTAAGACTACCCTATTCTTGTAGAACCTAGGGTAAGGGGGATCAGACACTAGGGGCTGAAGCTCACTCACTCGCCAAGCAGAGGTAAGAGCTACCAGAAACAAGGTTTTCCAGGAGAGAAAACAGAGAGAGCAGGTAGCCATAGGTTCAAATGGCGGACAAGTAAGCCGCTGTAAAACCACATTCAGATCCCACTCAGGGACTGGTGGACGCAAAGGAGGCTTAAGCAAGAGGAGGCCTCTGAGAAAACGAGCCACCAAAGGGTGGTTGGAAAGAGGCCTTCCATCCACCGGCGAGTGGTGCGCTGAGAGGGCACTGAGGTGAACCCTGACAGAGTTGGACTTAAGGCCTAGATTGGAGAGGTAAAGCAAATATTGCAATACTACCGCTAACAAGCACGAGAAGGGATTCTCGCTGTGTTGAGCACACCATGTGGAGAATCTACGCCACTTAAGAGCGTAGGATTTCCTGATGGATTGCCGCCTAGAGGCTTAAGACAACGTCTTCCACCTCTCTAGGCAGGAGTAGGGGAGCCAGGACTACCCTTTCAGCAGCCAAGCCATCAGATGAAGGGACTGGAGGTTGGGGTGCAAGAGAGACCCCTGGTCCTGAGACAGGAGATCGTGTTGAAGTCCCAGAGGCAGGGGAGTGTCCACCGCCAGTTGCAACAGGAGTGGGAACCACGGCTGCCTCGGCCACCTGGGGGCTATCAGAATCATTGAGGCTCTGTCCTTGAGGACCTTGAACAGAGTCCGAGACACCAGTGGCGTGGGAGGAAACGCATATAGCAGGCCTTGGGACCATGGAATCAGAAAGGCATCCGCTGCTACTCTGAGAGGATGCGGTTGTCTGGAACAGAATCTCGGGAGTTGCCGGTTCAGAGGACTGGCGAAGAGATCCATGGTGGGGAGACCCCACTTGAGAAAGATCCGCTGAGCCATGAAGGGATTCAATCTCCATTCGTGTGGTTGCAGGATCCTGCTCAGCTTGTCCGCCAGGCAATTTTCCTGACCGGGAAGGTAGACAGCCTTGAGGAGGATTCCGTGATTGACGGCCCAAGAGCAGAGCCGTTGGGCCTCCTGACAGAGAAGGAAGGAGCCTGTGCCTCCCTGTTTGTTCACGTAGAACATGGCAACTTGATTGTCCGTCTGGATCAATACAGACTGGTGCGACGTGAGGTGGGAGAAGGCTCTCAGAGCTAGGCGTATCGCCAGTAGCTCTAGGAAGTTTATCTGCTGAGCAGTCTCCCAAGGAGTCCAGAGACCCTGAGTACATGTGCCTTGGCAATGTGCTCCCCAACCTAGTAGAGAAGCATCTGTCGTCAGCACTCGAGAATGCGGAGGGGGTTGAAAATCCACTCAGAGTACCAGATTCAGAAGATGAAGCCACCACTGTAGAGAGGAGACAAGCAGGGTGGATACACTCACCGAGTCTGCAAGGCTCCCTGTGGCCTGATGCCACTGAGTTCGAAGGTTCCACTGAGCAGGTCGCATGTGCAGGCAGGCATTGGGGGTGACATGAACCGTGGAAGCCATATGGCCGAGAAGTCTCAGGAATTGCCTGGCGGAGACCAGGGAATTGCTGTGAAACTGCCTGGCTACATCCATCAACCGGAGGGCCCTGTCCACTGGCAGAAAAGCCCTCGCCTGAAGAGTGTCTAGCCTTGCTCCTATGAATTCCAAGTTCTGGGACGGGAGCAAAGTGGACTTTGCGAAGTTTATGACAAACCCCAAGTGCTGAAGCAGAGCCACAGTGCGAAGGGAGGCCTGACTGACCTCCTGGGAAGACTGGCCTCTTATGAGCCAGTCGTCCAGGTATGGAAACACAAAAAGACCTTGAAGCCTCAGGTAGGCCGCCACCACTGCCAGGCACTTGGTGAACACCCTGGGAGCGGAGGCTAGGCCAAAGGGAAGTACTCTGTACTGGTAGTGGTTTCCCGTCACAACAAATCTGAGATACTGTCTGTGGTCTGGATGAATAAGGATGTGAGTATAAGCATCCTTTAGATCTAAGGAGCATAGCCAATCTCCCTGCTGGAGGTAGGGCAGCAGGATTCCAAGGGTAAGCATCTTGAACTTTTCCCTCTCCAGGAACTTGTTGAGGTTGCGCAAGTCTAGGATGGGTCTGAGGTCTCCTGTTCTTTTTGGTACCAGAAAGTACCTGGAATAAAAGCCGTGACCTCTCAGGTGGTGGGGAACCGGTTCCACAGCCTGGTCCTTTAGCAGACTTGCTAACTCCTGAAGGAGTAGGTCCCTGTGCAGAGGGGGTGTTGGAGGCTCCCCTGGAAAAGAGGAGGGAGGTACCTGGTGAAAAGGGAGAAGATAGCCCTTTTGGACTATATGGAGTACCCAGGTATCTGATGTGACGGCTGACCACCTGTGGGCAAAGTGGGCCAGCCGGCCTCCTGTGCTGATGTGAGCCAGGTGAGGAGAAAAGGCTAAGCTGGCTGAGTCAAAAACCCCCACCCTGCTGAGCAGGGGCCGGTGTTGGTGGCTTGGGGGCCTTCTGCCTATGGGGCCCATGACCCTGCCCCTTGGCCTGCTAACCCTGTTGGGGAGCTGCAGAGGCCTGATAATGAGGGTATGGTTTATAGGCAGATGACTTCCTCGGGTAAAACGCCTTTTTCCCCGAGCCCTTCTTCTTCTGAGAAGGGGCAGAGGTTTTTCTGGACAGCCTAGTCCTGGTCAGAGTCTCGGTCTCGAGTTCTGCAGCCTTTTCAGCCATGGGCTTGCCAAAGAGGTTTTCACCTTGGCAGGGGACATCGACCAACTTGTCCTGCACCCATGGCTCGAGGTCGGATGACTGTAGCCAAGCCTGTCAGCGGGCACCGATGCCGGCCCCGGCTACTCGGGCCGAAGCCTCGAAGCCATCGTAGGCTGCTCGAGAGATAAACTTCGAGCACTCTCGAATACCAGTGGACAAGGCCTGGAACACCTCTGCAAAGGTTCCTCGGAGAGACCAGCAGAGAACCCGGCAATCTCCTTTGCCAGATCTCGGAGGTACATGCCCATGTACAGCTGGTAGGTCTGGACACGGCAAGCAAGTATAGAGCCCTGGAAGCACTTCTTACCGAGGGCATCCAGGTTCCGGGCCTCCCGGCCGGGAGGCACCGAGGAGTGCATCTTCTGACTTTTCAGTCGATGCATGGCCGATTCCACAACCATGGAGTGGAGCGGTAACTGTGCCTTTTGGAACCCGGGGCTCTTGCAGACTCGATAGATGGAATCGACCCGCTTGCTTAACACTGGCGTCGAGGCCAGGGTCTCCCACATGCGGAAGAGCAGCCGCTCCAGCATCGGAGGAACCGGAACAGTAAAGGCCTCCTTCGGGGGAGAGTCATACTGGAGGGTCTCGAGCTCCTCGGCTCGAGGCTCCTCCTTGGGATCCGCGGGGAAGGCCAAGGCCTTGGCCATATCCCGCACGAAGTCCGAGAACCGGGTATCCTCCGGTGGGGATCGTCTCAGAGGTTCAGACTCTGGCGAGTCCGATGGGACACACCGAGTACGATAAGTACCGGGTGACTCTTCGTCCTCCGTCTCCCAGCCCGACTCCTCGGAGGAGGAATCGAGTGGCTCCGGTCGGGCGGGCACCGATGCCATCCGCCCCGACGCCGAGGGTACCGGCGTCGATGACCTCGGTCCCGAACGTGAGGCCGAGGGAGACCGTGGCCGAGGATCGGCTCGGCCTCCGGGGTCGACTTGGACGTTGAGGTCCCAGTGGTCGGGGCAGATGCACCGGCGAGACCGGCGATCAATGCCCGCTGCTGTTCCATGAAGGCAGCGATGCTACTCTCCAAGGCCGTCAACCTGAGTCCGAGCTCAGGAGACCCAGCAGCCCCCGACTCGGGCCCGACGTCGGCTCCCCTGGAGGAGAGTCCACGAGGACTACAGCACTTATGTGTCCAGGAGACTCCATCTCGATACGAGGATGTTTGGCAGGCCTCTCCGACTCCGAAGACCCGGGACGGCTATCGGGGCTATGCGACCTGGCCCTCGAGGAACCAGGAGCGTCCACCGACGACGCCCTCGCGGGTTTCTTCTTCCTGCGATGTTCCCGCGAAGGAGACCCCCGCTCAGAGGAACCCCGACGCTGCTCGGGGCCGGAGTCCCGAGACGTCGAGGCCTCTGACGAGGTCCGGGCCCGTCCGGACGCGGAGTCAGAAAAGATCCTATCCTTCTGGCGCTGCCGATTCCTCAACGCCTTCGAGGACATTTTGCCACACGGACCACAGATCATCTGGTCATGATCGGGTCCGAGGCAGCGGAGGCAGCAGTCATGTGTGTCGGTAAGAGACAACTTTCTTACACCGATCACACTTTTTAAACCCGCTGGTAGCCATCGGGGGAAAAAGGGCCCCTGCTAGGTCAAAAGACCGGGCTGCCAGGGAAAAAAGTAAAATGGCGCGAACGCTAGTCACAAAGGACAAAAACCAAAAAAGAGAGAGTGGACTCGATACCGGCGTATCGGTCCAAGGCGGGAAAAGGATCTGGCGTCGAACCGAAGAAAAAAGAGAAAAAAATAGGGAAATCAACTTTTTCCTCGGGGAAAAAAGAACTACGTCCGTCAGGCTCCGCAGAAAAAAGAAGACTGAGCAAGATGGCACCCTTGGGCGGGAAGGGGACCGCACATGCGCGCTGCAATTCCCAAAGGCTTTCTTTGAAAGCTGGGGAAATGCTCCGCACGAGGGCTCCGTCGGCGCCGACGTCACCCATATGTGACTTTCTGCTTGGTCCTGGAGAAGGATCGGGACTGGGATCGAGACTGATATTGAGGATCAACTCGAGGCCGATGGCACTCAAGGATCAACTCAACATCCAGGGATGTCCTCGAGGTCGAGGCCCCGATGATCTGGGCAAATGACCCAGAGGAACCAGGCATCAGGATCCGCTGCTGGGTGATGAAGGCAGACATGCTGCGCTCCAAGGCCGCCAGTCCAGATGGCTCCGCAGTCTTTGGTGCAGGCACCGAGGATCTCGGGACCTGAGCCAGCTCCAACAAGGGGGAGTCCTCGACCAAGATGACTTCGGGAGTCCAAGGCTGATCACCGGAGGCAGATGATTCCTTGCGGGCAACCTTGGTCAGCCGTTCCTACTCTGATCCTCTAGACTCATGGTGTGGACTGCGAGACCGGGTGCATGACTTACCTGCCTTCCGCAACTCGTCCACGGATGCTTCCCTCGAGGATTTCTTCTTGTGTTCCACCTCCAGGGTGCTCCACTCAGAGGACTCCCAGCCTCGGTCGGAGATGGAGGGGTCACCTCGGGGCTCCGGGGTCCCGAATGGGGCCTTGGAGCTCGGCATCGCTGGAGACTCTGGGGCAGAGTCTGACCTTTGGAAGATCTTTTCATGCTGCTGCTGCTGACGACTCTTAATGACTTTGGAGGACATCCTCTTAAAGAGGCCACAATCCAAGGGGTCATGGTCCGACCCGAGGCAACAGTCATGTGTGTCGGTGAGGGACATGGTCCGCAAACACCAGTCACACTTCTTGAAGCCGTTGGCAGAGGCTATGGGGAAGAAAGGGCCCTAGCGAGGTCAAAGACCCAGGGCTCTGCCAGTGAAAAGGTCATAAAACCACGCCAGTCATAAACAAGAAAAGTGAGAAAATACGAATCCAAGACACGATGCAAGACATGCAAGCTCGGGGGAGGGATAGGGAACTGGAAAGCAACTGGGGAAAGAACGTTTCCAAGAAAAACAAACTCTTTTTCTGGGGGAAAGACACACTTCTGGTGGGTTCTGCAGAAAAAAGGAGACTGAGTTAAGATGGCACCCTTGGGTGGGAAGGGGACCAGCATGTGTGGCGCATCTTCCAAAGGCTTTCTTGAAAACTGGGGAGAAGCTTCAGCGCAGGGCTCCATTGGCGTCAACGTCACCCATATATGAGGACTGACTTTCTGCTTGTTCCCCGAGAAACTGTTGTATTTGCAGACAGCATGAATATTACTAACGCCACCTCAATGGGTGGCATTAGCCGCATCCAGACTGCTGCTCCACCATACTCTCTGCAAATTTGGTGTGTTATCTGCTGGGGAAATGATGTGCATGCCTTCAACAGGTCATGCACAGCTTTTGCAGCTAATGCCGCATTATCTGCACTTTTTTGCCATATTTGCTGCAAAAGCTTTGTAACAAACCCCTTACATTACCAAGAGACTCTTACCATTATGGGCAAACAAACATTTTCAAGGGGCTGAAGGATACAAAAAGGGAGGTATAAATAAAATCCTAAAATGATTTACAGAAACAAAGTATTAAAATGTATTAAAATTCAGTGGTGGGGGAGAGGGATGGAGGGAGGGACGAAGCAAAAGGACTGCCCTTTGCCAATGGCCATGCTTACCGAGAAGACCAACTGCTCTGGAATGCAAGCAGTGGACTCAGCTGCCTTGATATTGTCAGCTTGCTGAATGCAGATGGACTACTGACTTGAAACACAATTTCATCTTTTTCTTTTTTCTCCATAGGCGAGTTGGTAGCACTTCTAAGCACAGGAGTATCTCTATTTAAGAGAACAGTTGATTTTTGTCTTACTATGATGATAAATATGACAGATTACACAAAATGGAAACAAATCTGGAGAAAAATGAACATTACTTTTGGCTGGCTCTCTCTCCAGGGTCTCCCGTTCCCATAATTTTGGTTAACAAGGATGCAGACGTTACTGGATTCGAGTTGTTTTGGGGAGAAGGAGTCTCCACTCTGCTTTTCTCCTGCTGGTTTTGATTGGTTCTATTGCTAGGTTTTATTTGACACAACTCCTTAAATTAAAAAAAAAGGCAAACTAGAATGTAAATATTTTCTGCTCACAAGACTTCAGAATGCTAGTAGATGTATTGTCCTGGAGAAAAAGAAAAAAAACAATTCCTCTGCAAGTTGTACATTATTGATTGGGTCAACATAATTTTCTAAAGATATCACTCACTGTATATGAGCTTTTGAGATGATACCAATACCAAAGTAAAAACAGGACTAGTATATTCTTAAACTCTTCAAATTCCATAGATAGAATCATATCCAGATAATTATGTAGGTCCAAAAAAAATTCACAACTTGCATTACTTATTTTTACAGATAATGAAAACATTTACTAGCAATACGCAAAAACCCTACTAAGTAAACCTGACCTATATGTTTACATAGACATATACTACTTATAAACTGTGTCTATTTATATTAGATTACTAAAATCAGATCAGAGACAGGATTATGCATTAAAAAGAAAAATCCAGCACAATCATTCACAAAAAAAAAAAAAAAAAACTTGGGGCCAGATATACTAAATATTTTGAGCCTGAGTGGCGGCAGCTAGCACGATTACAGCGACTAGCCGTTGCTGCTGAACTCTAAACCTAAATATTCAATAGCGGGGCCATATCCAGCCACCGGCATTGAATATCTGGGTCAGCCGCAGAAGCAGGAAGCTAACCGGGCAGCAGCAATATTCAGCTGCTGCCCAGTTACCCCTCGGCGGCGAATGTTAGGCACATTAAAGGCAGTTTTAACTTTTGCCGCCAAGGGATAATTGGGCAGCGGCCGACTATCGCCGCTGACCAGTTATCCCACACGTGCGGCCCACTGCGTTAGTATTGCTGAATATCCTGCTTAGTGGCGTTTACACTGTTTGCAGGTCTGCAAACCATGCCTTTGAATATCAGGTCCTTTTGTTTTTTTCCCACATGTGTATAGGCAAAGTAGCGTTATAATAATAGTTATTTTAATGCATTAAAAGCCTTTTAACTTAACAAAAAAATTCTCCACAGAAGTCAATTACTTAAAGTGGGCCTCTAATAAAAATTAGTTAAAATATTTAGTATATCTGAATTTCTATCAGCTCAGCTTGAGTAACATTTCTGTCATTCCCCATGCAGTAATATGCATTTAGTTACTGCATAATAAAAAGTGGATTATAGTAACAATTTTCAACCCAGTGATCAGATATCTGTCCTGAAATCTGTATTTGGATTTTAGATTTGATTAGTTGCTTTTCCAAATCAGAGCTCGTTTTAGTTACATTTCAAGTACAATGGGTAGCTCACAGCCCTAGAAGCCTTACAATCCAAAGGCTAGATTTACCAATGTGCGCTAATACATTAACACACAAACATGTTAAATGCAAACTAATCTGCTTTATCATCAGATAGGTCTCACTGAAAATAATGGGGCTTGTGTAAAATAAACATGTTAAATGTGCACTAAAGCACATTAAGAAATCTAGCCTTAATTGTGTACACAAAGCAATGGAAGGTAGAGAACTGCAGAACTTCAAAAGGAGTACCACTATCCAGGAAATATTTGCAACATTTGTTCGAAGAACTGATTTAATCTGTGTAGTTGGCTTATTCTGAAAAGAGAACTGCTGGGCGTTTGAGGACTGGATTAAGGAACTGGTGATCTACAGGATGCGCAAGAGCAAGCATGCTTTATACCATAGCTGGTTACCTGCAAACTCTTCACGCTGGTGTGTTTTGGGACAGACCCAGGAGTTGCTGGGGATCCTTTTCCAGCACTGGTTTTGGCAGCAGAGACAGATTCGTCGGAATCTTTGAGGAGGCACAGTTTTGCGTTCTTGTTCACCTTTTTCGGGGACTTGGTTTTCTCAATGACAGTACAGGTAGAATTTTTCATCTCAGCAAGTTCTTTGTTTTTGGGAGTAAATGACACAGTAATCCGGTTGCCAAATACGTCCTCATTCTCCATTCGCTTTTGGGCACGCTCAGCACTTTCTTGGTTTATGAAACGGAGAATAGCACTGCTGCCAGTAATGCTCAACACTTTTCCTCCACAATTATCAGACAGACGCCTCAGTCTGTTGCTGAGACTTTTGCCATCTCTGTTTGTTGGCAGGTTGTAAACATATAACAGTGTGTGGCACTGCTATTAAAGAAAAATAGTTATTGTGCTTAGAAATACGCGGACAAAAAATGGAGCTATTTTACTTTTGAAAAAGCCATTTTCTGTTTGTCATTTAAACAGGGCTGAAGTACAGTGAAGCTATAACATTCATGCCTTGGGCTATTTTGAGAATCAAAATGTAAGAAATAAAAATAAAATAGCAAAAGCAGCCTCATTACTGTTTGATACTTCATGATGTGCATGAATGACATTGGATTGTTACACACAGTTGTTTCATTAAAATGTTCAACTTTCTCAGCTAGTAGACTGCATTAGATCTCTTCTTCTACCCCCATATCAGATTAATCCTTCATGTATCAGCAGAAACATTGCAATGCCATGAAGTGACAATTGTGGGCTATTTTAGAGAGAGGAGGGGGTGAAGGGAGGAGCAAGATGGATCAATTTATACAGCAGAATCACAATGGAATATATCTGCATGCAGACCTCTCCCATATAAGAGAGATGGGAAACAAAGCTGTCTAATTAACAGGGTACTAAAGTTAAAAATTGCTGCTTATGAATGACATTAAAACTTTCTAATTAAAAAAATGGCTATTAAAAATAACCTGTAAAGCAAATGCCTCATTTTCAAAAATGATTTTTCATTAAGCAACTCTTATCTTTCAAAGATAAAGTATATTACATTCATTATTTCATCTGAACAACAAACTGAACTAAGTGCTAAAATTCTAGTGCAGTTAACACATACCCTGCTCCAATCTACTAGAAAACACTTACAATGGTGCTGGTTTTTAGGAATTATTTTTGCTACCTGGACAGTACCTGCTCCTTTAACTACTCTTTTTTAGTCAAGAAAAGCAGGCAAACGCTAAGGGATGGACATTCAACTCAGACAAGACTCATGAATTGTTACATATACTAAGGCTTCATTGACTGCTTTCCTACTATGGCAGTGCTTCTCAAAACGTTTACCCCACATGACCCCATTTTAACAATTACAAATTCACATGAGCTCAGATGAAAATAAAATGGTAGATCTCTAGGCCCCTCCCTCCCAACTCATCCAAAACAGGAAGGTAGCAGTAACAGTGAAAGTCAGCAGAGAACCTGTAAGTCAATGGCCATGTTTGTGACTCCATTCGGGTCCTGACCCAGTTTGGTATCCACTGTACTATGAAGACTACAAAAAAGAAAGGTTGTGTTTCTTAAGCAGTTAGGCTTTTTTAAGTATATAAAATGTGATTTAAAGTCAGAGCAGCTGCATATACCATAGTTTAATCACATGTATTTCTAGTCTGATAAAGGTTCTCTTCCAGAGATAATCAGGCCCTTAACATAATGAATTCTAGTTCCTTTTCATTTACTAAGGACGTCTCTTATTATACCAGAAAACTAATGTCAATAGGGCAGTGCTTCTCAACCTTTTTTTATTTTGTGGCACACAAGTTTGTTCAGTCCTTCAGGTACACAAACCAAATTTTGCATTCAAGGCCAAAGCAAGGGTATTAGACACACTGACTAGGTGAAATGTCCGTCTTGCGCCCCCTCACAATTAGCTTTTAGACCCCTAGCACTTCCTCCTCTCTTCCCCAGATTTGGATTATCAAACTAAACTGTAATCATAGTAGTAAGCAAGCTGTTCATTTTGTTGGGGAGGATGAGGGAAATCCAGTGAAAACCTTTAGTCATCTACACTCAAACTATACCTATAAAGCATATTCTTTCCGTCTTTCAGTTTTGCTACTACAAAATATTTTTGGATTCAATACAAAAACCTCAGGGCTGGTGGGCATGTCCTGCCTACAAGACAATTAATTATGCACCAGAGAAAAATCCGAATAGTTAACTGTTCCCAACATGTAAATTCTGTGTAAGAGAGATTCAAGTCAAAGATTTTGCACTGGGTTCCAGAGCACCCAGCTTACTTTGGGGAGCTTACAGCTACTAGATCATACATTATAATCACTAACCTGAAAACAATTGTTTTCCTACATCTAGAATAGGAGAGAGAGAGAGAACTGTAGCAGGGAGAGTAGAAGCTATACATTGATCTGGAATGCGAGTTCCACTCACACTCCTCTCCTGCTGTCCTGAAATGAATGACAGGAGGGAAGGGAGGGATTAAGGAGCAGACTAATTCTTCTCTGCTCTATCTGCTACAAGCCTATCCTGTTCTCTCCTGGTCTGTGTCCTGTTTGGGGCTGGAGCAGGAAACAGACGGCTATTTTTCATGGGTACTGTCCAACTGAGATAGGGCAAGTGCCTCATGAGCCCATGCCTAGCCACATATCTGTCTGTCCCTAACAAAGCACACTGGTTGAGAAGCACCACAATAGGTGCCCAACTGCCAGCTTGCCAGCTTATAACCCAACTGCCAGCTTATAAAATGTCAAAGCGCATCTGCCCTCAGACAGACAACAACAACAAAAAGTGGTCCAAGAATGATTTCCACTTATCATTTATCTCGTCAAGGAGGAATCAAAGCCAAACAGTGTAGACTAAAGACAGAAATTAAGTATCGGATATAATTTGGAAGAGGCAATTGCTGGTCAGCATGGGCTACACAACTGCATGAACAGAAAGAACCTGCAGGAGGTCAGATTCTTATAGCTGAAAGACCTTAAGCACTGGAGGGGAGCATTAAGGGTGTTGAATGGAGCTAGAGCAGGGGCAAATGGATGGACTGAATGGGACACATTGTCTACACCTGCTAAAATCCATTATGTTACCATGAAATTACAATTTTATCCTTTCCATTTTAAGTTGTAACAAACTTGAAAAAAACCAGTCACCACTTACTTGCATTTTCAGTGGTAATCTTGGTGGCAAGTCGGAAATAAATTCTTCAAACCTGATAAGCTCATGTGCATGGTGCAGAAGAGCTTCGGAAGCTTGGTTTTTATGCACCAGAATAATATAGAAACCATGTCGGTGTCTCAAATCACTGAGCTCCAAAGCAAAATTAACATCAGCTGCAACACAAAACCAGCCAAGCACAACTATAAGTAACTTAAATTTACTAACTACTCAATAAGGTGAAATTAGACTTTACCTGCTAATTTTCTTTCCTGGAGTCCCTCCAGTCCAGTTCAGATGCGTGGGTTATGCTCACCTACCAGCAGATGGAGACGGAGATACACTGATCTTAAAGTCAGCCCATAAGAAGCCTGTGCCAACACAACCTCCTTCAGTAGGCCTCAGAACCACTTTCTCTTTTGCAAGCAGGAGAAAAGGTGCCAGACACGACAGTGCCTGAAGCTCAGATATTCTTCTAGCCGAACAAATGGCCACCAGGGATACAGTCTTTATTGTGAGATCTTTCACGGTACAAACACTCTAAAGGTGCCTCCGTCAATACCAATACCAGATTGTTCCTTCTTGAGACCTCAATCGATCGCACCAGTGGCTGAACCTGCTTCACGGCCTGCAAAAACCTGACCACATCTAGGTGCGCTGAACTCTACTACAGTAAAAAGAGATGGTTACCACCTGAACTCAAAGGGTGCTACATGCCTATCCCTTATCAGGCACCGAAGCTGGCAGGGGCAGACACTGATGTTTTCCATACCAGCCCTCAAAGACTCTCCACATGTGAATGTAAGCCAGCGAAGTGGAGCGCCGTCTAGCCTTCAACAGTGTCAATATTACCGGGGCCGAATAGCCCCACTTTCACTATCTAGACTGTTCAAGAGCCAGGCTGTAGGCGAGAATTGATCCACTTTAGGCATCAAGATTGGACCCCGCGACAGTACATCGGCTAAAGCAAGTAGACACCATGGACGGTCAGCCGCCAGACGTAACAAATTGGCATACAATGGTCGTTGAGGCCAATCGAGAGCTATCTAAAGCACTAGACCCCGATGCCGGTCACGTCCTTTCCAGGTACCCTGCCATCATATTTAAGGAAGATGTCAGCGGTGTTCTGCACCGCTGCAGCATCCGCTCGGGGCACGTGCCAAAGGAGCGCACCCAAGGAGCAGTACGTGCTCCTTGGGGTGAGTCAGAATCAGATTTCATATCCCACGTCTCTGGAATTCTCGGGTGCTCACACAACTTTAAACCTGCTATCACAGCCAGTATCTCATAATCCAGATAAGCTGCTTTTCTCTCCGTGTTCTATCTTGACCATTTTGTGTACCGCACTTCTTCTCTGTGGCATGGCAGCCATCCCTGTGCACTGGGGGTGGTGGCCTACCTCCTCGGCTACTTCCACACCAGGTCTTGCTACTCGCACCCCCTGCTAACCCTCCTGCCCTGTGGCCGTTATGGTGCTTCTCCTCTCTACCATCCCTCTTCTGTCACCAACCTGTTTCTCAACCTTGCTTTGCTGAACTGCAGGTCCCTCCGCTCAAAGTCTTTATTGGTTCACGACCTCTTGCAGCAGCGTCCCCTCGACATGTGTTTCCTCACAGAAACGTGGCTTAAAGAGGGTGAGGACCCCCTTCTGAATAGATGCTTTCCATTGGGGTTTTCTGCTTTCTCCACACCCAGGATGAGTAGATGAGGGGAGAGGGGAGGGTGTGGCGCTTTTCTATCATTCCAGGCTCTTCCCCACAGAAGTCACTGTCTCCTCTGTTCACTATCCTGAATCTCTCTTAGACTCCAATCGTGCCCGCCTCTTTATTTCCTCCTCCTTTACCTTCCCCCTTCCCTCTCTGCTGATCTGTGGGATTTGGCATTGCAGACTCTCTCAGAAACTGCTCTTATCTATTCCAATCTTATTAGCTTGGGTAACTTTAATACCCATCTGGATCCTCCCTCCAGACCCAAAGATCGTGCTTTCTTCAATCTCTTGAATGACCTTTCCCTCACACAACACGTTTCCTGCCCTACCCATAGCGCAGGCCATACGCTAGATTTGGTCATTCCACCTCCCAGCTTTGAGCTTACCCTCTCAGCCTTTTTGTCCCTTGCAATCCCCTGGTCTGACCACTATTGTATTTTCCTTTCCGCATCCTATTCAGTTTCAGTTGCTGATAATGGTCTTCCCAATTCTCGGCCTTCTCGTTGTTTGCACTGCCATATCACCCCAGCCACGCTATAGTCTTTCCCACCTTCAGACACCCTACTTCCCTCAGACTTTGCCACTCAGTCCCCTAGTTCTGAGGTCTGCACTTGGAACTCTGCTCACTGCCACCCTAGATCACCTGGCTCCCCCTCCGTCCCTCCTCAGTTCCACCTAAGCATGTTCACTCCCATTGGTACCATCCTGGACTCCGTTTGCTCCGCTCACAGCTTCGGCGTGCTGAGCACTTGTGGCGCAAGCGGCCCTCACCAGACTCTCTCTCACGCTTTTGTCATCTTTATTCCTATTACCACTCGGCTGTCCATTCCGCCAAGCAATCTTATTATACATCCCTCATTTCCACATCCTCCTCCAAACAGCTCTATTCCATCCTCCACACTCTCTCTGCAACATCCTCTGGCCCATCCCTTCAGACTGCCTCACCGGATCCTATACTGCTTGCCTCTTTTTTCAGAGATAAGATACTTCCATCTGTGTTCCTCCTTCTCCAGTCCCCCACCCCACTCTGTCTCCTTCCCTCCCCCCGTGTCCCTGATTCTTCCCCTCCCTTCATCTGCTCCCCTTTCTGATGCTTCCACGCCAACCTCCCCTCCCTCCAATCTGGCTTTGATCCATATTTGGTCCTCCTTTCATCCCATCTCAGCAACAGAACTCTATAAGACACTCTCAGGCTCTAGGAAGACAACCTGTCTGCTGGATCCCATTCCTTCTACCTGGTTATCTTGCCCTCCTGCCCCTTGTACTAACCATCTTTAACTCCAGTCTATCTTCTGGAACTTTTCCTGACCCATGGAAATTAGCTATCGTCCAGCCACTTCTTAAGAGGTCATCACTCGACCCAACCATTCCTGTGCATTGGCGCCCAGTCTCAAACCTCCCCTTCCTAACAGGGGCTATACATTTCAAACAAAGGTAAGCATTTGTGTTTTGTTTTTTTAAATTGCTAACTCTGACTGGGAGCTCTTAAAAGTGGTTTGGTACACTTTTAAAACAAAGTTACATTCTTTGTGGTGCTTTAGTTTAAAGGGAGGAATATTTTCTTTAGTGGGGTAGGTTTAAAACTCTGCTTTAGTAACTTTCTCAGCTTTTTGAAGCCACTGACACCTAATCCTTGGGCAAGTCACTTAACCCTCCATTGCCTCGGAAGAAAGGCCTGGCAATCTACTTCCGGTGACACTGCCAAGAAAACCCAGGAGCGTCTGGGTCGCCAGGAGTCAGGACTGACTCGAAGGCACACATTGTTGTTGTGACACCTAATCAGGTGTTAGTTCCCTCCCTACCCCGAACACCCATCCACCCACCCACCCCAAGTGAGCGGTCTTGCTTTATAGGGCACCTCCCCAATTAACACAACACAGGGGACTTGGAACAGCACATTCTCAATATAATTAAAGAGATTTAACGCTTTTTCTCTGAAAGGACAGCTGGGAAAACAGCTGGTACTTTGGTAGATCTCTCTCTTTTGCTTTAACAGATACCTAAGCTCCACGAACAGAACAATGGCTGGGAAAAATCGTTATCGCTAAAGCTGTTGCCCCAGTTACAGCTTCTGCCTTTGTCCAGACAGAGGTCCCAATGCCAGTTGAAGGACCAGTTCCATGTGCAGGGTGCCTGCATGCTGAAGCTCTCAGGAAACAAGTGGAGGAACTCAGAGAGGAGTTGGCGAGGCTGAGGAGTATTCCAGACAGTGAGAAGTACATTGATGAGATGCTTCTTGCAACAACCAAGCTCTCCAGCAGAAGAGAAGATGGGTGCCTAAAGAACGACAAAGATTGGACACAAGTCGTCAGGGGCTGCAGAATCACCAATCCAACTTCTCCAGCCCTTGAACTAAAGAACCATTATGCAGCCCTGGAAGTGGAGGAGGTGAAAGCAGCCCTGGAAAGGGAAGAACCAGAGCTCAAGTACCCCAAAGTTGCAGAATCAGTGACCACAAGAAAGAGAAGGGTAGTGGTGGTTGGTGACTCTCTTCTGAGGGGTACTGAAGCGTCCATTTACCGCCCAGACTTGATGTCCAGAGAGGTATGCTGTCTGCCAAGTGCCAAAATCCAAGACATTACGGAGAGTTTGCTGAGACTCATCAAGCCCATTGACTATTACCCAATGTTGCTAATCCATGTCGGAACAAATGATACTGCCAGGTATCCCACTGAGTGTATCAAGAGGGACTTCATAGCTCTGGGACAGAGGGTAAAGTAGATAGGTGCACAGATGGTGTTCTCTTCAATTCTCCCTGTTGAGGGTAAAGGCCAAGGCATAGAGGCTCGCATCCTGGAGATGAATGCACGGCTGCATGAATGGTGCCATCGAGAGCGTTTTGGTTTCCTGGACCACGAGATGCTATTCCAAGGGTTGCAGAGCAGAGATGGCGTTCATCTGTCCAAGAAAGGTCGACGCATCTTCAGTAGTAGACTGGCTAATCTACTGAAGAGGGCTTTAAACTAGATTCGTTGGGGATGGGTGAAGACAGCCCCCAGGTAAGTGAAAGCCCCCAGGTAAGTGAAACATTAAATACCTTTATGGAAAGGGGTAAAAAAGGTAACATATAGAAAGCAGTGTGTATAAATGCCCGTAGCATGGGAAATAAGATCCCTGATGTTGAAGCTTTGGTGGGAGTGGCCAATTTGGATTGAGTGGCCAATTTGGATTTAGTGGCAGTTACAGAAACATGGTTCACAGAAAACCATGACTGGGATGTAACTATACCAGGCTATACTTTATTCAGAAAGGACTGGGTAGGGAGAAAGGGAGGAGGAGTGGCACTATATATAAAACATAATATTAAAACCTTGGAATTACAGAGCTTAAAAGGGAGAGAGGAGGCACTGTGTGTTAATCTAGAAAGAGGGAAAGAGAAATCTATTTGCATTGGTGTGATATACAGACCTCCTTCACAAGAGGAAGTGGTGGACAGAGAGTTAATTTAAGACATATGCAGTATTGCTAGGAAAGGGGAAGTGATACTAATAGGGGATTTCAATATGCCAGATATTGACTGGCACATTCCTGCTGCAGAATCATCTAGAAGTAAGGAGATCCTGGATTCTCTACCGGGAGAACTATTCAAGCAATTGGTAACAGACCCCACATGTGAAGTGGCCATAGTGGACTTGGTGCTTACTAATGGTGAAAGTGTTTCTGATGTTATAGTGGGAGATCATTTTGCATCCAGTGATCACCAGATGCTGTGGTTCAGTATTAGGACTAGGGCTGTTAGAATCCATTCAAAAGCAAGGGTCTTAGACTTTAGGAAAACTAACTTTGCCAAGACAGGCCAATACCTCAGGGAGTAGTTAGCAGGATGGGAACAGCTGGGGGATGTAGAAAAACAGTGGGCAAAACTGAAAGGGGATATTTTAAGGGCAACCAACCTTTTTGTTAAAATGGTAAATAAAAGGTAAAAGGAAAAGGAGACCGCTATGGCTTTCGAAAAAATTAGCTGAAAAGGTGAAGAAAAAGAGGGATGCCTTCATGAAATACAAGAGATCACAGAGAGAGGAAGACAAGCATCTGTATTTGGAACAACTTAGAGAAGCTAGCAAAGTAGTCAGGAAAGCAAAGATTCAAAAAGAAGAAATAGCCAATGCAATAAAATGGGGGGATAAGACATTTTTCAGATATATTAGTGAGAAGAGGAAGGGCAAAAGTGGTATTGTCAGACTCAAGGGTGGGGGAGGAATATGTAGAAGCTGATGAGGATAAAGCGGAATTGCTTAACAAATATTTCTGTTCTATGTTCACAGTTGAAGAACCAGGAGCAGGACCTCAGAAAACACCCAGAAACAGGAATAGAAGCGAGGGGCATCTTGAAGAATTTTCAGAAGACTGTGTTCGTGAGAAACTAGCTGAACTTAAAGTAGACAAAGCGATGGAACCGGATGGGATACACCTTAGAATACTGAGGGAACTTGGGAACATTCTAGCAGCTCCACTGACTTACCTTTTCAATGCCTCGTTGGAGTCAGGAGTGGTGCCAAAGGACTGGAGAGAGGCTCATGTGGTGCCTTTACACAAAAGCGGAAGTAAGGATGTGGTTGAAAACTACAGGCTGGTTAGTTTAACTTCAGTGGTGAGTAAATTATTGGAAACGCTGCTGAAATAGGTTTCTGGAGTCCAGCGGATTACAGGATCCAAGGCAGCATAGATTCACCAGAGGCAGGTCTTGTCAGACAAATCTGATTGAATTCTTCGAATGGGTGACCAGGGAGAGCCCTTGATGTGGTGTATTTAGATTGCAGTAAAGCCTTTGACACCGTTCCTCACAGACGTCTTATAAACAAAATGAGCACCCTAGGGATGGACCCTAAAGTTACTGCTTGGATTAGAAATTGGTTGAGTGGGAGGAAACAAAGGGTACAGGTAAATAGAGCTCACTCTGAGGAGATGGAAGTTACCAGTGGTGTGCCCCAGGGATCTGTCCTTGGTCCACTTCTTTTCAACATCTTTGTTAGTGATATAGCGGAAGGGCTGTCGGGTAAGGTTTGCCTCTTTGTGGATGATACCAAAATCCGCAATAGAGTAGACACCCAGGAAGGTGTAGAGAACATGAGGAGGGATCTAGCTCAGCTTGAAAAATGGTCTAGAATCTGGCAGCTGGGATTTAATGTTAAAAAATGCAAGGTCATGCATTTGGGCTGCAGCAATCCAAGAGAGCAATATAGTATAGGGGTGAAGTGTACTTTTGTACTTTAAAGAAGAGCAGGACCTAGGCGTGGTCATGTCAGATGATCTTAAAGTAGCTGAACAGGTAGAAAAGGCAACAGCAAAAGCTAGAAGGATGTTTGGGTGCATACGGAGAGGAATGGCTAGCAGAAAAAAGGAGGTGATAGTGCCTCTGTATAAGTCTTTGGTGCGACCTCATTTAGAGTATTGTGTGCAATTCTGGAGACCACACCTTCAAAAGGATATAAACAGGTTGGAGTCAGTACAGAGGATGGCTACCAAAATGGTTAGTGGTCTTCATTATAAAGTATATGAGGACAGACTTAAGGATCTTAATATGTACACCTTAGAGTAAAAGGCGGGATGGAGGTGATATGATTGAGACATTTAAATACCTCCGTGGCATAAATGCACAGGGGGAGAGCCTCTTTCGACTGAAAGCAAGTTCTGCTATGAGGGGACATGGGATGAGGGTTAAAGGGGATAGATTCAAGAGTGATATGCGCAAATATTTCTTTATGGAAAGAGTGGTGGATCCGTGGAATAGTCTCTCATTGGAGGTGGTAGAGATGAGGACGGTATCAGATTTCAAAAAAGCATAGGACACAAATAGAGGATCTCGAAAGAAAAAAAAAGGGGACTGTTGTAATTGTTGATATGGAAGGACAGACTAGATAGAAAAATGAGGACAGAAAAAGAGCACATGGCCTATGTTTCTATGTCTCCTGGCAAAAGTACTGAAAAAACTGGTGTTTCTTCAATTGACATTACACATCGAGTCCACTAATATTCTCCACCCATGCCAGTCCGGGTTCCGTGCTGGTCACAGCATGGAGACCGTACTCCTCTCCCTGCTGAATGAGCTACATGTCGCATATGATCACGAGGATATCTCACTGGTTGTTTTGCTTGATCTTTCCTCTGCTTTCGACTTAGTGGCTCACTTACATTGCTTTCCCGTCTGCATGGTTCTGGGATTCATGGTACTGTGTTGCGCTGGTTTCGTTCCTTCCTCACTACCCGCTCCTTTTCTGTGCACCTTAATGATATGTCCTCCCCCGCGATCCCTCTGGCATGTGGAGTCCCTCAGGGCTCTGTGCTTTCCCCACTACTCTAACATATTTCTTGCTCCTTTGCCACTCCTCGTCCAGCAGTACCCCTTGTTAGCATATTTCTATGCCGACGACAATCCTTCTTTACCATACCTCCCCAGTTGCTATTGATCTATCTCCTCTTAATGGACTGTCTCTCCCACATTGCCACATGGGTCTCTACCAACTACCTCCACCTTAAGGCATCCAAGTCCACAGCCATGTGGGTATCCTTAAGCACCCCCTGTCCTACCATTACCCCACAGCTTAGTTCTGCTCCTATCCCCTTGGTCCCATCCTTACGTTCCCTGGCGTCACACTGGATTCCGCACTTTCCTTCCAGGAGCATCGGTCCATCCTCATTCGCCATTCCTTTGGTGCACTCCCGTCAGATCAGAATGGTCTGTCCCTTGTTGCCGCCTTCTTCAATCACCACCCTGTTGCTTGCTCTGGTAATGAGTAGGTTGGACTACTGCAAAGTGGCCCTCGCAAACTTGCTTCTCTATCAACTCCAGCGTTTACAGCTATTACAAAATACTGCTGCATGTCTTAGCACTCACGCTAGGTGTTTTGACCACATCACCTCACTTCTAATGCATCTTCATTGGCTGCCCCTCCGCGACCAAATTCAATACAAGTTTTTGATTTCGACCCATAAAGTCACTTATACCTCAACACCTCAGTATCTGGCCAATCTCATATCATTTGCACACCTCCTATAGACAACTCCGGTCCCTCCATGCTAATCTGCTTTCTCTCCCATCCCCCTCTCAGGCTCACTTAGAACTCACCCGACATGCTGCATTTTTCTTTCTTAATCCTGCACTCTGAAATGCATTGCCGTCTTCACTTCGCCTTGAAGCCTCCTACCAGAAGTTCAAGACGCACCTCAGAACACATCTGTTCCAACAGGCCTATGACATTCCATATACCAGTCCTCTTTAGTTTTTCTCACATTCTCCACTGTCTCTGCTGGCTGTTGCTGTATCTGCTCCTTCTTCCTGTCACTTAAGTTGTGTTCCCCTTTCTTTTAACTTTTGCAGCATTGTAAACCGCCATAATACCTTGCCTGGGCAGTATATCAAATATAAAATAAAGATAAAGATCCTTCCCACCACTCAACTTATGAGTGCCCAGGGAGGAAACACAAAGCAGCCCTTCCATTGGCCAACACTGTACGAGCATATAGAGTCCTTCCGAGATGCGCTCTCTCTTCTTTTGCTGTAAAATTGAGCCGCCTTTGCTGATTCGAAAGTCGCCATGTGATCTATGATCAGCTGCCCCCAGCAGTGCACCACCTGAGCATAGACTATGCTGTTGAGTGTCCAACGTCCTGGGATCCAGACATACCCGGTTGAGATAGTCGGCTGCAACATTTTCCTTGCCTGCTACATGTGCCGCCAAAAGCACTTGCAGGTTCTCCTCTGCCCAGAACAACAACAGGGTTGCCTTATTCTCCAGACTCGCATTGCTCACTCCCCCTTGTCAATTGTTGTAAGCCACCGTCATGGCATTGTCAGAGAACATTCAGACCATTCTGCCAATCAGAGTTTGGAACTCCTCCAGAGCCAAATACACTGCCCGCAATTCCAAGCGGTTGATCGACTAAGCACTCTCCTGCGGGGACCAGAGACCCTGCACTTCCTGGGTCTCACAATGTGCCTCTCATCTCAAGAGACTGGCATCAGTCATCAGTGGGCTCCACTGTGGTGCCTCCAGGGGCATACCCACTTGGAGCTTGTCCCATTGCAGCCACAATTGGAGGGTCCTCTGGACCCTTCCCTGGCAAGGTATCGGCCATGACAGCGGATGGTGCTGCGCTTACCATCTTCACAACAACGTCGTCTGCAAAGGTTGCATGTGGCCCCACGCCCGCGGCACTAGCTCTATGGTTACCGCCATGGAACCCAACACCTGGAGATAGTACCATGCCGTTGGAAGCTTCATGCACAAAAACATCCAGATTTGTCCCTACAGCGTGTGCAACTGGTCCTCTGGCAAGGACACCCAACCTGTCATTGTCTGAAATCGGGCCTCCAGGTACACCAAATGCTGCAAAGGCTGCAGGTGACTCTTGGTGAAGTTGATTACCCAGCCAAAACTCTGCAAGTACGTGATCACTCTTGCAGTGGCCCTTTTGCTATCTTCCTTGGATCTTGCCCAAATGAGCAAATCGTCCAGGTAGGAGGTGCACCAGAATCCCTTCCCGGTGCAGACTGGCCTGGACCACCACCATAACTTTTGTGAAAGTGCAGCGCACTGTTGCCAGACCTAATGACAACACCTGAAATTGGAAGTAGCCCATGGGCACTGTGAACTGCAGGAACTGTTGATACTTGGCTCGAATTGGAATATGCAAATAGGCTTCTGTCAGATCAAGCGAGGTCAATAACTTCCCCTCCCTGACCACCACAATGACCAACTGGAGCATCTCCATGTGGAAACTAAGCATTTTGAGGCACCGATTTACATGCTCGAGATCCTTCCATTTTGGGACCTACGAAATAAATGAAATATCGACCATAACTGCACTGGTTGTCCGGCACCCTTACACCACTTGCAGGTCTAGAAGACTGTGAAGTGCCTCCTGCATTGCCTCAAGCTTCCGAGGGGCCTTGCAAGAGGAGAGCACAAATGGCATCCGCGACAGCACAAACGGCGTCCGCGAGAGGACAGGCCAACTCCAGCATGTACCCTTCTCTGATGATCTCTAGCACCCACTGGTTGGAAGTGATTTGAGCCCAGATGGGATAAAACTCCCACAGTCGACCTCCTACGGGCACCAATCCCTCCTGGGCTGCACTTGTTTCACTCCGACTTCTTAGAGGCCGAGGGGGGGGGGGGGGAGTAAAACCCCTTATCAGTTCCCCGGAAATCTTGAAAGGACTGCCCTCGGGAGGGAAACCGTCCCCTCTGGTAGTGAGCAAAGCGCACCACGTGAAAGCATCTGTAGTTCATAGATTGTCCCCGCACCGGAACCACGGAATGGACCGGTTTCTGTTTATCCTCACTCAGGGAGCCGACCTCTTTTCAAGTTTCCCAAATCCTTTACCAACTTGTCGAGATCTTCTCCGAATAAGAGCTTGCCCTGAAAAGGGAGATTACTCAAAACGTGACTTGAATGAAATGTCCACTGACCAATTCCTGAGCCAGAGATAGTAGTGAGCAGTCACCACCGCAGCCATACTCCAAGAGAAACCTCTGAACAAATCATAAAAGGAATCCACCAAATATGCTGCGCCAGATTCCAACTTAGCAGCCTCCGGTGGTTGTGGCTGAGAGCCCCCCCACACTCTCTATAATCCCTTGCGTCCATCTCAAACATGTTTGTGCCACAAAGGTGCCACAGACAGACACCTGTAAGGACAAGGCACTGATATCAAATGCCTGTTTGAGCAGGGCCTCTACCTTTCTGTCCTGAACATCCTTAACGGCCAAAATGCCTTCCACGAGAATCATGGTCGTCTTTGTAATTGCCGCGACTGCTGCATCAACCTTAGGGGAGCGCAAGAGCTCTCTGTCCCGCTCAGGAAGTGGGTAAAGACAGGCCATAGTCCATGTCTCTTTTTAGTGCAGCCTCCGGAACATCCCACTCATCCTGGATCATCTGCCAGATAACATGGTGCATAGAAACACCGTCTGCGGTTTCCAGACAGCCTCGAAGAGAGGGTCCTCCAGAGGATCCTCCTCCAGCGGTGCCTCGGGACTTATACTGACTGCTCTCAAGGAATAAGAAATCAAAGCTGTCAGCTCCTCTCTGAAGAAGACATGGACAATGCGAGTCTCCTTCCCTTGGGGAATTTCACCTTCCTTGAGCTCCATCTCCTCTGCTCCCATATCCACATCTGCCTCAGACTCGTCCTCATCATCTGAACGGGCAGACCTTGCATCTCCCCCCCCCCCGCCAGATCATCGTCCATCCTCCTCCAGCTGGGTCCAGGCTCACTCTCCACCCTGTCGCTCATCAGGACCTCTGGTAAAACCCTCTTCTTTGCTTTTATCTGGGAGCCATCCGGCACCTCCTCCCCCCACTGCCTCAAACAAATGCATGAGGACAAATTCTGGTGAAAACACTCCTGGAAGACCACCCGCAGTTGGATCTTGAGCCGAGGAGGGTTTGGAGGGTCTGGAAGATCAGTTATCACTTTGTATCAGTTCAAGGGTAGGCGGAAGCAAACTCTGTGCACCCCAACCCGGGCACGCTCTCTGCTGTGGATATGGATGAACTGCAAGCCCCCAAGGGTTGAGGAGAGACATCTAATCCTCCCTACTACTCTTCTAACCTCCACTCAAGGTACCCCCCTCCTCCACCGATTGAGATACTTCTTCACAATTGCAGCAGAAGACCACGACTGAGACCGAGCCCCTGTATGAGCACATGCGAGGCACACTGACTTAGGGGGACTGGTCATGCCCTCTATCAGCAGCCCCAAAGGTCTAGCAGCTCCCTCTCACCGTCTTGCCACTGAAAGATGCGCTCATGTTCTTTATCTTTTTCCCCCCCAGTAACTAAAAATGACGAAGAAAACCCCCCCCAAAAAAACGTGAAATAAACCAATTGTGGCCCACAAATCCTACCGGTCTGTGGCACCTCAAAGAAAATAAGAAAGCAAGAAAAAAAAATGCAGCATATAAAATGGCGCCGGTTCCCACATTGAGCGTGAACCTGTCATTGAGCATCCCACAGTCTGACGATCGACCTCCTTTTAGCAGAATACATACCTGTAGCTCCCTCCTGTCAAAAAGGACTGCTGACTGTCACTAGTGGGAACCGCTCAAATCTCCTGCCCTGATATTCAGAGCTTCGATATCGTCAGGAGTGCCCAGAGCAACCTGCAAGAAAGGCTCCAAACAAGTGTGCAGCTCCTCTCCCCTAAGGGATCAGGAGCCAACCCTATCTCTGGGAGGCAGAAATAATGGCAATTTCCCAGGCCTACCATGCTGCGTACCTCGCCAAGGGATGTTTTCTGCCTGTCACTTGGCTCCGGTCGAATGGGAGTTCCTCTGTTATCTTCTTTTTTTTTTTTAACCCAGCACCAGTCTATTTTAAAAGGCCAGACTGTTGTCTCTTTTCCCCAATCCAAGCAAAAAAATAAATTGCTCTGAATTAGTTGTTCCTTTAGTGAATCCCTACTTATGAGATCACATCTCTCCAGCTCCAACTGCTTGGAGAGTGAGATACTGGAGTCTGGTGGGAGGAGCCAGCTGCCTATCTATCCTGTCATCATTCAAGATGACATGCTCAGTCTCCAAGCAGCTGAAGAGGCGAGACTACCCATAGGTCGGGACTGGATTGGAGGAATGATAAGGAAGGTGACAATCCACCGGTCGCACCAGCTACAATAGGGCTCTACTACCTCCCAAAGCCACTGGCAACAACTCCAGAGACTGGGATCACTCCCCCTGGGAGGCAGAAATGGCAATTTCCCAGGCCTACCATCGCATTCGTGGCCTTCAGGGGCATCTCTAACAGCCCCTGGACCCATCAGACCGACAAAGATATCAACCGCAGCAGCCACCTTTTTTTTTTTTTTTTTAACGCCGTTGCGGCACAGCCCTTCCTCTGAGCTGTGTTTGACGGCTCCTGCGTGCCACGCAGGGGCCATGATGCACTAGCTCAGCCATGTGATTGCTTCACCTTGTGGTGCAACACTCTCCTCAGCCAACCCCCCTCCAACGCTGCAAAAAACCCTGGACTTACTGGGCAGCTGCTTCGGGAGGCCTGCTGCACTGCCCCTGTTCCTGCATGGAGCTCTTTGCCTTTTTTTGTTTTGCTTTTGTTTTCAATTAACTGTAAAGTGCTAGTAAGCACAAATGGTCAACCTCTGGCCCCCTCCCAAATGTTGTGGCGGGGAGAAGGGAGAAGCTTTAGAGGTGACTGGAGAAGAAGGGGAGGAACCTGGGTGACCAGGTTCTGCACTCCCAAGGCCCAAAGACGGCCCAGTACCATTTCCTTTCCAATCTTCAGTCAGACTACACAGGCTATGCTCACACCATCTGCTGGAGACTGAGAACTATTGAAACAGGTTGTGTTGGCACAGGGTTCTTATGGGCCAACTTTAAGACCAGTGTATCTCGGTCTCCATCTGTTGGCAGGTGAGCATAAGTCACGCATCTGGACTGGACTGGACTGGAGGGACGAATATGAAAGGAGTGATGTAACAGTACCAGGTTTTTAAAATATTTGCAATTTGTTACATTTTATTCTTGAACTTAAAAACGTTTGAATTCTCCATTGTTCTGGTTATGTATGGATTTTGAAACTGTCATTCATAGTATAATGCTGCTTACTGATATTTTATGCTGGCTAGAGGCTTCATTATTTTCACACTTTTCAAATTTTTATATTTGACTAATTTTATACACTGCTTTATTTTGCAGTCAGAGCGGTTTACATAAAACATAAATGTAAACAGCGTACATAGAAAGCGTAGTTACTCACCTGTAACAGATGTTCTCCAGGGACAGCAGGAATCAGTCCTCACTCATGGGTCACGTCAGCACCAACGGAGCCCGTGCGGAGCAATTCCCCAGCTTTCAAAATAGGTCTTCAGGATTGCTGCCACACATGCATGGTCCTCTTCGCGCCCAAGAGTGCCATCTTGCTCAGTCATATGCCTTAGCTCGAGGCCTACCAAGCAGATGACAAGGGAAGGACAAAATTCAGCATCAGGGGAGGCGGGAGGGTAGTGAGGACCGATTCCTGCTGTCCCTGGAGAATACCTGTTACAGATGAGTAACTACACTTTCTCCAGGAACAAGCAGGAAGTCAGTCCTCACTTATGGGACTCCCTAGTTAGAGGCTACCGAACCTGTAACCAAGAAATGCCTTTGCGAGGCCATGAGCAGAAGTCGAAGCCTGAAGGAGCCCGAGTCCTCGGGACCTCGGGGTGAAGCACTCGGTAGCCGTTAAGGGTCAGAGGGCAGGAGTTGCTTATACCCCCGAACAGGTTATGGATTACAGCCTGGCCAAAGGCACTGTCCCTGCGGGACTCCCTCTCCAGGCAGTAGTGGGCAGCAAAGGTATTTGTGGAAGACCAGGTCGCCACCCGGCAGATGTCCATCAGGGGCACGGAGCGCAGCGAGGCCACTGAGGCCTGGACCCCATGTGCGGTGACTTGATGATCTAGTGGGACCCCCGCCTTCGCATGGGCAAAAGCAACGCAGTCCCCCACCTAAACCGAGAGGGTGCGCTTGGTGACTGCCTGCCCCGGCTACTGGGATCTTAGGTCACGAAAAGCTGGTCAGAACTGCAATGAGTCTGGGTACGCTGCAAATAAAAGGAGAGGGCCCATTTGCAATCAAGGGTGTGGAGAGCCGTTGATGTCTGGTCGGCATGGGGCCTCGGGAAGAAAGTCGACAGGACTATCTCTTGGTTGAGATGGAAGTCCGAAACAACTTTAGGCAGGAATTTAGGGTGGGTACGGAGGACCCCCCTGTTCCGATAAAACCTGGTGTAAGGGGCGCCAGCCATGAAAGCCTGGAGCTCACTGACTCGGCGGGCTGAGGTCAGCGCCACCAGGAAGGCTACCTTCCAGGACAGGTGCCCAAGCGAACACGTCGCCATTGGCCCGAAAGGTGGATGGGAGAGCTGCATGAGTACCACATTCAGGTTCCATTCCGCCAGAGGACAACAGATGGGCGGCTTGGAAAGCAGAAGACCCCGCATGAAGCGGGAGACTAACGGCTGCCCCGAGAGGGGTTTTCCCTCGATGGGAAGGTGATTAGCCGAGATGGCGCTCAAATGAACCCTGACGGAGTTCGACTTCAGCCCTTCTCTTGAGAGATGGAGGAGGTACTGCAGAATCCATTGAACGGGGCACGAGAAGGGGTCGATCTGTCGCTCCGAGCACCAAATGGAGAAGCATCTCCACTTAAAGGAGTAGGCTCGCCTAGTGGAGTCCTTCCTCGAGGCGAGGAGGACTTCCTTGACCTCCTCCGGAAGGGCCAGGGAGGCTAGGGAGACCCGTTCCGCCACCAGGCAACGAGGGATAGGGAGGTTAGGTTCAAGTGTAGCACCCGCCCCCCCTTCTGCATCAGCAGACCCTAGGCAGAGCCCAGGGGAACCAGAGACTCCGCTAACAGCGGAAATCAAGGCTGCCGAGACCACAAGGGGGCCACGAGAATCAACGATGCCCCGACCCGCTGAGCCTTGAAAAGAGTCCTTGCAATGAGGGGGGAAAGGAGGGAATGCATAGAGAAGGCTGGATGACCAGTCCAGGAGAAATGCATTGGGGACCTCCCTGCTCGGGTTCGGCACCAGCCCTCAAAAGCGGGGGAACAGCGTGTTCTGGGGACTGGCGAAGAGGTCTATCACCGGCATCCCCCAGCGGAGAAACAGTCAGTCTGCCACTCTGGGATCCAGCCGCCATTCGTGGGGGCGAAGGATCCTGCTGAGTCTGTCCACCAGGCCATTCTCCTGACCCAGGAGGTACGTCGCCTTGAGGGACATCCTCCGTCGGACAGCAAGAGAGCAGATGAGGACCGCTTCCCGGCAGAAGGAACGCAATCCCGTGCCTACCTCCTTGCTGATGTAGAACATCACTACACAGTTGTCGGTCTGCACGAGAACCGACCTTCCGCTGAGATGTTCCTCGGAGGCCCTCGGGGCCCACCGAATTGCCCGGAGTTCGAGTAGGATTATTTGCTGTTGAGACTTCTCGGGTGTCCATTGCCTCTGCGTGCAGAGTGGCCTGCAGTGGGCTCCCCACCCTAACAGGGAAGGCATCTGTCGTCAGCACCACATCGTGCTGCGGGGCCTGAAAGGGCAATCACTGCAGGAGATTGCTGAGATTTTGCCACCAGCTCAGGGACAAATGGAGATCGGGAAGAACCCCAACGGGGGTTGCTGAGGTGTCTGAGGGACTGGCTCCATTGGGCACCAAGATACCACTCAGCTGTCCGCACATGGGGAATCACATGCACGGTTGAGGCCATGTGGCCCAGGAGACGTAGCATGGTCCAAGCGGTGACCTTGGAAGCGCTTTGGACGCGAGCCGCCAGAGCTCGGAGGCGGGTGGAGTGATCCACCAGCAAGAAGGTGGTCGCCTGCTGAGTATCGAGGTGCACTCCGATAAACTCGAGAGCCTGCACCAGCTCGAGGTGAGACTTCTGGTAATTGACAAAGAACCCCAAGCTCTCCAAGAGGAGGACATCGCTCGCCGAGTCTCCTCGACCGAGGAGCCCGTAACGAGCCAGTCATCCAGGTAGGGAAAGACAGGCACGCCCTGACGCTGAAGGTAAGCAGCGACCACGATGAGGCACTTTGTGAAGACTCGTGGGGCAGATGCGAGGCCGAAGGGGAGCACCCTGTACTGGAAGTGCTCTCACCACACTCTGAAACGCAGATAGTGCCTGTTTCTGGGATGGCTTAAGATATGGGCATAAGCGTCCTTTAGATCCAAGGAGCATAGCCAGTCACCCTGCCGGAGGAAGAGTAGCAGAACACCAAGAGATAACATCTTGAATTTCTCCCGCATCAGGAACTTGTTTAGCCTGCGGAGGTCGAGGATGGGCCGCAGACCCCGCGTCTTTTCGGGACGAGGAAGTACCAGGAATAGAAGCCCCGACATGGAAGATGGGGAGGGACCTTCTTGACTGTCCGTTGGGCGAGGAGAGAGTGCAATTCCCGCTGAAGCAGAAGCTGGTGTGCGGGGAGTCGAGGAGGCTCCGCCAGGGAGAAAGGAGGTGGAAGCCTGTCGAAGTGAAGGTGATAGCAGTCTCGGATGACTTGGAGGACCCAAGTGTTCGAGGTGATGGAGGCCCACAATGGGGCGAAGCAGGACAGGCATCCCCCCCACTGGCTGCTGCGTCGCTGCAGGGCGAGGGGCTATGCGCCGATGGCGTCAAAACCCCTGAGTGGGTTGTGGGGGAGCAGGCGTCTGGACCTTCGGTTCCTTTGGCTTACAATGCCCCTGGCTAGATTTTTCCTGCGCCGGAGTGGTCGGCGTGGGGGTAGCTAGATATGCCGGATAGCCCCGATACTGGAGACCCTTTCGAGGGAAGAAGTGCTTCTTGGTTGGCTGCTTCTTACAAGGCAGGGTGGAAGTTTTGCGTGAGAGATGGGTTCTGGTGACGAACTCCATCTTAATTTCCGCGGCCTTCTCCTCTATCGGCTTGCTGAAGAGCTGCTCATTGAGAAAGGGTACGTCCAGGAGCTTCTCCTGCACCCATTGCTCCAAATCCAAGGATTGGAGCCATGCCTGGCGGCGGGCCCCAATGCCCGCGGCCGCCACCCCAGCCAATGTCTCGAAGCCATCATAGGAGGCTTGGGAGAGATACTTAGAGCAGTCCACGACGGACTTTAGCAGGGTGCGGAAACTATTGAGGGGCTTTCCCTTGAGGCCCGCGGAGAAACTCCCTAGTTCCTTAGCCAAATTGCGCAGGAACATACCAATGTACAGTTGATATGCCTGGGATGCGACAAGAGAGCATGGAGCCTTGGTAGGCCTTCTGGCCCAGGGCATCAAGGGCTCTCAACTTTCATCCGAGTGATACCAACGAGTGCGATTTCGGGCTCTTTTGCTTCCTCATGGCCAATTCCACCACCATTGAGGTGTGTGGGAGTTGGGTCTTTTGGAAGCCTGGCCCACGTTGTATCTTGTACATCGCATCAAGGCACTTGCTTACGAAGGGGACCGAGGCCGGGGCCTCCCACATGCGGAGCAGCAGCCGAGATAAAATAGGAGGTACAGGCACAGTGAGGGATTCCCTGGATGGGGACTCGTACTGAAGAATGTCGAGTTCTTCAGCACGAGGGTCCTCCTCAGCCTGGGTGACCAGGTTAAGGGCCCATGCCATGTCCCGAATGAACACCAGGAAGGATGTCTCTTCGGGTGGCGAGCACCGCTGGAACACAGGTGTTGAGGGGTCCGAAGGAAGATCCCGGTGGGTACGGGTTTCCGGGGAGGTGTCCCCATTGGACTCCCACTCCGAGAAATCGGTCGAGGAGTCCGAGCCATGCAGATTGCCCTGTCTAATGGCCGGTGGCCTGGTGCCGGAGGCCCTGGACGATCTCGCCTCCGAGTAACGGGGGGGGGGGGCGAGCGAGCCCAATGTCGGGGACCCTCACAAGGCCCGCGGTTCTCGGGGGTTTCCTGGATGGATTTTGGTGTCCCACGTGAGGGACCCACGGTCTATGGGCGCGAGTCAGCAAAGCTGGCCGTGAGTGCATGCTGGGAAGCAATGAACGCAGAAATGCTGCGTTCCTGCGCCAGCATGCGGGATTCCCACACGGACATGTGGCCCTGCGACGCCGATCCTGGGGTCACCGGGTCGGGCGTTGAGGAGGAGAGGGGGTCCTCACCAGGACAACCCTCAGGAGACCGGGACGACCTTCAGGAGACTGGGCGCCTTCGCTGGAGGCCTCTGCTTCCGTGCGGGGTACCTTGCGGGGCCGCTCCTTGTCAGACTCTTTGGAACGCCGAAGGGGGCTAAGTTACCAGGCATGGGAGCGCTCACTCTTGTTGGGAGCCCCGGACAGCGACTTCGAGGCTTTCTTTTTTATGCGCTGCTCCACCTCAGGGGACCCCTGGTCGGAGTGCCACCGAGAACACGGGGCCGTAGGGGGGGGAAACCCACTGAGGAGAGACGACAGAGGGCGACACCGGGGATTCGGAGGCGGCCTTTCGGAAAATATCTTCGGACTTCTGCTTACAGTTGAGCAGGGCCTTAGAGGACATTTTCTTACAGAGCGAACAGAGCTCTGGATCATGGTCGGCTCCGAGGCACCACAGACAAGAGTCATGAGTGTCCATAAGCGACATGTTCCTAGAGCATCTATTGCATTTTTTGAATTGACCATGGGGGCAAAAATGGCCCCTGCGAGGTCGAAGACCCATGCGGCCAGCGGTTAGAGAAGAAAAAAGGGCGCGAAGCCCGTAACGAAAAAATGAAAAGAAAGAGTATCCCCAATAGCTCTAAAAAAATAGCAGGGGAAGGATGGGTAGGGGACCGGTGCAACAGGAAAATAGAGAAGCCTGTAAGGCGAAAAAACAAAAAACTGTTTACGTGGGACGAGAACGTGCGTCTGAAGGGCTCCACGGAAAAAAGGGAGACTGAGCAAGATGGCACCCTTGGGCAGGAAGAGGACCATGCATGCGTGGCAGCAATCTCAAAGGCTTTCTTTGAAAGCTGGGGAATTGCTCCGCGTGGGCTCCATCAGTGCCGATGTCACCCATAAGTGAGGGCTGACTTCCTGCTTGTTCCTGGAGAACAGGTAAGTTAACTTGAGTATTTAACTGGAGAAAATTTAACAATTTTAAAGACTAGTTTTATTGTATAAATTGAGCATGTTCAACTTATTTTGGATTTATTGTCCAAATCCATTGTACCTTATTCAATCTTTTCAGGAATTAGCTAGTAATGAACAAATATGATCTATATCATTTACGAACTATCTAGGTCATGATCAAAAACACCAACACATTTATGAAAAAGGTCAAACAGGTTGGGGCTCTTCATCTTGGAAAGTGAGAAATTTGGTCGTAACTGCTCATTTTCTTTCCTTGAATCCTACCAGGCCAATCCAGAAAGGATGGGTTATGCCCCTCTACCAGTGGGTGGAGACAGAGACCAAAAAGCTTCGATCTTCCCCTTAGAGGTCACTATACAGTAAACACTGAGGAGCATATGACTACAACAAAAACAAAAGACAGACCACCCTCAAAGGTTTTTCAAAACTAGGGAGGGAGGTGGACTGAAGAACAGCCATCTGTGACGGTTACCCCAAGCTACTCTAATGCTGACTATATATTCAGAGTGCACAAAGACCGCCAACCAGCACCTGCTAACATAAGAGTGGACTGGACCGGTCTGGTAGGATTTAAGAAAAGAAAGTTAGAAGGCAAGACCAAAATTTCTCCTTCCTTACTGTCTACCAGACAAGTCCAAAATGGATGTGATGTAACAGAGAAATCCTTAGACAGTGGGCAGGAAACTGCTACACTGCTCTAAGCACCTTGACCCAAATAATTTGTCTACATGCAAAAGGACAGTTGATATAGGGTCAGAAGAATGCAATGAAACCCATGGTGTATATGTCTCCAACCAGTCTGAATTGCTGCCTCTGTAGAAAAGGGAAGAAAAAAAAACCCATGCAGGGGTCTCTTTGAACCCAGACCCCTGAAGAAAATGTGTGACCAGAAGAATTCCAGAATCACTTGTAATCTCCAAACATCAGTCCAGATTACCAACCCTCTAGCAGCCACAGAACACGGAATACTCGTACAATCCCAAAAGAGAGAAACATGACCTGAGTCAGATGACTGAAAATACTAGTGGATGAAAGGAAGGAAAAGCCAGAAATAAAATAAGCACTACTAGGAATCCCATGGCCAGGGAAAGGTTCTTTAGAGAAGGCCTTTGAAAGAACCTTGAGAAGGTCTCTTTGTTGCCTTATCCAGAGTCTGATGGAGTAACTGGAAACAGCTGAAGCATTAGAAAATGGAAAAATAAAAAGTCTTGCAACAAGCAAGCTGCCTCAAGGAGCAAAGCTAACAAAGTGGCCTCACATGGACCACAAAGAAAAAATACAAGCCTTACCAGTACCTTGACAGTAGAAAGAGTAAGCATGCACCATCAAGGGGGAGCATACCCGCTGTGTATACCCTATCTTCCACATTCTCCAAGAGAACACATAGCAAGGAGGAAGGACCCCCGCCTTTCACCTCTAAAAGGGCTGAAACAACTATAGAGAAAAAAAAATGTGTGTGTTGTATGAGACCTTGTCAAGATCCCTGTGGGAAATTGTGGTCCCCTTTAAATGAAGGCCAACCATATTGCATAATATGAGCACCTGGGCCAATGGGAGACACAAGACTATGAAGAAGCACCAATGAAGACCAGCTTAGACAAAATTCCCACCTCAGGCCCCATCTGCCAGGAGTTTACTGCTGCAAATGCCTGCCTATGCACTGACCAGAGAGGGTGGGAAGACCTTTAGGTCCATGATGAAAGGAGACCCCGCTTAGGAACGCAGTAGTAGCAAGTCCCAGTATAGATAGGGCTTGAGATTGACAAGATAGCTGAAACTCTGCATGCTTCTCTTGGCAGACTGCAGGGATGACCCTAGGGACAGGATGCTAACCCCTGAAGCACACCGTAGTGTTAAGGCAAACCACCAAGGTTGTGCCTCCCCATGGTTAAGGGAAACAATAATCGTGGCCCTATCAAGCAGGTCACCAGACCAACCTGTCTAGGATTAGAGGCTCACTGAAGAAAGCAAGACAGACTAGTACTCCACTTATTAGTATTCCTTCAAGAAGGGCTCCATCCTTTAGCTAATCAAGCCCTAAAGGTATCCCATTTTCTGTATAAAAACCTTAGTAACTGAGGTGGCAAGGCAGAGGAAATAGCTAACCACTCTGGGCTTCGTCAGAGGCACAATCGGGTATCCCATTTCAGAAGGAGCACCAGAGTTTTCTGAACTACCCATGGTGGGGGAAGTCATTGTGAAATCATAAACAGGGTTGGCTGGACCTGCCAAGGCCCTGCACATTGAATAGACATTCAAATAGAAATGCATCATAAAAGCCCTATGCTCAGAAGGGCTTATGAAGCATTTCTATTTGAATGTCTGTTTATTTGAGCAATCAAAGACCTAAAAGCCTCAGTAATGGTGCAGGTCATGTGTATTTAGCTAGTTTTTTTTTTTTAAATGTTTTCAGCTTGGTCAACGGTCAGCTGGGAACCACACCAACTGGAAGACCTCCATGACCGATGCAATGCTAGGAAGGGTCAAGTGTACCCTCCATGGGCTAGAGAAACAACTAGTAGGACCCAGAATCAAGCTGTTATCAGAGATGGCCCTTTGAGCATGGATATGTATACAGATCCTGAGCCGTGTGATTGCCCTTGACTTGGTCCCATGGAATACTCTTGCATAAATCACAGAGGTCACTGCTGAACTAATAGCCAGTGCTACAGTTCGGCTACAAGATGTGTCTCCCTGAACAATATAGGTAGGGCCTGGAGTGTAGATTACAGGGATATAGTCTAGCAGGAACCTCCAGCACCACTGTCGCCATTACCATGGCTACTGCCCTGGTGATTCTTGGAAGTTACCTGCTGGCAAAAATTGTGTCAGGTACAAAGCTCTGAGCTTTTGATCTCCACATTTACGATGCCATACTTGCTGCTCTCAGTCTTGCCAGTACAGGAGCACATGCCTGCAAACAGCAGCTTAACCCATGCTTCTCCCAATGATTTAAAGTTGTATGCTTTAAACAAGGCTGGCAGGTATAGAAGTTCACATCTACATGCAGCTATCTGACCCGCACCACCCCTGGCAGCTCAACAAAACTGTTGCGCTTGCAAAAAACGTATGGCAAGGATAGCAATTGTTGCCTGCATAAAGCCAGTCCACCCCCTTCCACTAACGGCAGCTAAGGAACTGTTGCACATTCAAAAAAAAGAAGGCAGGGCTAACAACTCGTGTGTATGCTGCCATATAGCACCCACCTCTCCTGGTGGCATAAGAAACTGCCCCACTTACAATGTTGTTGCTGTTAAGTGCCGTTGAGTCGGTGTCAACTCATGGCAACCTTCTGGATAATTGTTCTAAACTATGTTCTGTCTGCAGTCAGGCAGCTGATTGTTGACAGTGTAAAACCCATAGCTGCTGTTATTGTATCGATCCATCTCATTGCTGGCCTTCCTCTTTTATGTTGACCTTCTACCTTGCCAAGCATGTCATCTTTCTCTAATGATGTCTCTCTTCGCATGATGTGTCCAAAGTATGAAAGTCAATTTCTTTTCATGTGAGCTTCTAAAGAAAGTTTAGGTTTGATCTCCTCTAGTACGGACTGGTTTGTTCTTTGGGCAGTCCATGGTATACATAAGAACATAAGATATGCCATACTGGGTCAGACCAAGGTCCATCAAGCCAAGTATCCAGTCTCCAACAGTGGCCAATCTAGGTCACAAGTACCTAGCAGTTTCCCCAAAAAACACAGGTTCCATAATGCTTGTATTGGAGCAAGCAGTGGATTTCCCAGATCCCCTTTAATAATGGTTTATGGACCTTTCCTCCAGGAACTAGTCCAAACCTTTTTTAAACCCAGATACACTAACAGTTTTTACTACATCTTCCGGTAACGAATACCAGAGTACCACAGTATTCATCGCCAGCAGCATAATTCAAAGGCATCAGTTTTCTTCCTGTATCTTTTTCACTATCCAACTTTTGCATCCATATGACATTATTGAAAATACTATGGCTTGAATGAGTTGAATCTTGGTATGAGACATCTCTGCTCTTGAGAATCTTGTCTAGGTCCTTCATAGCCATTCTGCCAAGAGCAATGCATTGTCTGATTTCTTGACTGCTTGTTGTTTTTTTATTGATAGTTGATCCAAGTAGGTTAAAGTTGTCCACTGTTTCAATTTCTTCTCCATCAACGAACTTATTGATTTTGCCAGTTGTCAGGATCTTTGTCTTCTTTACATTAAGGTGTAGGCCCATTTTAAGACTATGTTCCTTGATCATGAGAAGCAAATGTTTCAGGTCGTATTCGCTTTCAGTAATGTGGTATCATCAGCATAACAAAGGTTGTTGATGAGTCTCCCACCAATCTTCACACCTCTGTTGTCTTCATCCAGTCCTGCTTCTTTGATGATTTGTTCTGCATATAAATTAAATAAGTAGGGGGAAGTATGCAGCCTTGTCATACACCTTTGCCTATTTTAAACCATTGTTCTGTTCGAACTGTTGCTTATTGATCAATGTAAAGGTTGTGAAAGAACGATCAGGTGTTCTGGTATACCATGCTTCTTAATGTAGCCCAAAGTTTTTCATGGTTTTATACAGTCAAAGGCCTTGCTGTCGTCAACAAAACACATGAATATCCTTTTGGTATTCTTTAGTCTTTTCAAGGATCCATTTCAAATACATGATGATGTCTCTCATTCCTCGCCCTTTCCTAAACCCTGCTTGCAATTCAGGCAGTTCTTGTTCCAGGTATGGTTCTAGTCTCTGCTTAATAATCTTCAGTAGAATTTTGCTGGCATGTGGGATCAGAGCGATTGTGCAATAATTTTCACAGTCAGTTGGATCACCTTTCTTTAGAATTGGTATAAACACAGATCTTTTCCAGTCAGTTGGCCATGATGTTGTATTTCAAATTTCCTGGCAGAGCTTTGTAAGTATGATAACAGCCGCATCAGACTGCTGTTATACTTCAATGGGAATGCCATCAATGCCTGGTGCTTTGTTCTTTGATAAGCTTTCAATGCTGCTTTGACTTCTTCTTTCATCACCAATGGTTCCGGATCATAAGGTACAGGCTGAAACGGCTTTTGGTCCACTTGATCTTTATCGTATAATGACTCTATATATTCTTTCCACCTTTTCTTGATCTTCGCAGCATCATTCAACATGGATCCTTGAGCATCTTGTAACATTCCAATTCAAGGCTGGAATTTCTTTAACTCTCGTAGATTTAGGAAAGCCGATCTTGTTCTTCCTCTAATAGTTTCTGCTTCTATTTCCTTGCATGCATCACTGTATTCCTTGTCTCGTCTTGCTGCACGTTGGAAATCTCTGTTGAGTTCTACTACTGCCTTGCTTTCTCCTCTGGCTTTAGCTTCTCTGCGTTTCTGGGCAATTTTCAGAGTTTCTTCCATCATCCATTTTGGCTGTTTTTGCTTTTTTATCTTTTGTAGAGAGATTTATCACTTTCTTCCAACACAACCTTCTTGATGTCATTCCATAACTCTTCTGGAGCTCTATCATTTGTATCTAAAGCAGCAAATTGATTTTGCAGGCAATCTTTAAATTCCAGTGGTATATTCTCAAGATTATATTTTGCTACATTCATGAGTGGCTTGCTCTTTTTTAACTTTAGTTTGAGTTGGCATACTAGTAGTTGGTGATCTATACCACAGTCAGCTCCAGGTTTTGTCTTTGTTGATGTTATAGAGCTTTTCCATCGTTGACTTCCACTGATGTAGTCAATTTGATTTTTGTACAATCCATTGGGTGAAGTCCATGCGTACAGCTGCTGCTTGTTTTGCTGGAAGAAGGTGTTTGAGATGAATAGATTGTTGGTCTTGCAGAATTTTATCAGTCTTTCTCCAGCTTCATATCTGTTACCAAGTCCATATTTTCCAACTGCTTTGCCTTCTTCTTTGTTGCCAACCTTTGCGTTCCAATCACCCATGACTATCAGGATATCCTGTTTGCATGTTCTGTCAGTTTCAGCTTGTACTTGTTTATAGAACTCATCAACTTCATCCTCTTCTGCAGCTGTTGGGGCATATACTTGAATTATAGTTGTGTTGATGGGCATTCCTCGTAGTCAAATAGAAATTAAGTATTCACTGTCTGCATTGAATTTTGTTACAGTTCTTGCAAGTTTCTTCATAATTATAAATGCAATACCATTTCTTCTTTTCCTTTCATTTCCAGCATGGTAGACCATGTGATCATCAGATGCAAAGTGCCCGATGTCAGTCCATTTCAGTTCGCTGACACTCAACAAATCGAGTTGTACATATTTCATTTTATTCTTGACCACCTCCAACTTCACTTGGTTCATGCTTTGTACGTTCCATGTCCCAATATGCAAGACATCTTTGCAGCTTCTGGTCTCATTTTATGCGCAGCTACATCAGCAGTCAGATATCCCGTAGACTTTGATCCAACCACATCATAAATGCTAGCTTTACTTTGAAAAGTCTTCAGCTCCTCCCCAGTAGGCAGTTGAGTGCCTTCCGACCTGGGGGTCTCATCTTCCAGCACTATAGTGAAATTTGTTTTGTTGAGACTATCCATTGGGATTTTGTGGCAAGATACAGAAGTAGATGGTCAGGCCTTTCTACCGTGCAGTTTAATTTTAATTTTGTTGCCGTTGTCACAGAAATGTAATCATCTGTCACCAACACCGTCCCATTCTGCTACTGCCCAGATGGGTGGTTTGTCTTGGTCTAGCACCTCAGCTGAGACCTGTCCATCTTGGGAGACCCTGCCAGTAGTTAAGCTACAGATAGCTTAGCCCTCAGCATCACTGATGCACATAAGCCCTCACAGCACAACAAGGTGCAAACCAAGTGAAACCACTTAGAATAAGACTGGCCAAACACAAACACCCTGCTGCTCACAGGCACATCAAGTACACTGCTCCTGCTGAGTCAGAGTAGGAGATTCAACCTAGGCTGCACCACTCCTGGCATTGACACCTCTCATACCACCCCCCCCTCCCAGCACATCTGTCCACACGATAACTCCTTCCCATCTGGGTTCCTGCCAGTAATGATTTTACCAGCAGAGTCACAGCTTTCAGTTTTTCCACAAATTCTTTTATTTTGTGTGCAATGGTGATGGGGGGGGGGGGTGCAGAACTCTCCTACCTTGAGAATCGAGGAGAAGAGCATTTAAGTAGAAGGGAAAGGGACCTGGACTCCTCCAGATAGTCCCCTAGAGCAGTGTTTCTCAACCTTTTTTGTACCGTGACCCCTTTTACCATTGGTCAACTTGTGGTGACCCCCAATGATAAAATCAAATGCATCTCTTTTCCTTTACCATTAACGCATTGTCGCTGTAATCATTTGTTGAATTATTAATATATTATAGGCCTTTGCAATATGTTTTTATTTATAAAATTTACTTATTTAAACCACAATTAATCACAACAACAAGTAACAATATTTGATTTCAAAATTATGATGATTTTGTAGTCAAATCACTAATATGAAATAAAATTATTTTTTCTACCTTTGTTGTCTGACCAATTTATTCTCTGATCATGCTGGTCCCGATCTGAGGCTTCTGCTTTCCTGTCTTCTCTTAGCTCTCTTTCTGTGGTCTATGGTCCATCTGCCATTTCTTATCTCTTCTTTCGTTTTCTTCACTTCTTTCCATCAGCCTATTTCCAGTCCCAGTAACCATCCCCAGTATCAGCCCCTTTCCAGTCCTTACTCTCAGTACCTTCCAATGTCAACTTGCATTCCCATGACTGCCACTGGTGTCCATTCCCTTCCAGTCCCCCTCCTTCCCCAATGACCAGTCCCTTCTAGTACAAATACCATGGCAGCCCCTCTCAGATTCACTCTCTTCCAGTTCCATTCTCCCATCCCCTCGTATCAGCCCATTTGTAGCCTTAGCCCCGTTTTCTTCCAGGGTCAGCAGCTCTATCCTCCTCTCCACACAATCAGCCCATTCCCAGTTGAAGCCCCCCAATCAGCTCCCTCTCAACCCCATTACCAGTGCTAGCCTCCCCTAATCAGCTCATTTCCAGTCCTACCCCCCATCAGCCCATTTCCAGTCCTAACCTCCCCGATCAGCTCATTTCCAGTGCTGGCCCCCCATCAGTCCATTACCAGTCCTACCCCCCTATCAGCACATTACCGGTCCCAACCCCCCCTTGATCAGTCCAGTCCTAGCCTTCCCTAATCAACCCACTACCAGTCCTAGCCCCCCCATCTGCCCATTATAATCCTAACCCGCACTGTCTCTCCCCTCTGTCCAACATTTATTGCCTGTCTGTACAGTATGTCCCCGTCTCTTCCCTCTGTCCATGTCAGCCCCCCTCCCTACTTCCCTCCATCCATGTCAGCCCCCCTCTCTCCATGTCAGACCCCTCCTTCCCTCCATCCATCCATCCCTCCATGTCAGCCCCGTTGCAGGTTCCGTGGCCCCTCCTCCCCTCTCCCTGTCTGCCTGCTGCTGCCCTGCTGTTCTTCTACAGCCGCGGCTCTCTGTCTCTTAGGGAACCGTAGCTATACCTGTAAAACCGTTGTGGAGCCTTCTCGTCTCTTGACGGGTCCGTGCAGCATTGTCCCGCCTCTAAAGGAAGTTGTTTACCACTTCCTTTGGAGGCGGGACAATGCTGCACGGAGCCCGTCAAGAGACAGGAAGGCTCCGCAACGGTTTTACTGGCACAGCCTCGGTTCCCTAAGAGGCAGGGGAGCCGCGGTTCCCTAAGAGGCAGGGGAGCCGCGGTTCCCTAAGAGGCAGGGAGCTGCGGTTCCCTAAGAGGCAGGGAGCCGCGGCTGCATTAGAAAGGACTGGGAGGCGGTGAGTTTGCCGCTGCCGAGAAGCGGACTCGGCAGCGGCAGCAACTTGGGTGGGGTTTTTTTTTTTTTACACGGCGGAGTGAGGTGAGGCGACTCCCATGGGGGTCGCGACCCACAGGTTGAGAACCGCTGCCCTAGAGGCTAGCCCAACAGTTCTTAGCCAATCTTCTGTCCAATCTCAACTGGGTTACCAGTTCTCCAATTGGACCCAGAAGTCCTAAATAATCCCTTCATCTACCAGAATGCGGTAAACCCACTGGAGACCAAAAAATATTGAGGAGCATGTATCTTGCATGATGCCCTATATGGGGAAGATCAAACTTCTTTCTCTCTCTTCCCGCTGGTAGGTCATAACGCATCTGTTCTGGACTGGTCTGGTAGATGACAAGGAATGACTGATGGGGATATGATAGTTTACAGAATCATGGGTGGGATAAAGAGGTCAATAGGAAACAATTTACCCTTTCAAAACAGTACTAGAGCTATGGGACGTTCCACGACACTAGCAGATTGCAGGTTTAAAACAGGTTGGACAAGTTCTTAAAAAGCATAGTTACTCACCTGTAACAGGTGATCTCCGGGAACAGCAGGAATTTAGTCTTCACATATGGGTATCCTCGGTACAGACGGAGCCTGCGCGGGAACGCTCCACAGCGTCCAATTAGGAAGCTTTTGGGAGCATCCCACAGCGCCTGCGTGCTGCCTTCCCGCCTTTCCCAACTGCCTCTCTCCAGTTGAGTTTAATGCTGAGACAAAGAGAGAGAGAGGAAAAGGGAAAGAGATAGATAGAGAGATACAACTCCTAGGGGAGGTGGGTGGGTTGTGAAGACTAAATTCCTGCTGTTCCCGGAGATCACCTGTTACAGGTGAGTAACTATGCTATCTCCAGGAACAAGCAGGAATGTAGTCTTCACATATGGGGACTCCCTAGCTTTAGATGCCAGGGAGAGACCCCAGAAGTTGTGAGTCCCTGTGAGAGGGCTCCACTTCCTCCCATGGATCTCTGGCGTCAAACCAGGGATGGTGGGTAGGAGTTGATTAGGTATGGAACAGGTGTTGGAGAACAGCCTGACCAAACAAGGCATCCCGGCCGGAGTCCTTGTCTAAGCAGTAATGGGCTGTGAAGGTATGAACGGAGGCCCAAGTGGCTGCTCGACAGATGCCGTCGATAGACACAGAGTATAGATGAGCCATTGAAGCTGCCATGGCTCTCACATTGTGAGCTGTGACATGGCCCTCCAGAAAAAGGTTCTTACTCTGATAGGAAAAGGAAATACACTGTGCAATCCAGTTGGACAGTGTTCTCTTGGAGACTGGAAGTCTCAAATGAGAAGGATCAAAAGCAACAAAGAGTTGAGAGGACTTTCTATGTTGCTGTGTTCTTTGTAAGTAAAAGGCTAAAGCTCTTTTACAGTCCAAAGTATGAAGATTCCTTTCTGCATTTGATGCATGAGGTCTTGGAAAGAACACAGGCAGGTAGACTGCTTGATTAAGATGAAAAGGCGAGACCACCTTTGGCATAAAGTGTGGATGAGTCCTAAGGACTACCTTGTCATGATGAAACCTTGTATAAGGTAGATCAGCTACTAGTGCCTGCAACTCACTGATGCGGCGTGCTGATGTGATTGCAATGAGAAAAATAACTTTCCAAGAAAGGAATTTCAATGAGGTAGTAGCTAAGGGTTCGAAAGGTGGCTTCATGAGCTGACCAAGAGCCAGGTTTAAGTCCCATGCCACCGGTGGTGGCCTAATGGGAGGCTTAATTAGAAGAAGGCCTCTCATAAATCTTGCTATAAGAGGATGGGAGGAGATAGGCTGTCCATTTAGAGGCTTGAGAGAAGCTGCAATAGCACTCAAATGGACTCTTACTGAGTTAGGTTTAAGTCCTGCATTGGATAAATGAAGGAGATACTCAAGTAATGATTCTAGAGGTATCGCAAGGGGGTTAAGACCCTTCTGCTAACACCATATGGTAAACCTTTTCCACTTGAAAGCATAAGAGCGTCTTGTGGAAGGCTTCCTGGAAGCATAAAGGACATTTATTTATTTATTTACCACCTTATCCTTCAATCAAAGTGGTCACACCACAATTGCGGGATACATTTAACACAAGGGGATATGAGACACATACACTAATACTTACAGGAAACATGGGCAATGAAGGGTTAAGTGGCTTGCCCAAGACCACAAGGAGCACCTGTGGGACTAGAAACCCCAGTCCTTCCAGCCCAAGGTTGCTGTCCTCTAATGGGATTTGAACCCCTGACCTTCCAGCCTGAGGTAACTTGCCCCAACCACTAGGCCACTCCTCCCTCATCCTTTATCTGCTGAGGGAGGTTAAGATCATGAAGATCTAGGCCTTCAGCAACCAAGCTCTGAGGTGCAGAGATTGGGGATTGGGATGCCATAACATTCCGTCCTCCTGAGACAGGAGATCTGGAGCAGATCCTAAGTCCAGGGAGGGAGCTTGAGAGAGATGTAGAAGCAGAGGGTACCACACTTGCCGTGGCCAATGTGGAGCTATGAGAATCATACGGCCTCTGTCTCTCTGAAGCTTGAATAGGGTTTTGGGAATTAGGGGAATGGGTGGAAAGGCATAAAGGAAGTCTTGACCCCAGTGAAGGAGGAAAGCATCCCTGGCCTGAGAGCCCTCAGCCGGAATTCTGGAACAGAACCAGGGAAGTTTGGCATTCAACGGACTTGCAAAGAGGCCTATGTCCGGGGTTCCCCAAATTTGAAAAATCTTGGCCACCTGGTCTGCATGTAGAGACCATTCGTGTGGAAGCAGAACTCAACTGAGTCTGTCTGCCGAAGAGTTTTGCATGCCTGGGAGGTACACTGCCAGGAGATGAATCTGATGCTCTCTGGCGAGGGCCCATAGTCGCAAAGCTTCGTTGCAAAACGACAGAGAGCCTGTTCCCCCTTGCTGGTTCACATAGAACATGGCTACCTGATTGTCCGTATGAATGAGGACTGTCTTGTAGCTGAGCAGGGTATGGAACACTCGAAGAGCAAGGAAGATTGCTCTGAGCTCTAAGAGATTGATATGCAGATGAGTCTCCTGTGGAGTCCAGGTGCCTTGGGTGGAGAGATCTTGCAGATGAGCTCCCCAGCCCACTGGTGAAGCATCTGTTGTGTTGCCTGGGGTAAGGGTTGTTGAAAAGGGGACCCCAGCAACAGGTTTTGAGTGGACTGCCACCATTGGCGGGACAAAATAAGGCGATTTGTGTTTGCTATTTTGTCTAACAGGCACCCTGATGCCTGGGGTCCATTGGGTGGATAAAGTCCACTGGGCTGCTCTCATATGGAGGCGAGTATAAGGAACAACATGCACTGTGGATGCCATGTGGCCTAGTAGTTGTGGCATTTCTCGGGCAGTGAGTTAGGGTTTTAGCACTGCTTGAGAAGCTAACTGCACCATGCGAAGGCAACGGGCCTGGGGGAGATAGGAGCTTTGCTGGATACCAAAAAGGCAAGGGCCTATGTACTCTAGAGACTGAGTGGGAGTTAGACTGGATTTTGGGATGTTTATGACCAGACCCAAATACTGAAGGATACGCATTGTGCAAGATAGAGAAGTCCTGGCCTCTGACTCTGATGGGGCTTGAATGAGCCAGTCGTCTAAGTAGGGGAAGACGAATATGCCTAGAGTGTGGAGAAATGCTGCTACCACAGCCATGCATTTCGTGAACACTCTTGGAGCTGAGGCCAGGCCAAACGGAAGCACCCTGTATTGGTAGTGCTTTCCTTGAAAAAGGAACCGAAGGAACATCCTGTGAGTTGGATGGATGAGAACATGGGTGTACGCATCCTTGAGGTCTAGAGAACAAAGCCAATCCTGACTCTGAAGGTATGGCAGCAGATTTCCTAGAGAAATCATTTTGAATTTCTCTTTGAACAGGAATTTGTTCAATTCTCTGAGGTCCAAAATAGGTCTGTATCCTCCTGTTTTCTTTGGGATAAGGAAATAGGGGGAGTAAAACCCTGTACCCTGTTGATGAATGGGTACTTCTTCTATTGCCCCTTGGGCAAGAACTATGGTGGCCTCTTGATCTAACAGGTTGATAAGAGAGGTCTGAGAATTGAACTGTCTTACCATTGTGGGAGGGGGCATGCACAGGAAGTGCAGTTTGTACCCCTCTCTTATGATAGAGAGCATCCAATGCTCTGCTGTTAACTGCTCCCACCTGGGGGCAAAGTGAGATAACCTTCCTGGAATGGTGGAAGGCTCTGGTCCATTGAGGGCCAAGAAGGCTAAGTTCTCTAGATGAAAGTCAAAGGCCCTGTGATGGCTGAGACTACTGAGATGGTTGAGACTTAGCAGTCTTCGCTTTCCTTTGTTTAGGTGGTTGCTGACCCTTCCGGGTAGGCTGACCTGCAGAACATCCCTGCTGGGAATAAGAGGGATAAAACCTCTTCTTTTTTGAGAAGAAAGAAATCTTTCAAGAAGCCTTTCTCGCAGGATCAGCTGTGGCTTTGGATAGCCTATCCAAAGTGGAGTTGTCAGCATCTAATTCATTGGCTTTTTCTTACCAATTTTTTCCAAATAGATTCTCACCTGTACAAGGGATATTGCCCAGTTTATCCTGCACCCAGAGCTCCAAATCGGATGCCTGGAGCCAGGCAATTCTACGTGCACCTATGGCAATGGCAGAGGTTCTGCTTATGCATTCAAAACAGTCAAAAGCTGCACGGTTGACAAACTTAGACACATCCTGGGCATGTTTGACCAGTGTGAGAAAATCCTGCCTTCTATCCTCAGGAAGAAGAGGGCTCAAAACCTCTAAATCACCTATGACTTCCTTAAGGAACATTCCCATATATAAAATATAGGAACTGATCCTGGCAGAAAGCATGGATGCCTGGAAAGTACGACGTCCAAAGGCATCCAAAGTTCTACACTCACATCCTGGAGGATTAGAGGCATGCCTCTTTGCACTCCTGATCCTTCTCATTGCTGATTCCACTACAATAGAGTGGTGAGGAAGCTGAATTTTCTGGAACCCAGGACAAGGAGGGACTCGATACATGGTATCCAGTCTGCGAGAGTGAGGAGAGGTGGTGAGAGGTGTCTCCCACATTCTCAACATGAGATCATGTAAGATCTCATGGATAGGCAAGGTGGCTGCCTCCTTAGGAGCTTTGGGATATTGTATTATCTCCAACTCCTTAGCTCTGGGCTCTGTCTCAGGTGCCACAGTAATGGACAATCCATGAGCCACCTCCCTGATGAAATCTTGAAAGGAGATATCGTCTGGAGGAGACATCCTTCGCTTAGGAGAGGAAGGCTCCTCCGGGAGAAGTATCCTGGTACCAGCAGAGCTATCAGAATCCTCGGAGTCCTCCGAGGATTCGAAGTATCGTCTGTCCGGATGCTCTTGAAGAGCCTGATACCCGTACCGACAGAAGTCAGTACCGGGGGTAATCGGTACTGGTGTATCGGCACCAGAAGGCATCGCATGACTGGGAACCAGCAAAGCAGACACCGATGTCGATGCTATCGGTACTGGAATCGGTGCTGGTACCGGTTGAACCGTCTGACGCGGTTCCGAGGTCGTCGATGCCGCAAGGAGAGCCGCCAGACTGCGTTCAATAGCCAGGGACCTCTGGTCTATCGACGCTGCCGATGCCTGGGTATCGGTACCGGAGACAGCCGGTACCCCAAAGCATGGCGCCAGTAGTTCTGCCGAGGTCGAGGCCTCGAGAACATCCTGGATGCCCGATAATGCTTTGGAAGCTGAAGCCTCCCGCTGGGGCAATTTTGCCGGTATGGAACCCTCAAGGGCAACGCCAGAGGCATCTCGATGCTTGGAAGGAGATCTACCTTTTGAGGACCGGCTGGACTTATGTTTAGTTATCTGAGATCCATGGGAGGAAGATGAAGCCCTGGAAGAAGTCGATGCCACCAAAGCTGCATCGGAGGGAAAAAGGGCACTGAGCTTGGCAGCTCTGTTTTGTCGACCCCTTTGGGACATCATGGCAAAAGCCATGCACTCGGAGATGGAGTGGTCAGGACCTAAACATTTAAGACACCACTCGTGGGTGTCGGTGACGGAGATGGTACCACCACACTTGGTGCATTTTTTAAAACCCGAAGCGGGTTTCTCAATAGTGGAGGCAATTTTAGGCCTAAGGCCCAAAATGGTGCGTGCACCTGGGAAGAAAAGTTTGGAAAGAATACTATTATTTCTTTTTTAGAAAGAAAGAAAGAAAGAAAGAAAGAACCACCGGCGGTACCGGTACAGCGTCAAGGAAGGCTGACGCGACCACAAAAAAGAATAAGGAAAAACATTTTCTGCGGTGACAGGAACACGACCTGCTGGCTCTGTGGAAAACGAAAAACTGGAGAGAGGCAGTTTGGAAAGGCGGGAAGGCAGCGCGCAGGCGCTATGGGATGCTCCCAAAAGCTTCCTAATTGGACACTGGGGAGCATTCCCGCGCAGGCTCCATCGGTACCGACAATACCCATATGTGAAGACTACATTCCTGCTTGTTCCTGGAGATGGAAAAGTCCATAATCAAGTGTTACACAGGGAGACATAAGAAAATCATCACTTATCTTTGGGATGAGAAGCAAGGAATGGAACTACTCTGGGATCTACTTCTTCCTAATGACCTGGACTGGCCACTGTCAGGAGACACGAGGCAGAGTGATATGGATCTGTATGTAGAAGTTCCCAGAGAACCCCCCCCCCCCCATATGACTTTTAGCTTAAGGGGTGGGGGGGGGGTTTGGGGGGGAAGAGTTGGAATGTGAAGAAGGAAAGCAATAACTGAGGTAGAGCTGCTTTGAAAAAAATATAAAAACAATTTCTTAGGGCAGAATTTAGAAGTTATACCATGCCTCAAACACTTCTATTTCTTTGTTATGTTCTTGAGATGAGCTCATTATAATAAGCTAAAGTATTTGGTATTAAACCCGCAATACAGTAAGGATTTGCTAGAGTTTGTTATGGTAACAAGGCGCATCATGACCTAGAACTAACTGGATAGTTGCATTAAGTTAATCACACCTCTTTGATTGGTTCAATTATAAAATAAAAATTTATAGTCAAAACATTAGTTAGTATAGTCAGGACTGATCAGTTATCTACTTCCTGGGTAACATTATTTATTATTTATTTAAATAATGTCACCCAGGAAGTAGATAACTGATCAGTCCTGACTATATTAACTAATATATATGTTAAGCTAAATTAATTACATCACTAGAGTCAGTAATAGAACACAACTTGTAACTCCCAAACCAAGCATTAGTAGTCCAATTAACTTAGACATGTAGTTTACAGTTTTGACCTGGGATTTAGCATATCATTTTTAAATCTTGGAAATGAAGACATATATATATATTTCAAGGAAGTGAAATGTACTTACTGGATACCAGAACTACAGTAGCTGGAGTAGTGTGAGTATCCGCAAACCTTCTAAGGCTCTGTCTTAATTTATCATCAGCAGCATTTTTTGCTGTAGCATTAATGTGTGCAACAGTCACCTGTATTCATGTGGGGCAAAGAGAGATTTCAGATTTCCTAATTATTGGAGTCTGAATAAATTAGACGTGTTGTACTTGGTACTAGAAAAACAAAAACGAATGGAAACACTGCATAACTGACTCCTGAAAGCACATAAGAGGCCCTGAAGATTTTAGCCTCTGTTGCCTACAGCGTTAGTTATCACCATACGCACCCAAGTCCTAATAAAAACAATAAAAGCAAGGTCAGAAAAAAAGACTTAGGAGTAGTGCAATAGGTACAACACTGGAAGATGCATTAAAAAGGGTCAATAGCATATTAAAAAACGTTGCTTTTCAATATATTTTTAGTATGCTCACAAATAATATCTTCATATACTAAAAGTGCCATCCCCTGAATGAACAAGTATGGAAAAATGTGTTCATACCAGACCAACCCAGAAGGGTTATAACTCCTAACCAGCAGATGGAGACAGAACAAGTTGCGAGTCTTGCCCTAAACAGGGTGCTGTGCAGCTGCCACATACTCAGTAACTTTGTAACAAAGCAAATGTAGACAATTCTCCCAGGGTCTCAAACAACAGAACCACCCACTCAGGAGATATGCGAGATCAAAACTCTGAAGTCCAACCCCCAACCAATATCTTCAAATAATACCTGTCAGAAACATGAGGGTGGGTGACTGGACTGGTCTGGTAGAATTTGAGGATAGAAAATTCAACAGGCAAGAAAAATGTTCTTTCCTTTTCATCCACCAGTCCAGTCCTGAACAAATGTTATGTATCAAAGCATTCCTTTGACTGGGCAGGATCCCGAGACCCCTGCTCCAAGCACTTCTGCTCCAAAAATGACATCTTCCCTAGCAAGCACATCTGCCCGCTCCATCTTCTGCCCGGCCGCAGCTCTCCCAGGAGGGATCGAGCACGCGGCGAAGAGAAGGACGCCCTCCAGTCTTCCCTGCCCAATCCGGGCGGCCCAGCTGCTTCAAATAAGGAGCGCCATCGGGCGCAGGCTCCTTTTGCTGCCCGCATCATCTGCTGCCCGGCCGCAGCTCTCCCAGGCGGGCTCGAGCACGCGGCGAAGAGAAGACGCCCTCCAGTCTTCCCTGCCCAATCCGGGCGGCAGCTGCTTCAAATAAGGAGCGCCATCTGGCGCAGGCTCCTTTTGCTGCCCGCTCCATCTTCTGCCCGGCCGCAGCTCTCCCAGGAGGGATCGAGCACGCGGCGAAGAGAAGGACGCCCTCCAGTCCTTCCCTGCCCAATCCGGGCGGCCCAGCTGCTTCAAATAAGGAGCGCCATCGGGCGCACCCGCGCCTTGCGGGCCCGCGCCTGAGGGCCTCGCAAGAGGGCCCTTTGGCGTGGCCCTTAGGCGGGGACCTCCAAGGAAGGCAACAGCCTATTGATTGGTCTTCTGTATGCTGAACCCCTGCACCCCGGCTTTATTCACCTCTGCCTTCCCGCCCCGGCTCACCAACAGCTCTCCCGGCCGGGATCGAGCTGCCGGGTTACAGGCCTGCCTCCAGCTGAAGTTGCTCAATCGGGGCAATCAACAATCTGCAATCTAAAGAAAGCGCCTGCAGTTGGCCAGATACCGCAACGGACACGTCATCCAGAACCAACGCAAGACTTCCCGGCAATTTGAACTCTCTTAAATGTCTGCTCACGCTGCCTTCCGCAAGTATAACCTCATTAATAGAGCCACTGCATATCAGGTCCATGTTATTTAGCTACTATACCGTTGTCAGCAAACGTTAATAGTTAGTCACCACTGTGCCATTGGTAGTATCCAAAGCACTGTTGTAAGTAATGTTCCTTTGCAAATCAGTCACTATACTGTTGTCAGTAGCCAGTCTCTATACTGTTGTCAGTAGCCAGTAATATTCCATTATCAGCAACATTCCATTGCAAATCACTCACTATACTGTTGTCAGTAGCCAGTCTCTATACTGTTGTCAGTAGCCAGTACTATTCCATTGTCAGTAACATTCTATTGCAAGTCAACACTATACTGTTGTCAGTAGCCATTCTCCATACTGCTGTCAGTAGCCAGTAATATCCCATGCAAATCAAACTCTATACTGTTGTCAGTAGCCTATTAACCCCAGTCACCATCGTAGTGCTAGCAATAACCTACTATTGTCAGCAATCTACTTTACTGTTGTCAGTAGTTTTCACCAGTTCCAGTCATCAAGTATTGTACTAGTTAGCTAACTTTAACCATTGCCTGCGATCATAGTGTCTGCTGTCACACAGTAATACCACACTAAATACCAAGAGTTTGGTCATAACTTCCTGTTAGCCTAACCAGATTGACCCACTCCCATTCACATAGTGCTCTGACAAGATGGGTTTCCCTCATTACCACCATAATAGGATGCTATTTCGTCCTTTCAGGCTGGTTCTCCAACTCTCTAGCCTCAACCACAGCATCCACCAGATTCCAATATTACTGAGCCATGGGAGAAGGTGGACTAGTGCTTCCCATAACAACATAACTTGGGACTCCCGCTCACACCTCTGTTACACATTGCTCTTCAACACAATATGAAACCGAACAAATTCAAAACTCCTACCCTCATAACCTAAAATGTGCCCTCATCAATGCCCGTTCTATCCGGAGAAGTGGCCAGCCGTCACTGACCTAATTGCCAGCCACGGCCTTGATATACTCATGGTCACGGAGACGTGGTTATCTGCTGAAGACAACGTAATACTCAACCAGCTCCTCCCTCAGAATTTCACCATACATTCAAGTCATAGGCAAGAAAAAAAGAGGAGGTGGCGTGCTCATCCTCACCAGGACAGACCTCCATTTTCGAACAGTGCACACTACCAATACAAACTACCTTGAGACCGTCACCATCTCCAACAAACGCTGCATATCAACCTGCTTTACAGAGCTCCTTCAGCTTCCCCAGATGATCTCGCGGCTATCATCGATTTGGCATCCAACACTCATAACCCAGGCCTCCCAAATTGGATCCTAGGCGACTTCAACCTGCCTACATTGCAAGATCATCAAGCAACAGCCTTCTTGGATGCCCTGGAAAATCTTGGCTTCAAGCAACTAGTTAATGATTCTACTCATATTAAGGGAAATATCTTGGACCTTGTTTTCGCCCCGCAAACCTCTCTTAACCCAGCTCAGGATCCCATAACCTCCATAACTTCTGTTCCTTGGTCAGATCACAAACTGATCATCATTCAGATTCCCTCTTACAAAGCCTACACACAAAAACCAACAAATCCAAAGCAACACGCAAGACCGCCCTCTCGATCTTTCAAGCCTTACAAACAGATCTTATCCTTGCTGAAACGCAGCAAACTCATCTCTGAATCCACCCAGAACCTTGACAACCTAATTTCTCAATGGAACAACTGCCTCAGCTCAATTGCCCTACGTACAACATCCAACAGGCCTCCAGGTAAAAGAGTAAGTGCCCCATGGTACTCAGCTGATCTTAAAGCATCACTTAACCACTTACGGAAACTGGAGAAACGCTGGCGCAGATCTCACTCTTTAAATGACCTGTCAGCATACAACTGTCATCTGGCTGCACACCGCAACGCAATCACCAACACAATGAAGCAGTACTACTCTGACACCTTAATGAGATCAGACACTTAGACACCTACGTTCCATGCTTGATCCAACTGATTTCCGGACAATCTTCCAGGCGTTGGTTATACCCCATTTCGACTATGCCAACGTCATATTACAAGGTCTTCCCCAATCTACATTAAACCCGCTTCAGCTAGCCATGAACGCGCGCAGCAAGAGTCATCCATGGAGCCTCCAGGTACGACCATATTACGCCCCTGCTGATACAGTTGCATTGGCTTCCTATTCAAGCTAGAATAGTTTTCAAGACCTTGGTAATTACTTTTAAAGCTGTCAATAATCTCACATCGGCATCCTTATCCTCACTTATCCATAGCACTCTCCAAATAGAGCAAGGAGATCCATGGCTATAAACTCCCTCAAAATCCCGAGGGAACTTACTACTTGCACTAAATCGACAGCCACAGAGCATCAGTCTCAGTGCCCCAATATGCCGGAATGCACTACCCCCTGATATTCGAGCTATTAGGAGCCTGACACAGTTTAGGAAAGCCCTCAAATGCCACCTCTTCAACAATACCTTATAGAACCCAATGGCGTCACCTAGAGCCCAATAACACCCACTGATACCAGTCCCAGATAAATCTAGGGTATATCAACAACTCACCAAGTGTGATATTCATTCCCATAGTGGGCTGGTTTCCCTATGTATCTCCTGTGTATATGATTCCATGTAGTATGTTTTGTAAATAGTTACCCGGTTATCCAAGTTATTTATACCCTGTTACCTGTAAACTCATACGTGTTAAATGTACTGAGCATTTTGTTCCATGTGAACCGCGCTGATGCTGAATAGTGCGGTATATAAGAGACTGTAAATAAATAAATAAATAAATAAATCTGGCCAATCATGTTTAGCAAAAGAATAAAAGGGAAGTCCACATCACGGCCTTACAGATATCCATAGGGGAGAATGCATTAGATTCTACTCAGAATGCAGTCATACCCTTGGTTAAATATACCAGACGTGTTTCAGGAAGCACCTTTTCTTTGAGGATATAAGCTAACAAAAACGGATTCCTTGTTCCACTGCACTACAGTATATCTTGTTGCCACTTCTCTTCAGTCCCTGAAATTCATTGGTAATCTCTAAATAACAGATCAAAGCACAGCACACATCCAAGGTGAGAAGGAGGAAAATTTATCCTCACAATGATGGCGGTAGTAGGGGCAAAAACAGTTACGGAATTCAAAATGGCGTGGATAGAAAGTGGATTCCTTTATAGCAAAAGGATGAAATCAAAACTAACTTAAATCTTTTATACGTCAACAAATAGAGCGGGCGATCTGCATGGAGCGGCAGATACAATCCTAAACAAAGCCACAGAGGGGGGAGTGATCTGCACGGGGCGGCAGGCCCAACCACTCTAGCTATCTTACTGGGCAGACAAGATGGACCATACTGATCTTTATCTGCTGTCATACACTGTTATTATGTTACAATCCTCTCTCCAGAAGACGGGAAGCAAGACAACTTGGATTAAAGTGGAAAACTGAAACAAACTATGAGAAAAAGTGTAGTTGGTTACCTGTAACAGGGTTTCTCCATAGACAGCAGCAGTATGCAGCCACACTCCATTGGTGATGTCTAAGACAGAACAATAGTGCCAGGCTCTCCCCTAGCTCAGAGAAGTCTTTTGGACTTCTGAACATGTATGCCTTCTCCCACCTTCAGGTCCAATGCAGCATCAGGCAGATCATAACAGAGCAGTCTTTGATGGACAATTTGCCTGGTTTCTGTTTGGTGTCATGTCTAACGTGGTTTCGTCCTTTTGTCTTCCCCCCCCCCCTCCAATTTGGCTCTTCCTTTTTTTTTTTTTTTTTTTTTTAAACAGAGGAAGGCAGGAGGGCGAGTGTGGCTGCATATCCCTGCTGTCTATGGAGAAACCCTTACAGGTAAGCAACTACGCTTTCTCCAAAGACAAGCAGGATGATGCAGGCCCACTCCAGTGGTGAGTCCAGAGCTGAGGGCCATTGTGTGCAGGCTGTGATGATGCGGACCAGGTCTCAACACGGGAAGCGGAAGGTTCAAACAAAGAGGTTCTAAAGGCAGCCTGGCCGAAGGAGAGATCTTGCGCTGAGGAGAGATTCAAGCCGTAGTGCTTCGTGAATATATTGACTATCAAGTAGTGGCTTTGCAGATATCCTGAGTTGAGACACAGGCCAGGCTAGCAACGGTTGCAGCTATAGCTCGGAGGCAGTGTGCCTCAATTAGATCAGGGGGGTTATAACCCAGCATGGAGATAATAAGATTAATTGCTTTTTGCTATTATCCAGGGGAAGACTGTCTGCTTGGAAGCTGGCTGGCCTGCCTGAATTGTTGGGATTTAAAGCGACAAAGAGTTGCAAGGAGCAGTGCACTTGCATGGATATAGTAGAAGAGAGCTCGCCAACAATCCAAGAAATGAACAGCCTTTTCTGAAGAGTCAACGTGAGGACTCAGGAAAAATGTTGGGAGTATGATAAACTGATTGAGCTGGAAGTCCGAGATGACTTTAGGCAGGAATTTGGGATGAGTAAGAATAATTTCATTATTATACAGAAATTGAGTGTAGGGAGGATAGTGAACGAGTGCTTTGGAGTTCACTCATTCTAGGCTGATGTTATGACCATAAGAAAGATCATTTTCCAGGCAGGATGCTTCAAGGAAGAGGATTCCCAAGGGTTTGAAAGGTGCCCTCATCAGTTCCAAAAGGACCATATTGAGATCCCTATACTGGTGTGAGTGGCTTGATTGGAGGTTTGATGTTCATTAGGCCTTTCATGAAACGGCCCACCAGCTGATGCAGAGAAATGGTTTTTCATCAGCTGATTCATGAAAGGCTGCTATGGCGGATAGGTGATACCAGACCAAGGAGGTCTGAAGAACAGAGTTGGAAAGATGAAGAAGGTAGGTGATAACCTGATTGAGGGGACCAGAAACTGGGGTCCTGCATCCGCAGTGAAGCAGTTCCCATTTCTGCTGGTAGGAATGTTGGGTTGCTGGTTTCCTTAATGCCAAAAGGACGGCCTGCATGTCATTTGAGAGGTTCCTGTGGAATTAGTGTCCATGTAACTTCCATGCAGCTAAGGATAGGATTGAGATTGAAGTAAAGCAGGCAACTCTTGTTTTGAATGAAATATGTGGATACCCAGAGGCAGAGGTCCCTTCTTTGCTAGGGACAGGTGGTGTGGGTACCATGCCTGTTGGGGCCCACTATAGAGCTATGAGGATGATTGCTTTTAAACTAGATAATAGGGGAGAGCCGACAGTTGCCCAAGAGCGTATGGTTCAGAACAATGTATCCTTGAAGGATACAACCAAAAAAATGAAGTTAGGGCACATCAGTAGAGAGGTTCCAATAAAGACAAAGGTAGCCCAAATGCCTTGAGTACAGAGCTTAAAGATTCCAAATTATCCCTGCCTACTGATAACCAGATTAATATGAATAAAATACAGTCTCTAAAATGCTTGTATACAAATGCTAGAAGTCTAAAAAATAAGATGGGAGAGTGAGATATGACTAGTATCTCAGAGACATGGTGGAAGGACGACAACCAGTAGGACACTGTGATACCTGGGTACAAACTATATAGTAATGATAGAGCTGATCAAATTGGTGGAGGGGTTGCGCTCTATGTTAGAGGGGATTGAGTTACAAAGGATTAAAGTTCTACAGGAAACAAAATTCACTGTAGCATCTCTATGGATTGAAATTCCATGTAAAAAGGGGAAGGCGATGGCAGTGGGGGTGTACTATCGACCACCTGGCCAGAACGAACAAATGGATGATGAAAGCTAACAAAAGTTACAGAATGGTAATAATAATGGGTGATTTCAATTACCCCGGGATTGACTGGGTCAGTGTCACGGCGGGGACATGCTAGGGAGATAACGTTTCTAGATGAAATAAATTACTGCTTCTTGGAGCTGCTGGTTCATGAACCGACCAGAGGGGAAACCATTTTGGACTTAGTCCTTAGTGGAACACCAGATCTGGTGCAAGAGATAAGGGTGTTGGGGTCACTTGGCAATAGTGATCATAGCATGATCCCGTTTGATTTAATTAATGGAGGAGGGATGGTAAGGAAATCCACAATACTACCTTTTAACTTTTGAAAGGGAGACTATGATAAAATGAGGGAAATAGTTAAGAAAAAGTTAGAAGGCGCAGTTGCAAAGGTTAAAGACTTACATCAAGCTTGGGTCTTGTTTAAAAATACTATATTGGAAGCCCAGACCAGCTGCATTCCATGCTTTAAGTGGAAGGAAGTCCAAAAACTGCCAGCATGGTTTAAAGGTGAGGTCAGAGAGGCTGTTGTTGCCAAAAAAGCATCTTTAAGGAAATGGAAAAAGAGCCAAATGACGAAAACTGGAAACAGCACAAGCACTGGCAAGTTAAATGCAAGGCATTGATAAGGCAGGCAAAGAGAAAATTTGAGAAGAAACTTGCTGTGGAAGCAAAAACGCATAATAAAGACTTTTTCAAGTACATTCGTAGCAAAAAAACTGTGAGAGTGTCAACTGGACCATTAGATGATAGAGGGGTAAAAGGGGCAGTAAGAATGAACAAGGCTATAGCGGAGAGACTGAATGAATTCTTTGCTTCGGTCTTTACTGAGGAAGATGTAGGGATGTTACTCATGACTGTAGTGGTCTTTAAAGGTGATACTGCAGAAGAATTGAAAGAAATATCGCTACACCAGGAAGATGTATTACAACTATTTGATAAACTGAAGAGTAACAAATCACCTGGACCGGATGGTATTCATCCAAGGGTGTTGAAAGAACTGAAATATGAGATTGCAGACCTGCTTTTAGTAATCTGTGAAATATCATTAACATCATCTGTAATACCTGAAGATTGGAGGATCGCCAATGTAACGCCAATTTTTAAAAAGGGTTCCAGGGGTGATCCGGGAAACTAGAGACCGGTGAGCCCGACGTCAGTACCGGGAAAAATGGTAGAAACCATCATAAAGAACAAAATTACTCAGCATGTAGATAGTCATGACTTAATGGGAGACAGCCAACATGGCTTTAGACAAGGAAGATCTTGTCTTACTAATCTGTTATGTTTTTTTGAAGGTGTGAACAAACAGGTAGACAAAGGTGAGTCAGTTGATATAGTGTATCTGGACTTTCAGAAAACCTTTAAAAAGGTCCCTCATCAGAGACTTTTGGCAAAACTAAAAAGTCAAGGGATAGGAGGCAGTGTACTACTGCGGATCAGGAACTGGCTAAAAGATAGAAAGCAGACGATAGGGCTAAATGGCCAATTTTCCCAATGGAAAAAGGTGAATAGTGGAGTACCCTAGGGATCTATGCTGGATCCGCTGCTTTTTGACATATTCATAAATGACCTGGAAAAGGGAATAACGAGTGAGGTTAGCAAATTTGCAGATGACACAAAACTATTTAAAGTTGTTAAAACCCAAGAGGATTGTGGAAAATTGCAAGATGATCTTGATAAATTGGAAGACTGGGCATCCAAATGGCAGATGAAATCTAATGTGGACAAGTGCAAAGTTAGGCATCTAGGGAAGAACAACCCATACTATGGTTACACGATGCAAGGTTCCACATTGGGAACCACCACCCAGGAAAAAGATTTAGGCGTCATCGTGGATAACATGTTAAAACCCTCCACCCAGTGTGCAGCGGCGGCCAAGAGAGCAAACAGAAAGCACAGTTACTTACCTGTAACAGGTGATCTCTGGGAACAGCAGGAATAAGTCTTCACATATGGGTATCGTCGGTACCGACGGAGCCTGCGCGGGAACGCTCCCCAGCGTCCAGTAAGAAAGCTTTTGGGAGCATCCCACAGCGCCTGCGCGCTGCCTTCCCATCTTTAACTGCCTCTCTCCAGTTCGAGTTTTAAAGCTGAGACAAAGAGAGAGAGAGGAAAGGAAAGATAGAGAGATACAACTCCTAGGGGAGGTGGGTGGGTTGTTAAGACTTATTCCTGCTGTTCCCAGAGATCACATGTTACAGGTAAGTAACTGTGCTATCTCCATGAACAAGCAGGAATGAGTCTTCACATATGGGGACTCCCCAGCTAGAGATGCCAGGGAGATCTCCAAAGCTGTGAATCCCTGAGAAGGGCTCTACCTCACCCCATGGATCTCGGGCATCCAACCAGGGATGGGGGGTAGGAGTTGATTAGGTATGGAACAGGTGTTTGAGAACAGCCTGACCAAACAAGGCATCCCGGCGGGAATCCTTGTCCAAGCAGTAATGGGCTGTAAAGGTATGAACCGAGGCCCAGGTGGCCGCTCAACAGATTTGGTTGATGGACACAGAGTTTAGATGAGCCATAGAGGCTGCCATGGCTCTCACATTGTGAGCTGTGACATGGCCCTCCAGAGAAAGGTTCTTACTCTGGTAGGCGAAGGAAATACACTGAGCAATCCAATTGGACAGAGTTCTCTTAGAGACTGGAACTCCTAAATGAGAAGGATCAAAAGCAACAAAGAGTTGAGAAGACTTTCTATGTTGCTGTGTCCTTTGTAAGTACAAAAGCAAGTGCTCTTTTACAATCCAGGGTATGAAGATTCCTCTCTGCACTTGATGCATGAGGTCCTGGAAAAAAGACAGGTAAATACACCCCCTGGTTCAGATGAAAAGGTGAGACCACTTTAGGCATGAAGTGTGGATTAGTTCTGAGGACTACCTTGTCATGATGGAACCTTGTATAAGGAGGATTAGCCACCAAGGCCTGCAGCTCACTGATATGGCGAGCTGAGATGACTGCAATGAGAAAAATAACCTTCCAGGAAAGGAATTTCAAGGAGGTAGTGGCTAAGGGTTCAAAGGGTGGCTTAATAAGCTGGCCAAGAACCAAATTCAAATCCCATGCCACTGGAGGTGGTCTAATGGGAGGTTTAGTTAAAAGAAGGCCTCTCATGAATCTTGCAATAAGATGAGGAGAAGAAATAGGATGTCCATTGAGAGGCTTAAGGTTCGCTGCAATAGCACTCAAATGGACACTTACTGAATTCGTTTTGAGGCCTGCATGGGATAAATGCAGCAAATACTCTAGTAAAGAATTCAGAGGTATTGCAAGAGGGTTAAGACCCTTCTCTGCACACCAAATGGTAAACCTTTTCCATTTAAAAGCATAGGAACGTCTAGTGGAAGGCTTTCTGGAAGCATGAAGGATATCCTTCACTTGCTGAGACAGATGCCAATCTTGAAGGTCTAGGCCTTCAGCAACCAGGCTCTGAGATGAAGAGACTGGGGATTTGGGTGCCATAAGGTTCCCTCCTCCTGGGACAGGAGGTCTGGAGCAGATCCCAAGTCCAGGGAGGGAGCTTGAGAGAGATGAAGAAGTAGAGGGTTCCACACTTGGCGTGGCCAATGTGGAGCTATGAGGATCATAGACCCCTTGTCTCTCTGAAGCTTGAACAGTGTCTTGGAAATTAGGGGAATGGGTGGAAAGGCATAGAGGAAGTCTTGCCCCCAGTGGAGGAGGAAGGCATCCCTGGCCTGAACTCCCTGACACGGAATCCTGGAACAGAACCGGGGAAGTTTGGCATTCCACGGACTTGCAAACAGGTCTATGTCTGGGGTTCCCCAAATTCGAAAGATCCTGGCTATCTGGTCCCCATGGAGGGACCATTCGTGTGGAAGCAGAACTCGACTGAGTCTGTCTGCCCAAGAGTTTTGAACCCCTGGAAGATACACTGCCATGAGATGAATCTGATGCTCTCTGGCGAAGGCCCACAATCTTAAAGCTTTGTTGCAAAGCGACAGAGAGCCAGTCCCGCCCTGCTTGTTCACGTAGAACATGGCTACTTGGTTGTCCGTCTGGATGAGGACTGTCTTGTAGCTGAGCAGGATGTGGAAGACTCTGAGAGCTAGAAGAATTGCTCTGAGCTCTAAGAGGTTGATATGTAGAGATATCTCCTGTGGAAAACAGATGCCCTGGGTGGAGAGATCTTGTAGATGAGCTCCCCAACCCTTTGGGGAGGCATCTGTTGTGAGGGTTGCTTGGGGTAGCAACTGTTGAAAGGGGGACCCCAGCAACAGATTTTGAGGGGACCTCCACCACTGGAGGGACCAAAAGAGGTGACTGGAGGTTGCTATTTTGTCTGACAGGCAACCTGATGCCTGGGTCCATTGGGTGGACAGAGTCCACTGAGCTGCCCTCATGTGAAGGCGAGCGTAAGGAACCACATGCATGGTGGATGCCATGTGGCCTAACAGTTGTAACAGCTCTCGAGCAGTTAAATGGGATTTTAACTGAATTTGAGAGGCTAACTGCACCAAGCATAGGCAACGGGCCTGGGGAAGATAGGCCCTTGCAGTTGTGGTATCTAGCAAGGCCCCTATGAACTCCAATGACTGAGTAGGGGTGAGATGGGATTTTGGGATGTTTATCACAAGTCCCAGATACTGAAGAACACGCCTTGTGCAGGCTAGGGAAGTCTGGGCCTCTGACTGGGATGGTGCTTGGATGAGCCAGTCGTCCAGATATGGGAATACAAATATTCCTAGAGTGCGTAGAAATGCAGCTACTACTGCCATGCATTTTGTGAACACTCTTGGAGCAGAGGCCAGACCGAAAGGAAGCACTCTGTATTGGTAGTGCTTTCCCTGATAAAGGAACCGAAGGAACCTTCTGTGTGTTGGATGGATGAGGACATGGGTGTACGCATCCTTGAGATCTAGAGAACAAAGCCAGTCCTGACTCTGAAGGTATGGAAGGAGAGCACCGAGAGAAATCATCTTGAATTTCTCCTTGCATAGAAACTTGTTCAATTCTCTGAGATCTAATATGGGTCTGTAGCCCCCTGTTTTCTTTGGGATAAGAAAATAGGGGGAGTAGTAGAACCCTGAACCCTGTTGAAGAAGGGGTAATTCTTCTATTGCCCTTTGGGCAAGAAGGGTAGCAATCTCCTGACCCAGAAGGTCGAGGAGAGATGTTGGAGAATTGAACTGTCTCACCATAGTGTGAGGAGGAAGGTTTAAGAAATGAAGCTTGTACCCCTCCCTTATGATGGAGAGGGTCCATTGCTCTGCTGTGATTTGTTCCCATCTGGGAGCAAAATGAGCTAACCTTCCTGGAATGGTGAGAGGCTCTGGTTCTTCTAGAGCCAGAAAGGCTAAGTTCTCTAGTTGTAAGTCAAAGGCCCTGAGGAGGCTGAGGCTACTGGGCCGTAGCAGTCTTTGTAGCCTTAGGCTTGGCTTGTTTAGGTTGTTGCTGACGCTTTGCAGCAAAACGACCTGTAGAAGATGCCTGGAGACCATAACCAGGATAATATTTCCCTTTTTTGGGAAAGAAAGTCTTTTTGAATAACCTTTTTCTAGCAGGAGCAGAAGTAGACTTTGAAAGTCTATCTAAGGCAGAATTTTCAGCATCCATCTGAGTGGCCTTTGCTTGCCAATCCTTACCAAAAAGGTTTTCACCTGTACAAGGAAGATTTCCTAATCCATCCTGGACCCAGGGTTCCAAATCAGAAGCTTGCAACCAAGAAAGTCTGCGTGCCCCTATGGCAATAGCCGAGGCTCTGCTGGCACACTCAAAAGAGTCAAAGGCTGCACGGTTGGAGAATTTGGACACATCCTGGGCATGTTTAAGCCAGCTGAGAAACTTTTCCCTTTTATCTTCTGAGATAAAAGGAGATAAAGTTAGCAGATGATCTGTAACTTCTTTTAGAAACATCCCCATAGAGACTATAGGAGTTGATTCTGGCAGTAAGCATATTGGCCTGGAAAATTCTCCTGCCAAAAGCATCTAAGATTCTGCATTCTCTTCCTGGAGGATTAGATGAGTGTCTTTTAGCACTCTATCTTTTTCATAGCAGACTCCACCACAATAGAGTGGTGAGGAAGCTGAGTTTTATGAAAGCCAGGACAAGGAGGAACACGGTACATGGTGTCCAACCTGCGAGAATGAGGGGAAGTAGTAAGAGGTGTCTCCCATATGCCCAACATGTGATCATAAAGGATCTCATGAATTGGTAAAGTAGCTGCCTCTTTAGGAGCCTTAGGATATTGTAAAATATCTAGTTTCTTGGCTCTCGGCTCTGGTTTAGGGGCCACTGAAATAGAGAGGCCCCTGGCCACTTCCCTAATGAAGTCTTGAAAAGACAAGTCTTCTGGAGGAGACATTCTTCTTTTTGGAGAAGAGGGCTCCTGAGGAAGGAATACTGATGCTTCGACAGAAGCCTCTGATTCATCAGAGTCCTCAGAAGAATCGAAGTATCGCCTGTCTGGATGCTCTTGCAGGGCCCGATACGCGTACCAAGTGGTATCGACATCGGGAGTGATCCGTACCGATTCGGTACCGATGGGCATCACAGGACAGGGTACCGCTGCAGTCGACAGCGATGCCGATGTTGATGCAATCGGTACCAGCACCGGAACTGATATCGGTGCCGGAAACGGTACCGCCAACAGAGTTTGTTGCGGTACCGGAGGCATCGCAGCTTGTATGAATGCCGTGATGGCACGCTGCATGGTCAGAATATTCGGATCCATCGACGCAACCAATGTCTGGATGTCGGTACCAGTGGAGACCACCGGTACCCCAGAACATGGCAACAGGTGTTCGGTCGAGGCCACGCCATCGATGTCAACCTGTGACCCCATTGATAAAGCTTTGGAAGCTGGAGCCTCCCGCCGGGGTAATTTTGCCGGTGCAGGATCCTCGAGGGCAAGCCCGGAGGCATCTCGATACTTAGAGGGAGATCTACCCTTCGAGGACCAGCTGGACTTATGTTTGGTTACCTGAGATCCATGGGAAGAAGACGAAGCCCTGGAAGATGTCGATGCCACTGAAGCTGCATCAGAGGGAAACAGGGTACTGAGCTTTGCCGCTCGATTCTGTCGACCTCTTTTAGACATCATGGAACAGGACTCGCAATCGGTGATGGAGTGGTCAGGACCCAAACATTTTAGACACCAGTCATGGGTGTCGGTGATAGAAAGAGTACCGCTGCACTTTGTGCACTTTTTAAACCCGGAAGCGGGCTTTTCCATGAGGAAAAATCTTGTAGGCCCAAGGCCCAAAAGACAAAATTGCACAGAAGTGGAAAAACGGTAGATTTTTTATTTTTTTAAAGAAGAAAGACCGACCGACCGGCGGTACCGGTCCAACGTCAAAGAAGGCAGACGCGCGACCAAAGAAATAAAGAAAAATAAAGAACTTCTTCAGCGGTGACAGGAACACGACCTGCTGGCTCCGCGGAAAAGAAGAACTGGAGAGAGGCGGTTAGGAAAGGCGGGAAGGCAGCGCGCAGGCGCTGTGGGATGCTCCCAAAAGCTTTCTTACTGGACGCTGGGGAGCGTTCCCGCGCAGGCTCCGTCGGTACCGACGATACCCATATGTGAAGACTCATTCCTGCTTGTTCCTGGAGATTGCTAGGTATCATAAGGAAAGGAATGGAAAATAAAACAAAGGATATTATAATGCCACTGTATCGTTCCATGGTGCGACCGCACCTTTAATATTGTGTGCAATTCTGGTCGCCGTATCTTAAAAAGGATATAGCGTTATTAGAAAAGGTTCAGAGAAGAGCCACCAAAATGGTAAAGGGGATGGAAGGATACTCCTATGAAGAAAGGCTAAAAAGGTTAGGGCTCTTTAACCTGGAAAAGAGACGGCTGAGGGGAGATATGATAGAAGTCTATAAATTAATGAACGGAGTGGAACGGGTAAACGCAGATCGATTGTTTACGTTATCATAATATAGAAAGACTAGGGGACATGCAATGAAGCTACAGGGTAAACTATTTAAGACTAATAAAAGAAAATATTTTTTCACTCAACGTGTAATCAAACTCTGGAATTTGTTACCGGAGGATGTAGTAAAGGCTGTTAGTGTAGCTGGGTTTAAAAAAGGTATGGACAAGTTCCTGGAGGAAAGGTCCATGAACCATTATTAAGAAGGGACCCAGGATATCAATGCTTGACCCAGTACAAGCACTGCGGAACCTGTGTCTTTTGGGGAAACTGCTAGGTACGTATGACCTAGATTGGCCACTGCTGGAAACAGGATACTGGGCTTGATGGACCTTGGTCTGACGCAGTATGGCATATCTTATGTTCTTATGTTCTTAAAGGTGTACAGCAATCTGACTCACGGAGATCATAAAAGGTGTCTGACGCCCATCGCTGGGGACAGGGATGGATGTACCAGAAGAAAGGGTACTTTGCATTTTCGGCAGAGGCCAAGAGATCCACATCCAGTAAATCCCATTTACGAAAGATCTGCTGCAGGACCTTTGGATTCAAGGACTACTCATGTGGGTCTAGACATTGACAGAGTATCTATCAACTGGTTCTGGGGACCCCGGTAAGTATGTTGCTCGTAAGGTGGCTCCGATGGATTGAGTAAAGAGCCACAGTCTCAATGCCTCATGACAAACTGGAGGGACCTCTGTCCCCCCCCGTTGCTTGTTGATGTAGAACAGGGGTCTCAAACTCAAATTGCTTTGAGGGCCGAATGAGGACTTGTAAAGTAACCCGGGGGCCGCATAAGACACGGGGGGCTCATTTGCATAAGGGGCCTCATTTGCATAAATATTTGCATAATGTTGCATAATGAGTGCATGGATAAAGAAAGACTAGAAAATTACTATAATCCAGTGCCAACCGCCAGGCACATTAGGAACTACTACTAACACTGCACATTTAGAAACCCATAGCAAACCCCCCGTATCATAACAGCACTACCAGGACTCACAAAGCACCAGACCCTACCTATCAAAAGGCAACACTGCAAATATTAAATCAATACATTTCAGAGAACAATACATGACCTACCCCCCAGCCCACAGCACACTGGTAATGTGCTGGGGGGTTTAGAACTGGTAATGTGCTGTGGGGCTGGGGGGGTTCAGAAATGGTGATGGTTCTAACCCCCAGCCCACAGCACAGTGCCAGGTCTGACCCCCCAGCCCACAGCACACTGGTAATGTGCTGGGGGTTTAGAACTGGTAATGTGCTGTGGGGCTGGGGGATTCAGAAATGGTGAGGGTTCTGACCCCCAGCCCACAGCACATTACCAGTTCTGACCCCCCCCCCATCCATCATCATCATCATCAGCAGCAGCAGCAGCAGCAGCAAAAATCACAGCCCCCCCATCCATCCTCCCTCCCTCAGCAAAAATCACAGCCCCCCACATCCATCCATCCATCCTCCCTCCCTCCCTCAGCAAGAATCACAGCCCCCCATCCATCCATCCATCCTCCCTCCCTCAGCAAGAATCACAGCCCCCCCATCCATCCATCCCTCCCTCCCTCAGCAAAAATCACCCCCCCCCCATCCATCCATCCTCCCTCAGCAAAAATCACAGCCCCCCCATCCATCCATCCATCCTCCCTCCCTCAGCAAAAATCACAGCCCCCCCCATCCATCCATCCATCCGCCCTCCCTCAGCAAGAATCACAGCCCCCCCATCCATCCATCCATCCTCCCTCCCTCCCTCAGCAAAAATCACAGCCCCCCCCATCCATCCATCCATCCTCCCTCCCTCCCTCAGCAAGAATCACAGCCCCCCCCATCCATCCATCCATCCATCCATCCTCCCTCCCTCAGCAAAAATCACAGCTCCCCCATCCATCCATCCTCCCTCCCTCCCTCAGCAAAAATCACAGCCCCCCCATCCATCCATCCATCCTCCCTCCCTCAGCAAAATTCACAGCCCCCCCATCCATCCATCCTCCCTCCCTCAGCAAGAATCACAGCCCCCCCATCCATCCTCCCTCCCTCCCTCAGCAAGAATCACAGGCCTCCCTCAGCAAGAATCACAGGCCCCGCCCCGCAGAGCCATCCCTCCCTCCCTCCCTCCCTCCCTGCCCTCAGACCCTCCCCTCTACGGCTTAGAACCGCGAAGGGAGAGTTCCTCCCTCGGGACTCTGTTAAGCCGGCTGAAATTTCCTCCCTTCGCGGTTCTAAGCCGAAGAGGAGAGGGACTGAGGGAGGCAGGGCTGGCTTAATTCTGGGCAGACTGCTTCCTTACCTGCCGAGAGCTGTGCAAGCAGGCGATCCTTCCTCCAAGCAGGCGATGCTTCATAAACCGCTGATACCTCGTGGCTGCTCAGACTGCTTCTGGGCCGGCCCCCCCCCCTCCTCCTCCTTTTTCTCCTCCTTCTGCCTGTCCCTGATTGGTGGAGGGCAGGCGCGTGACGCGGTCATGCAACCCAACTTTGTATGCAGCCCCGGGAATCGCGCTAAGCCGGAAAACAGTGAGTAAAAGTAGCAAAAATTGCAGAAAGGATACTCGCGGGTCGCGGGACGCACAAAATGCTCTCGCGGGCCGCATGTGGCCCGCGGGCCGCGTGTTTGAGACCCCTGATGTAGAACATGGTGACCTGATTGTTGGTCTGCACCAGTAGGGATCTGTTGCGGACCCACTTCTTGAAGGCAGAGTGCATAGAAGACTGCACGTAGCTCTAGCAGATTGATATATGCAGGGTTGCTTCTGTGGCAGACCATCTCCCTTGAGTGGTGAAATGAAAGAGATGTGCCCCCCAGCCATTGCTGGGGGCATTGGTGCTGAGACTGAGTTGGCGCAGTGGCTCCTGGAAGGGACAGCCATAGCCCAGTTTGGATGGTTCGATCCATCACCAGAGGGAGCGACGTAAGTTTTGTTGATTGGGTCTCCCCACAGGGAGACTCTGGCATGAAGGGACTGTGTGCACTGTGTCACAGAGCAGACTCTCTAGAGCCCCCTGTGGAGCTAAAAAACACTACTCCTCAAGTAAACAGTGACGTGTGGAGAGAGCACATGACACAAGGGTATCAGAATGAGTATAAGGGAGTGAGGTCACAAGCCTGGAATTATCACCCAGCCAGTAGGGAGGCAAGGAAGGTCCCACCTGACCCCAATAGGCTAGGGTGTGGTGCAGCTGGGGATTACGTAAATAATCAGCACAGCTCACAGGTGAGGGAAGCAGAGAGAGCTGAGGAACCTGAGAGACGAAGGAGATTAAGAGAATCAAAGCAACCAAGAGAGTTGAAAGACCCAAGGAGAAAGGATATTCCCAGGCAGAGGAGATATCCAGAGTGGGAAGGACACAGACATCCCAGGTCTCTACAGCAAGGCAGAAGGCACTGGCTGAATGAAAGTCTGAGTGAGTCTGATGAACAATTAAGTGAAAGAGATGAGCAACTGAATTCAGACAGGGACAGTGTATGCAGCAGCCTTGATAGAAGCTATGCCCTAAGACACAAGTTACAAGCTAGGAAAAGCTATTCTGAGCCAGAGAGGAGAAATGCTAAGCTGAGCTATGAGAGGCATTTGTATGAGAAACAAAAGCCCTATAATGCTAACTTAATGAAAGCAGGAAAACTCCAGAATCTGGGTTACAGACAGAATATAGAACAAAGCTTGTTACCTGTGAGAGAGAACCCTTCAGAGGGATATAACTGGCATAAGCCTTCTCAGAAACTGCCGTTGGAGACAACAGCTGTTTGCAAAGCTCCTGTTAAAACAAAACCCCGAACAAAGGTTCCACTCTCTAATAGCTGGGCAGCTAACTGCTTTACTCTGCCTGATAACCAGAGGCAGAGGAAAGGCTCCTGGTTGAGCAACTCCAGAGAATATGGTAAAACCAAACAGATACATTCTGTAGAGAGTCAAGTACGTCACAAGCTGGAAAGTTTGTTGAACAAGCTACCTCAGGAGAGAAGTGACGAAACATCTGTACCTGACAGTGTTCCCATGCAGTATGAGCCTTATGTAATAGAGGATAACACTGAATTGCCTGTTGAACAGATGGACTGTAGTTTGATACTAGCTGACCAAATAGAGTCTCTCAGATAGAAGGCTGAACCGCTCCAGAGAAGCCTTTATCTGGAAACCTGACAAGCTGTATTTCTGTTTCCATTCCTATTTTGTTTGCTGAAAGGAAAGCTATTTTTGTTATAGTTCCTTTTTGTTTACCCGAGAAGGGTCATGTTGATTTGATTGTTATACTTTTGAAAGAATCCTACGGGACGGGGAATAAAACCCAGTTAAACCAATTTCGGTGTCACAACTTATTTGTGTACTGGCAAGGACTATAAATATTGAAAAGGCCAGTACTTTACACCCGGGTGCAGTACCAGCTGTGACCAGCAGGAGGCGCTGCACGACAAAGGGGTGACAACTGACACTAATTGAGTTTGAGACGCCACTGCAACGGTTGCTTGTGGAGGCGCTCAAACAGAACAAACATGGACTGAAGCAGTCATGTGCCCCAGGAGCCGGAGGTATGTGCAGAGGCAGTCCGAAGTTGTGGCACTGAGCTGTGAAGGACTAGTGTCCTGTCGCTTGGTAGAAAAGCCTTGGTGTTTATGGTGTCCAAGCGAGAGCCAATGAAGCATAGTACTTTCTGAGGTTCCATTTCAAACTTTGCGGTATTTATGAGGAAGCTGAGCACCCAAAGTGTGGCAGTGGTGTTGAGTATAGAGTGAAGTGCTTGATCCCTCAAAGAAACCCATATGAGCCAATCTAGTTAGGATCTTGAAATGGAATCTAAGGTATTTCCAATGCTTGGGATGGATGGGGATGTGAGCATAATCTCGAGAGGCTAGCTAATCGTTGCAATGAAGCAATGGAAGGATGGTACTAAGTGAGTTCATTTTTAATTTCTCTCACTTGATGTGAAGATGGAGTCCAAGGAGATCGAATATGTGATGACGACCGCCAGACTACTTTAGGAGGAGGAAGAACCACAAGCAGAAGCCTTGACTGAACTGCTCCATGAGTATCACCTCGATGGTCGTGCTGCGAAGCAGTTTGGCAATCTCCTGGGACAAGATGGGTAGATGGGGTGCTGTCGAGAGGAGGGAGGGGAGGGGAGGGGAGGGCAGAGGAAGCACCGCAAAATTGATCCTGTACCCCGCTGTGATGAGGATCCATCAATCTGTCATGATATACTGCCAAGCCTCTCTGAAATGTAGGACCCTGACCTTTACTGCCATGTAGTTAAAATCTGGGGGTGGTTTTGGTGGCTGGTACCGGGATGGCTGGGGATCGTTTCCTCTCCCTTTGTCTGGCGTGCTGCCCACAGGCAGGGGCCAGAAGGTGCAGAGCCGGTCGTTGGAACAGTTGATAGAGGTAGAACTTCTGGAAGTACCGATAGTAGTATGCTCTGCGGATGCTATAGATGTTGGAAACCTGGAGCTGACAGCACTTTATATTTGAGATCGAGCCAGCAAGAGGCATGAATATGTATATAGTTTATTTTGTTCCGCATTGTCTTGCATTGTTTAAACACCACATTCTGTTTAGTTAATTACTTTGTTCCTTAATACATATGCTGTTTTGTTACTCTTAATATTTATAATATGACGTTCTATGTAAAACAAACTTGCTTTGTTGATTGTTGTTTACTGTAAACCGCAACTGAACTCTGGAAGATGCGGTATATAAATGTGTGTTAAATAAATAAATAAAAAATAAATGAACAGAGGCAGGCGTTTTCCAGATGAATGTTTGAAGGTCTTGGAGAAGTTGGGGAACTGGCAAAGCTATGATCTCCTTAGGTGTGCTACAGGCTCGAAGGATGGACTGAAAGTCACGCTTGTTGATTAGGGTTTGGGAATTGCTGGGTGCAAGAACACGGGAAATCTTCTGGAGGAATTTAGGATATGAGAAGTCCTCCGCAAGTTCCTCTGGAGTCACCTGGTCAGGGGATAGAGGGACCCTCCTCTTCGCCCACGAGAGTGTGGTTTTGTTCCCAGTGGTAGGAGTAGGGATCACTCAAGAAGAAACAATTCATCTCCTAGGGGTGGATGGGCTTGCCAGTCAACCAGGGAGGGGGACCTTCGGAAGGAACCCTTGGGGGAGTCCGATAAGTGCCTTCTGGTGACAAGGCTGAAGTGAGGTAGGCAGCTGATCTTCACAAGACAGGGCACTTTAAAGGAGGGCTGCGCTGTTCTGCACAAATCTACAAAGCAAGGACAACAAGCTGTCATTAGGATTCCACATACCTTGTGCTGGTGTGGTCTCAGGAGAAAGTGCTGACATGGGCTGCTCTTGAGGCACATCGGCCTTATTAGGCGGTCCCTCGATGTTAAGAGGGTCCTCTGCAGCCTTGTGGTTGAGACTCAAGGATGACTGAGGACTGGCCGACCCCCTCTCCCCACCCCCCCCCCCCCCCGAGCTGTCTGCGAGGCATGCTGCTTGCAGTGCTTAGATTTCACTATGGGAGCAGATTCGGCTCACAGGAGCTTGAGGAGAGTCTCCAGATTCAGGGAGGAGGAGAGAGTGGAGTTGGGGGTCTGAGATCACAGGTTACAGGCTGTGCTTTGCTGTGCTGGAATCTGCCTCTGGCCGCTCATTCAGTCCCCGATCGTGCCTTGTCAGGCCCAATGGGTCTGGGCCAAGTTCGGAGTAAATCAGGACCACCATTGAGCAATGCATGCTATGAGGCCAGCAGAGGGGTTTTTGTAGGCACCAGCTGGAGGATCGTGGCGATTGTGGCTTACTTTACTTATTTATTTATTTTGATGGGGCCGATTTCACTGAAATGTAAGGCTGAAGTGTTACCACGCCAATGCAAAGTTAAAGGCCAAAGTTAGGGGGGGGGGGTTATGAAATGTTGACCCTGACGGAGGAGGGGACAGCACCAGCCGACTCTTACTGTGGTGAGAAAACTGACTGACGCTGCGCGGGACCTGAAGGTGGAAAGAAGCACGCATGCTCATAGAAGTCCAAAAAGATCAGCACTATGGTTCTGTCAAGAGTGTCTGCATTCCCCTGCTAGTCTCCGGAGAAAAGGGAAACCCGCCCCCCAGAACACACTGCCTGAAAGAAAGCACCTGCCTCTTTAAAGTGCAAGAAAGAGTAATTAGGTCTTACTTGCTAATTAGCATTCCTGGAGGAACTCCAGTCCAGTCCTGCACTTCTGGGTAGTGCACCTCCTCTTCCAGCAGCTTGGAGACTGAGCATGTCGTCTTTTTGATGACACTGGAGTACATATATTATATATATTATACACACAGCGGGCACCTCCCACCTGCTCCAGTAATCTATTGACAAAGAAGACTCACAGGAGAAACAAATAAGTAGCCAAAACCTTGAATTCTTTACTACCAAACCATCTGCACTTCTCCCCCCTCCCGTATATAGAAGGAATTCTCCCATGCCCCCCAAACGAGGAGACGACCCTCCTATGGTCCGCTGAACAGAAGACGTTGCTTCTAGAGCCAGAAACAGACAGCCTCCGGAACCGCCTAAACCTCCTCTGCCTCAAAGGCGTTCTTTTCCTTTCCCCCCCCCCGACTCCTGCCACTCCCTCCCAAGGGCACCTATGCAAGGCCAGGGTCGCAGGAACTCAAGTCGGGTGGGATCTGGGACTGGACTGGAGTTCCTCCAGGAATGCTAATTAGCAGGTAAGGCCTACTTACTCTTTCCTTATTGTTCCTCCAGTCCAGTCTCACACTTCTGGGATGTAAGAGAGCAGTTCGATCACTGGGAGGGGCCCACGATTCCAGCCCAAAGGACCGCCCTACCGAAACAGGCATCTCCCTCTGCTTGAACGTCCAGCCGATAATGTTTTGCAAAAGCATGTGGGGAGAACCACATCGCCACCCTACAAACCTCCACCAGCAAGACTAGGCTATACTCTGCCCGAGGCTGCTTGGGCCCGCATGGAGTGTGCCCGCAGCCCCACAGGCACAGTCCTGCCCTTCAATATGTAAGCAGAAGCAATGGCTTCTCTGATCCATCTGGAGATGGAGGCCTTGGCCGCTGCCTCTCCTTTATGTGCTACCCAAACGAAACCAACCAATGATCTGATCTGCGGAACGCTTCTGTCCTCCACAAGTACCGCCGCAGCACCCTCTGAACATTCAGTTGGCGCAAGCGTGCATCTGCGGCCTCATCCCCCGTGCTTTCCAGCGCTGGAAGGGAGACCAACTGGTTCATATGGAAGGCTGAAACCACTTTGGGTAAAAAGCAGGGAACTGGCTGGAGGACGACCTTCTCCTTCAAGAAAGAAAGAAATGGTTCTTGAAACGTAAGGGGCTTGAAGATCCGAAATCCTACGTGCCAAGCAAATCACCACCAGGAACACTGTTTTCAGGGTCAAATCCCTTAGAGAAGCCTGACTCAACAGGTCAAAGGGCTGCCAGAACCAAGTTAAGATCCCAGGGTGGGACCACTGCCCTCTGGGGTGGCCTAAGGCACCCCACCACCCTCAGGAATTTTACCACATCCCAGTGAACCCCCAACAACGCACCATGGACCCTGCTTTGATAGCAGGAGATGGCTTTGAGTTGCATCCGCAGAGAGCTGGCAGCCAAACCCTTCTCAAAGCCCACCTGCAAGAAGGCCAAAATGTCAGGGATGGTTGACGAAAGAGGTTGGCACCATCGACCTCCACACCACTCCTCAAAGATGTGCAGGACCTGGATGTAAGAAAGGCAAGTAGACCTTTTACAAGCACTAAGCAAGGTTGAGATTACCAGACCCGAGTAACCCCGTTTCTTCAACCTTGCCCTTTCAAGGGTCATGACGCAAGCGAGAAATCGATCCACCTGAGGCATCTATACTGCACCCTGGGTTGAGATCCTCTCAGGTTGGAAGTCACCATGGCTGATCTGCCAGGAGCTGTACCAGGTCAGCATACCACGGACGTCGTGGCCAATCCGAGGCGATCAGGGTGACCAACCCCCAGTGAGTCTCGATCTTCTGTAAGACCTTACCTATGAGTGCCCATGGGAGAAACACATGAAGCAGTTCCTCCATGGGCCACCTCTGCACCAAGGCATCCAGACCCTCCAACATCCTTTCCCGTCTCCTGCTGAAAAAGCGACTTGACTTGGCCAAGTCCCAACTTGCCATGAGATCCATGATTGGCGTGCCCTATCTCCTTATCACCTGTAGGAATACTTCCTAGCAGAGCATCCACTCACCTGGGTCTACATGAACCTGGCTTAGGTAATCCACCATCACTTTGTCTACTCCAGCAACATGCGGTGCAGACAATGCTTGCAGATGGCTCTCCGGCCATGCCAGCAGGCTTTCTGCCTCTTCCTTTAAGGAAGTGCTTCCCGTGCCTCCTTGGCGGTTGATGTAAGCTGCCATGGTTGCATTGTCTGAGAAGACCCGGATCGCCTTCCCCTGTAACCATGGCTCGAAGCTCTAGAGAGCGAGGGCTACCGCCCTCATTTCTAACCTGTTGATTGTCCAAAGAGCTTCCTGCAGGCTCCAGTGCCCCTGGGCAATATGACCTTTGCAGTGGTCTCCCCAACCAGAAAGACTGGCATCTGTCACCAACGGCATCTACTGAGGGGACTGAGGGGCATGCCTTCTGCATTTCTCCAGTCACAGCCACCACCTCAGTGCTCTCCTGGCATCCAGTGGGCAGGGAACAGGTGGCACTGGTGAGACCAATGGTGGAGCAGTGTCCTTTGCAATGGCCTCATGTGCACCCTTGCCCATGGGACCAGATCACGAGTTGCCACCATGGTCCCGAGCACCAGGCCGATGCCAGGTAATGCCAGGCCGATGGTTCCATCATGCCCAGGAACCGTCGCAGGCCTGTGTCTGGAATTCTGGCAAGACGACCTTCCCCAGGCGGGTATCGAAGTGTGCCCCCAGGTACTCAATCTCCTGGGATGGAAACCAGACGACTCTTGGCCAGGTTGATTACCCAACCAAGACTCTGCAAGAGCTCCAGCACTCTTTCCATAGCCCTTTCGCTCTCTTCCTTGGACTTTGCTTGAATTAACCAGTTGTCGAGATATGGGTGAACTAGCACCCCCTCCTTTCAGAGGGCTGTCACGACCATTACCATGACCTTGGTGAAGGTCAGAGGGGCTGTTGCCAGACCAAATTGTCAAGTCCGGAACTGGAAGTGGCCCATAGGCACCGGAGGAACTGCTGATGTTCCTGGCAGATTAGGATGGGCAAATACGCCCCCGTAAGGTCAAGGGACGTTAAGAACTCCCTGCACCGTACCGCTACTATAATGGAGTGCAGCATCTCCATATGAAACAGTGGTACCCGTAGGCACTGGTTCACTTGCTTGAAGCCGAGGACAGGACAGAGGGATCCGTACTTTTTTGGTACGACAAAGTAAATGGAGTACCGACTGGCTCCGCATTGATCTCCCACAACTGCCAGAGTTGAGATACGGTGTCCCTTACTGCTTTAAGTCTTGCAGAGGGACCGGACAAAGGACAGGCATACCGGCTGCACCAAACCAAGAGCATAGCCCTCACGGATGACCTCTAGGACCCACTGGTTGGTCATGATCTGGATCCAGATGGAATAAAAGTCCCGCAGGCGACCTCCCACAGACTGCATCCCAACCTGGGCCCCCCCCTTGCTTCATTGTGCTTTCTTAGGCCCAGAGGACGAGGAAGCGTTGAATCCCCTTCCCACTCCTCGAAAGCCTCAACCCTCTGGAAGGGTGCAAAGTGGGCTGACCCAAGCCTCCTGAATTCTCGTGACTGGGTCCGTGCTGTAGGGGCGTGGCTCTGCTTAGGTTTATCTTCTGGCAGGTGCCCTCCTCCCTTGGATTTCCCCAAGTCCTTCACCAGCTTGTCCAACTCTTTCCCGAAGAGACGCTTCCCTTTAAAAGGGAACTTGCTGAGCCGGGCCTCGGAGAAGTGTCTGCCGCCCAGTTCCGATGCCAGAGGTAGTGGCGTGTCGCCACCAGGGAGGCCATGCTCTTAGACCACTGATAAGATACTAGTGGGTGTCTGTGAGGTAAGCCATACCTGATTCCAGCTTTGCTGCCTCCTTCGCCGCACCTGCCTCCAGTCCTGTATACAGAAGTCTGCAGGGAAAGGGCATTGATATCAAAGGCCTGCTTTAACGAGGTGTCCAGCTTTCTATCCTGGCCATCCTTGAGTGCTGCGCTACCCTCAACCGGGATAGCTGTCTTCTTGTTTACCACAGACACCACAGCGTCCACCTTTGGTGACCTGAACAATTCCCTTTCTTGCTGCAGTAATGGGTACAGGCATTTCATAGACAGCACACCCCGTAATCCGGCTTCCGGCAGGCTCCACTCATCCTGGATTATTTGCTTGACCATTTTATGGACCGGGAAAACATTCTGTGGCTTCCTAACTGCCTGAAGCAGGGGATCCTCCAACACTTCATCCTCTGACGGGAGACCTGCAGGAAATGCCAGACTGTCTGTTCTGTCCTGCACAGAAATTGTAGCACTAGTTTGTGAAGCCCCTGTGTCTGCTATTCCGGCAGGAAGACTCTCCCCGTGCACATGTCACATCACGCCTCAGGTACTAGAGTTCCTGAGATAGAAGCGAATGGCTCTTGGCCACGTTGACCACCCAGCCTAGTCTTTGAAGAAACTGTACCACCTGAGCCATGACTTGTTCGCTTTCGACCTTCGACTATGCTCAAATCAGCCAGTCGTCAAGGTACGGAAGTACCAGAACATCTTCCCTGTGGAGCGCCGCCACTACCACTACCATGACCTTGGTAAAGGTATGCGGCGCCTTCGCAAGACCAAACGGCAACGCACGAAACTGGAACTGCCCCATTGGAACCTCAAACTGAAAGAACTGTTGGTGTTTCAGCCGTGTGGGGAGGTGTAAATACGCCTCTGTTAGATTGAGAGACAGGAACTCTCCTTTTCGGACTGCCATTATGATGGACCGCCAGGCTTCCAAGTGAAAATGTGGAGCCCGCAGACAGCAGGTCACTCGCTTAAAGTCGAAGATCGGGTGGAAGGAGTCTTCCTATTTTGGCACTATGAAGTACCGACCTCTGCCGTCCTGGTCCTGGGAAACCGGCACTATGGCCCTGAGCTGCAAAAGCCGCATCAAGGTGCCTCTTACCGTTTTCGCATTGGCAGAGCCTTGCAGGGAGGATGAATGAAAGAGTGGCCCACTGGCCAAGCCAACTTGGGGGTGTAGCCCTCCCGGATGTCTTCTAGTACCCATTGATCAGAGGTGACCTGGACCCAGGCAGGGTAAAACTTCTGTAACAGCTCTCTGACAGGCTGTACCACTACCTGGGCCCCCACTCGCTTCATTGGGCTTTCTTGGATCCAGAGGATGGGGCAGCTCTGAATCTCCTACCTGCACTTCGAAAATCTCAAAACCCCCCACTCTACAGAGAAAGTCCCCCTCTGGTAGAGGGAAAAACATGTGTTATATGAAACAGCCAGGGAGTTGCAGTTCTGCTTCTGCTTATTCTCGGGCAGATGTCCACCCCTAGACTCTCCCCAGTCTTTAACTAGCTTGTCTAAGTCCACTCCAAACAGCAGCTTCCCTTTAAAGGGGAGCTTGGCTGCGAAACCGGGCGGCAAACAGTTCTTCCAAAGCCTGGTGCGGCAGAAGCAGCAACACGCCGCTTCCAAGGAGGCCATACTCTTGGACAGACCTCTGATGAGATAGTAGTGCATATCCGCGAGATAGGCAGCCCCCGACTCCAAACTGGCAGACTCCTTGGACGAGTCCAACACTAGCTCCCCAGCCGCTACACCCGTAGGGATCAATGGAGGCAGACTCTTGCTACCCAGGCCCCACCAAGGGACGCCTGCAGCGACAGGGGGTTGTTATCAGAGGTCTGTTTCAGCAGACTTCCTATCCTGGACATCTTTGAGCGACACCTAATCCTTCAAGCGGTATCGTCCTCATCTTGCTACCTGCCGAGGCCGCAGCAACCACCTTAGGGGACCAGAGCCACTAGCTATCCTGGGCTGGCCGTGGGTACAAATGCATCATGGTCTGCAAACCCTTGAGACCAGCCTCAAGCATGTCTCATTTAACCGGAATCATTTGCCTGACCACTCTATGTTCCGAGAAAAACCTTCTGAGTCTTCCAGATGGCCTGGCGTAGTGGGTCTTCTATGCCCTCTTAATGGACCGCATATGAAGGACCTTCAAAGATTCTATGATGAGCGCCAGCAAGACCTCCCGGTGGAACACCCAAACAATCCGGGACTTCGCTTTCCTCCATCTCTTCGCCCTGCAAATTCAACTCCATGTCTAGACTATCACCATCCGGCCCTTCCGACACCAGAGACTGCCCTTAGCACTCCTTGAAGGCCCCATTTCACCTTCCTTTGAGTCCGCTGTCCCCTCTGTCCTGCGCTGCAGCAATGCCAACCCACTTGGGCACCCCCCCCCGGGATCTGGAACGTGGGGGGTCTGGGAATGGCTGGGGGTCCGAGGGCTAGGTCTGGTAGTGGCCACGGCTGGCCTCCTGAGGCTTGGGCTTTCCGAGCTGGAAAGGGGGAGTTGTCCTGCCTCGCCTTCACCTGCAGGTCTTGCTAAACTGAAGTGGCCTCCTGAGCACACTCACAACAGATGCCTGCCTCCAAGACCGCCCCCTCTCCTGGTTCTGCACCCCCAGCACTGCGATCGGTCTGGCATGGAAGAAGCATCCATGGCCCTAACCCTAGGAATGCCCCTCCCTTTGCAAAGAGGGGGACCCCCTAGCTTCAGCTAACTGAAGACTTCCACAGAAGTGAAAGCCCCCAAAACCTCCACAGAAGCGAAAGGAACAATTTAAAACAAAATAGAAGAAAACAAATTACCTGGTAATTGTTGTTCCTTGAGGAACTCCAGTTCGGTCCTCCACCTCTGGGTAGTGTACTTCCTCCTGCAGCTTGGAGACTGGGCATGTCAAAACTGTGATATCACTGGATGTATCCTGCTGGCCTCTCCCATCAGCCCCAGTGAACTATTGACAAAGCAGACTCAAAGGAGCAACAAATAAGCAGCTATCATATTAATTTCAACTTTAACCTCAACTTTCACTTATAACTTATAACTAACAATGGTATTTCTTTCTTCTCTCACTGCCTTATTCTGGCCTCCTCCCTTGCTGCTGTCTCTTTCCTATCAAAAATTGGCGTTCCTTTCTGTTTCCTTTTTCTTTTCAGCAGTTTCCAATTTTAATGTAAAGCGTCGCATGCCTTTTTTTGGTTTTGGCAGTCTATCAAGTTTTAAATAAAGATAAAGATAACTAATACTCCCTCCCATAGGAAGGAGACTGCTTCTCGCACTTTCCCTTTCCCCCCTTGAGCCGAACCATAGAGAGGGAAGGCAAAGAATGGACAGATAGAAAGAATCAAAGCGATCCCTAGACTATGAAGGTTATCACCTACTGCGTGTGTTTGGTAGTCCCCCCAAAACTGAAAAACAACTCCTGAAGAATCTATCCCTGGGCGGGAATGAGGACTGGAGTTCCTCAAGGAACAACAATTACCAGGTAAGTGTAATTTCCATTTTCTTATCGTTCCTCCAGTTCAGTCCTCCACCTCTGGGATGTAACAGAGCAGTAATCATTGGGAGGGACCTTTCCACCCGGATCGCAACACTGCTGACCCGAAGCAAGCATCGTTCGATGCCAGAATGCCCAGGCGGTAGTGCTTACTGAAGGAATGGAGAGACGACCAAGTGGCCGCTCTGCAAATTTCCACTGGCGGGACCAAACTGTGCTCCGCCCAAGATGTCGCTTGCGCTCTAGTAGAATGAGCTCATAAGCAGACTCCTCCTGGATGACCGTGCAGAATATATGCTGACACAATCGCTTCACAAATCCATCTGGAAATTGAAGCTTTCGCCGCTGCTTCCCCTTTACGGGGGCCTCCGAACAGCACGAATAGACTTTCAGACTTGCGAAACGTTTCTGAAACCTTTAAATATTGTCGCAGTACTCTCTTTATGTCCAGGCGGCGTAAACTACGGTCTGAGGCATTCCCCTCTGCCGAGCCTAATACTGGTAGCGAAACTGATTGATTCAGGTGAAACGGGGAAACTACCTTTGGGAAAAGGACAGAACTGGTCGCACCACCACCTTTTCCCTAGAAAATGACAAAAACGGCTCTCAACAGGACAACACCTGCAGCTCCGAAACTCACTGCACCGAACAGATAGCCACCAAAAACACTGTCTTTAACGTTAAATCCTTAACGGACACCTGGTGTAAAGGCTCAAAAGGCTCTTCAGCCAATGCCCCTAAAACCAAGTTAAGGTCCCATGGTGGCACCATTATTCTGCAAGAGGGACAAAGCCTAGATACTGCCTTAAGAAAACGCACCACATCTACATGAGATACTAAGGCTTCTCCCTGAACTTTCCCCCTATAGCAAGCCAGAGCTGCCAACTGGACCCTTAGGGAGCTGGCAGCCAGGCCCTTTTCGAAACCGCCTTGCAGAAAACTTACCACCACTGGAACGGATACCGTGGCCGCCCGGACTAGCTTCCGGGAGTACCAGTCCTCAAAAATACGCCAAATTCGCACATAAGCTAAGGAAGTAGACCTCTTTCTGGCCCAGAGTAAGGTCGAGATGACCGCCCCAGAATAGCCTTTTTTCCTCAACCACGCCCTTTCAATGGCCAGGCCGTAAGCGAGAACCGATCCGCCTGAGGCATTCGAAGCAGACCCTGAATCAGCAGATTTTCCGTTATCGGTAACCTCCAAAGCTCCCCGTCGAGGAGTCTGACTATATCGGCATACCACGGGCGTCTCAGCCAAACTGGGGCCACCAGAAGGACTCTTCCTTGATGAGCCTCGATGCGCTAAACTACTCTCCCTATGAGGGCCCACGGAGGGAAGACATAGAGGAGACCTGACAACGGCCAATGCTGTATGAGGGCATCGATTCCTTCTGACATCCTCTCTCGTCTTCTGCTATAAAAGCGACTGGTCTTTGCTAACTAGAAGGTTGCCATGAGATCCATAATCGGCAGTCCCCATCTGTGGACTATCTGGGCAAAGATTTCCGGATGGAGCTCCCATTCCCCCGCATCCACCCAGACCCTGCTGAGAAAATCTGCCATCACATTGTCCTTTCCCGCAATATGTGCGACGAGATCACTTGCAGCCGAGGTTCTACCCAGGCAAACAATACTTCTGCTTCTTCGTCCATGGCTGCGCTTCCCGTTCCGCCTTGCTAATTGATGTAAGCAACCGTCGTGGAATTGTCTGAGAGAACTCGCACCGCTCGGCCTTTCACCGATACTTCGAACGCCTTTAGTGCTAGAAACACTGCTTGCAACTTGAGATGGTTGATTGGCCATTGGACCTCTTGAACGTCCCAAGTACATTGCGCGAAGAGACCCTCGCAGTGTGCCCCCCAGCCCGCCAGACTCGTGTCTGTCAGAGGGAGCCAGTGCGGCAGTTCCAGTGGTAAGCCCGCCGCCAGATTCCCTGGGCAAAGCCACCACTGAAGAGACCGCCTGACCCGAAGCAGCCAGGGGAGCTGTTTGTTCAGAGAATCGTTCTGGTGTGACCAGCGCCATAGCAACGTCCTCTGCAACGGTCACATGTGAACTCTGGACCACGGGACTACCTACAGGGTTGCCGCCATTGTTCCTAACACTCAGACAGCTCCATGCCGAAGAGGCCGGAGTTGCCATGAACTTGCGCACTAGCTGCCGAAGTGCTTGAGCCCGTTGATCTGGCAAGAATACAGCCCCTGTCCGCGTGTCAAAGCGGACCCCCAAGTACTCCAGCACCTGGGACAGGTCAAACCGACTCTTGACCGGATTGACCACCCAGCCTAGTCCCTGTAGGAACCTTACCACCTTGTCCGTAACTTGCACGTTCTCGGACTTTGCCCGAATCAACCAATCAATGAGATAAGGGTGGACTAGAATACCTTCCTTCTGCAATGCTGCCGCCGCCGCCACCACCACCTCCACCACCATAACCTTGGTGAATGTGCGCGCAGCTGTCGCTAAACCGAAGGGTAATGCCTGAAACTGATAATGTCCCCACGGAAGCGCGAACCTCAGAAACTTTTGATGTGCTGCTCTGATTGGAATGTGCAAGTACGCCTCGGTGAGATCGAGGGAGGTCAAAAACTCTCCTTGCCGTACCGCGACCATTACCGAACACAATGTTTCCATTCTGAAATGGGGGACTCGTAGATAGTGATTTACCCTTTTTAGATCCAGGATAGGCCTGAGGGACCTGTCTTTCTTTGGCACGAAATAAATGGAGTAACGACCTTCACCGTAAGCCTCTGGCGGAACGGGCACTACTGCTCCCATTTGTAGGAGCCGCTCCAATGTCTGTCGTACTGCCAGTGTTTTCAGTCGACCCCTGCATGGCGAAAGCACAAACGAATCCAGAACCGGGCAGGCGAATTCAAGCGCATAACCGTCGTGTATGATCTCCAACACCCATTGGTCTGACGTTATGTGGACCCAGGCAGGAAGAAACTCCCAAAGCCGTCCCCCAATCGGTTGAATTCCTACCTGAGTCTGCCTCATTTCATTGTTGTTTTTGACTCTGCGCAGCGGAGGCCGCTGCAAATCCTCTACCTGCTCCCCCCGAAAGCCACGAAATCCCTGGGCTCTAGAAGCAAATCTTCCCCTTTGGAAGCCTCCTAGTCGAGAAGTACGAAATTTCCTAAAATCCCTAAACTGGCCCCGCATGGCCGGTATGGGCTTGCCCTGCTTAGGCTTATCTTCTGGAAGCCTTCCACCTTTAGACTCCCCAAAATCCTTCACCAATTTGTCTACGTCTTCAAACAATTTACCTTTAAAAGGAAGCTTACTCAGACGTGATTTGGAAGAGCCATCTGCCGCCCAATTTCTGAGCCACAGATAACGACGAGCGGCCACCAAAGAGGACATACTATTGGCCAATGCCCTGATCAAATCGTAGTGGACATCTGCTAAATATGCTGACCCCGACTCTAACCGTGTCACCTCCATTTGTTCCAGTTGACTGGATTGCTGCAAGTGTTGGGACCACCGGAGACACGCTCTTGCCACCCAAGCCCCACAGATGGAGGCTTGCAAAGAAAGGGCATTTGCCTCAAAAGCCTGTTTTAACAGACCGTCTACTTTCCGATCCTGCACATCCTTCAAAGCCGCACTGCCTTCCACTGGAATCGTCTTCTTTGTGAACTGCAGACACCGCCGCATCTATCTGCAGGGAACAAAATCTTTCCTTGTCCTTGTCCGCAAGGGGATAGAGCCTGTTCATGGTCCTGACTCCCTTCAGCCCCGCTTCTGGCAGGTCCCATTCATCTTGGATCATCCAGTCAACTACCCGGTGCTTGAATGAGAGGGTCTTCCAACCTCTCCTCCTCCGCTGGTTGTACAGCAGCTAGATTGAGCGCCTGAAGAGATTCTGTAATGAGTGCCGTAAGCTCGTCCCTTCTGAAGATCCGAATGATTCTCGCCTGATCCTCCAGTTCCGGAATTTCGCCTTCCTCAAGTTCCTCCATTGCAGATTCAGGTTCTAACTCAGGTCCTTCTGTCTCAGTCCACTTGTTATCTGAAAGTGGGTGATCTAGAGGCCGTGCGCTTTTAAGGGGTCTTGCCATAATGTGGCTGGCATCTTCCGTCCCGGCCTGTATCCCCAGGGACACCAGAGGCATTGGCTCCGGCAGCTTCCCTTGTTGCCGCAAGCAATACGCCTCATGCATTATTAACACAAACCCTGGAGAGAAATCGCCCAGGAGGAGGCCCTGAGACCGTCGAAGGCACTGCAGCAGCGGCAGCCACGGGCTTTTCCGGCAAAGTCAATGACTGTGCCTCCCCCTGCAGCTCCCCTTCGGCACTTGCTGAAAGACTGAGTGACTCCTGAGTGACTTTACTGTCCATGTGCTGCTCCATACTGTTAGAAACTGCTGCGCAGCCCCGGCAAATACCGGTATCCGATACTGTGCCCCTGTGCGTGCTACACACTAGACAGTGGGGCCAAGAAGGCATTAGTTATTAATACAAACTCTCTCTTGATGAAGTAGTAGAGTCCCTTGTTATTATGTTTTTGTTTTTTTTTTTTTAATTTAAATGAAAGGGAAAATCCAGCTTCCTGAATTAAAAATCCCTCCAATTCCCCTGAATCTGCCTAAACTAACCAAATCTACTTGAAGTTGTCTCTTTTCTGACTGAAAGCTATCTTTTTACTTCACCCATGCAGCGGAAGCTCCCGCCAAAATTGCCACGCGACTGCTGCGTTCGGGAAAATGGCCACGGGTTTAACCAGGCTCTTGGTGCCAAAACCACGTTCCCGCTTCTTTAAAATCTTCAGTGGTAGACTGCGCAGTTGCAGAGCCGTCCCCTGCCCCGAAGGACACAGAATCGCAAGAAAGAAAACTCTTACCGGGTCGCCGCTCTATTCAGCCAAGTGTGGCGTCGCTCAGCTCTGAAGTGAGCAATGCACGCGGTGGAGCTCTTTTCGCAGCCTGAACCATCTGCCCCGCTGACCAACGACAATCGGGAGCCAGAAGGCAGGCCGGCTTGTGAGCTGCAGGGCTCTCCCCCGTATAGCCTAGGAGGAGAGATCTGCCAGCAGGGCTGAGCGAGTTGAGAGAAGACGAGCAGGGAATAGGTTGGGGATCGGCTCAATTTTTTATTTTTTTTAAAGACAGCTATCGGAAGAGAAAAATTTATATAATATAGCACCAAACAAAAGCTTTAAAGCTAAGCTAAGCTGATCTATACTACACATGCTCCTTATCTGTTCCTCAAGTGAGCCCAGCACCTAGGCTCACTACGTCCTCCTGCTGCATGGAAACTGGACACACTGGGGCTGATGGGAGAGGCCAGCAGGATACATCCAGCGATGTCACAGTTTTGACATGCCCAGTCTCCAAGCTGCAGGAGGAGGTACACTACCAGAGGTGGAGGACTGAACTGGAGGAACGATAAGGAACCTCTATTCTCACTGCCCATATTCTCTGCTTGAATTAAGCTGGCCCTGGATTGAAAAACCTCACCGCGAGCAACTCCCAGGGAAAAAATGTGCTGCCAAGCCCCAGCCCTGTATACCGAATGCGGAAACGCTAGTGAGGGAAAAACACGCTTTGGCTTTCCCTTGCTGCAGCAGCACTCAGAGGCTTCCCCGCATGGTGCAAGGCAGCTGCCGAATCAGCCGGGCCGCAAACAGACATACCGCGCTAACCCTGCTCACCTCCCACTGAGGTCCCTCGAAACCAGTAGTTACCTGACCATAATTAAGGGCCTTTCACTTGTGCAGCAGCGTCTCACCACCAATCTGGTCATTCTCCTCGCACTCAGCTGCTCGAGCCGGCTTCAGTGCCGAGGAAACTGACTGGGAGCTGCCTGGTTTCTCTCTCGCCAGTAAAGGATTTCGACCGCGGCGGCTCCTCACCTGATGACGGGTTCGGGAGCCGCCAAGAGCCCGGTCTGCTCAAAATCGCCTGCAAAACCCTCGATGAGCCTGGAGTGAGGTGGGGGTGGGGAGACCTCCTCAGCCAATTGCTATATGGACGAGGAGCCCTCTGTTCCTTTTCTTTTTTGGTGGGCAACTTCAGTCAAGAAAAGAAAAACAGCACCCTGTGCTAGAACAGGAAAGAAAAATAAAAAGCTAGCCTAATATTATTAATTGTCCCTTCAGTGAGTGCAGCACCCTGGCTCACTACCTCCTCCAGCTGCTTGGAGACTGACATACTGGTGCTTATGGGCAGTCCCTCCTATATTAATACTGGTGTCATCAAAAGATGACATGCTCAGTCTCCAAGCTGCTGGAAGAGGTACACTACCCAGAGGTGTGGGACTGGACTGAAGGAACGATAAGGAATGTGCTGATGGCTCTGAGTTTGTGTAGCTGTCAGAATCTATTGTTTTCCTTTGACTGCTGCTGCTCTTTGCTGCCCCAGGCGACCGCCTAGTCATGCCTAGACATGAACTCCTCTAGGGATACCCCAGACAAGCAGCTGCCACTAGCTGCTTGTCTGGATCCTCTCCTTCTCTCCCCTCCCCAGTGTTTCTGCTCAATTGGGAGCCCCATTCCTCAACTGGGCTAGGAGCTCTTCCACTCAGACTAGAACACTGCATAGTACCTATTTGTATTTTCTAGGAGACAGAAAATACTCAGGATGTGGAGGCCTCACAGTGTCTTGTATAGGGCAAAGATCACAACTTCTTCTGTCTCCATCCACAGGTTGAAGGTCATAACCAGTGGTGGCATTCGGCCGGTTTGCGTGAACCGGTTCCTGTCATGGCCCACGTTCGCCGAACCAGGCCAAACACGGTGTTGCAGCACTGGCAGGAATCCCCCCACCTGACAATGTTTTGACGGCATTAGGGGAGAATGGCATCAGAAGAAACCCCCGATACCGTCAGAACATTTTCAGGCGGGGCAATCGGGACTCTGGGCCTCCAGGAAGTTGCATACCCTCTGTGGAGGGCAGCGGCCCAAGCATACGGCCATCGCAACGCCTCCACGCGAGGTGCAGCAACCCAGCCGTCACGCACGTAGGAGGGCTAGGATCAAACCGGTTCTTTGGCAGTTCGGATCCCACCACTTGTCATAACCTTCATTTTGGACTGGTCTGGTGTACGAAAAGGAATACAGACTTCAGAATTACAAAATGTATTTGTTACGTATTTTAGGGCTTGCTGTGTGAACAAAATCAGAGATGCAAGTGCCTTCTCCCTACCGAGTCCACCCCAGTTAAGCTGCTAGTGAAGGTCAGAAAAATCAAAAGAAATGTACAGAGCAAATATTGAAGCCGTTTGCTACTTTAAAGATAACAGAATACTACTCAAGTGCTATATAACTAAAAGGCTATATTTCAACCTAGAAATGTTTTGGCTGCGCAGGCTGCAAGGAAAAGAAACACATTTAAAACTTACCTGGCAGTTGTTCAGCTCCTCAATCACTTCTTTATTCTCTTTACTAATGTCACACACACAGATAAATTCAGCCTCTCTGTGCCCTTTAAAAAACCTCTCACGGATTCGCTGCACTACAGCAACTGCTGAACGGCCAGATGGAACAGAACAGTTCTCAATATCCCAAAACACTCCGACTGGGGGAAGGTTCTCGGGAAGCTGCCCCGTTATTGCAACATCTGGAGATCCTATAAGATTGTTATTAAAAAGAAAGTTCTAACTCATGTTGTTCTTGGTCCATTCTTAATATTTGTGTTGTCAAACTGATAAACAGCTACTTGATATTTTTCTTAGTGTTGAAAGTGGGAAAGGATTTGCTTAAGCAATGGAAATGTCAGAAAACTCCAGCAATCACAACAAAAAGAGCATTAGCTTGCTTTTAGGGCTTTAAAAAACTGGGGATTCTACGGTTAATAAAGGAAAGTAAACAAATTATTACAGATGCAACTACGATAAAAGTGCAACTTCAGATAAAGAGATTAAACCTATTTATAATAAAATAAATAAATTAAAAAATTCACACATCACATTCTAACACCAAACTGGAATAGTTGCAAGTCAAAAAACAATATAGGACTAGATCAGGACTACCTACTTGATAAGTGATGTTCTGTGCTTATTTACTAATAAAATTACACTCATGATGACCAAAAAATGTATAATAGGATACCTATAAAAAGAATTTTGAGGGGAAAAAAGTGTGCATTAAAGCAACATAGATACCTATATGTTGCTGTTATAGTAATTCTGTGAGCCTGTCTCTGGTAGGACACCATCAAATAGAAATATCCTCAGGGAGCCACAAATTAAAAAAAAAAATATTTTAAAAAACTCCCAACTGCACTCTCAAAACAAACCAAAAAAGCGTGAGAAAAGAACTCCGCGAACCAAACTGACAAGGAGCCTATCACAACAGACAACACTGTGATAGAGGAAAAAAGATCTCAGCCACCTCTTCTGTCAGAATTAGCAGAAAGGATGAGCCAGTCATAAGGCAAGACCAAGAAAGAAATCCTGCCATAGCAATGCTCAAATCATGAACTGTACTCGAGATGACATCAGTGATCAGAAAAAAACCTCTAGCTTCACTGCATTTATTGCCCTGTTCCTATTGGACTTAATATTTTGCTGCTGCTGTTTTTTCAACAATTTTTTGGCTGCTGTTGCTCAATATTTTGCTGACCGCTACTATCACTGATAGGAGTGGCTCACTGTGTGTTTTTTGGATTGTTGGGGTTTTGTACTCTGGGCTCCACTTCCTTTTTTGCTAGAGGTTTTTTTCTGATCACTGATGTCATCTCGAGTACAGTTCATGATTTGAGCATTGCTGTGGCAGGATTTCTGTCTTGGTCTTGCCATATGACTGGCTCGTCCTTTCTGCTAATTCTGACACAGAAGGGATGGCTGAGATCTTTTTTCCTCTAACACAGCGTCGTCTGTTGTGATAGGCTCCTTGTCAGTTTGGTTCGCGGAGTTCTTTTCTCACGCTTTTTTGTTTTGTTGTTTTGAGAGTGCAGTTGGGAGTTTCTTAGTATTTTCTGATAGGATACCAACATTGTATCTGCTCCAAAGCAGGTGCAACTTTTTATGTACTGTATTTATATATGCATGTACATATTTTATAAAATGTTTATACCTCATAACTCCACCACTGCTGTACCCCAGTTACATCCCCAAAATCTTTACATGTGGGCCATATGTTGTCTATGGTACTACTTTATAAATAGCCATTTTCCCAGGTATAAAACATGCTGTACACAAAGGACAATTTTAAAGCATTCCATGTCTCTATAGGGAAAAAACATTGGTAAAAATCAAGCCATCTTAGCAGTCACAGATCAAATTGGAACATATAACACTGTCTCTATTGACTACACTGGAGTTGATAAGCCAAGGAAACAAAACAGTTAAGTGGAGTTTCAGAATGGTTTTAGTGAGACTGTCTCAACACCTACAAGGTCACTTGACCCATAATTATTTCTGCACAAGTGAAATATACATACATACATACATACATACATAGAGTACCCATACGACAAATGCTTGGTGGATCATCATATTTATAATGGGCTGCTATTCACAAAATCATACATTATAATCATGGGTCAATTTTACTGCTTTTGAATTTAACACATTCATAATATTTTTAAAGCTACTTATCTGAGGTAGCCTACCCTATAAAAAATCTTATCACATTGGACAAAAGACAACACAGGCAAAGGGATATCACATTTCAAAAATATTCTGCTTCAGGGACATTTACTTTTTCTCAAGAACAGTCCACTATAAGCATTCCCCTACTGACTCCTGGAAAGATAGATGTTACACAACAGAAAACATTATAAACAAATGTACCAAATCAGTTAGCTTTTTAAATCCCATTAGCCACTATACTGTATATAGCCTGCACAGGCTAGATGTGCATAGGGTTCTGTGGAAGTATTTGAATAGGACCAAGGATCATTTATGCTTAGGTGATCCAAGGAAAGGAAATTCAGCCTCAAAGTTGACAATTGACAGGTAATGGTGGAGGATAACTTGTTTGCTTACCTGATGCAAAGTCAGAAGGTACTGATGGGGCAGAGCTTGTTCTACCCTACCAAAAGCCGAGACAACCTTAGACAAAAAGGAAGGCACTGTGTGGAGAATGACCCGGTCCTCCAATAAGGAAAGGAATGGTTCCAAACAAGAAAGGGCCTGCAACCCTGAGATTCTTGGTGGCAAACAAATAGTCACCTTGATACACCATTTTTAACATCAAATCCTTGAGAAAAGCTTTTTGAAGTAGCTGGAAAGGTACCTTTAATAGAGCAGAAAGTGCCACGTTCAGATCCCAAGGAGGAATACCTGGACACAGAAGAGGTCTCAAATACTCCATCTCTCACAAAAAAAAACAACCAATATCCAGATGAGGGGACACCTTTAACACATCCCCAACAGCAATAGCTGCTGTTAGGGCCCTTAGAGAGTCTAAAGCCAAAACTCTGTCCAGACCTTCCTGTAAAAAGGCCAAAAATATCTGGAAGACACGTACCAAAATGGATAAAGATCTCTGGACTGATAATACATCTTCAAAAAAAATTCTTCAAACCTGCAAGCAGGCTAAGGAGGTAAACTTCTTACTATATATGAACAAGGTTGAAAGTCTAGGAGTGGAGCATCCTTGTTTCCAAAGCCTTAAGAGCCAGGCTGTAGGTGAAAACTGTACTACATCCAACACTCAGATCCCTGATGCAGAAGGTTCTCTGTCTCCGAAAACTGCAACAGATCTTCCACCCAAGTCTGACCAAATCCATATATCATGGTCTCTGGGGCCAATCTGGAGCCAGCAACACTATCAAGCTTGGATGACTATTATTTGCACTCCTTGACCAACTAACAGCATTAGAGGAATATAGAGCATATCTTCGAAATTAGGTTTAGGTGACGTTATTGAGTCCCTCAAAACACTTTCTGTGGCTGAAAAAAAATATGGCCACATTGGCATTCTCGGCTGTGGCCATCCAGGTCCATGATCAGAAGCCTTCAAAACTGAGCAATACTTGTCAACACTGAATCCAAAAAGTGCCACTCTCCATGATCCAACCCATTTCTGCTTAGAAAATCTTCCTGAATGTATGCTTTTCCTACAACATGTGCTGCTGAAAGAGCTGCCAGGTAGATCTCTGCCCTACTCAGAAAGAGAGCTGCATTATTGGCCACCTGCAGCTTCTAGTGCACCATTAGCAATTGAAGCAGGCCACCATGGTAGCATTGTCTGACAAACTGGCACCACCTTACTGTACTAAAGGCAGAACAGCATGTAAAGCTAACCAAACTGCCCTTGTTTTCAATCTGTTGATTGACCTCTGTGCTTCGGCCTGGGACCACAAACCTCAGGCTACCTAAAACTAGCAATGGGCACCCAACCACTGAGGCTCATGTCAATAGTGACTAGGGTCCATTCCAGTATCCCCAACTTGACATCCATTGCCATGTTCTCCTTGCTCAAACACCATGACAAGCTTCTACTTGCAGAAGTAACCTCCTCCAGATGCTTTGCAACTGCACCAGCCACTGAGACATGATGGACTTCTGTAGTGGATGCACCGTCATAAAATCCAGGACTTACAAATAACCCCAAGCTTGAGTTAATAAAACACAACCTGAACCTGAGCCTGACACTGCAGCTTTCGAGGTTTGCCATCTGTCGGGCATCCAAGTACTCCAGGGGCTGATAAGAGATCAGCTGGCTTTTAGTTAAAAAAGTGATTACTTGGCCCAACTCCTGCAAGAAGCTCACTACTTGCAATGTAGTTGCCTGACTTTCCTGAGCAAGATATGGTTGTACCAAGATCCCTCCCTCTGCAACACTGCAGCCATTACCATCATCATTCTGGGAAAATGTCCTTGGAGTTGTGGCTAGACTGAAGAAAAGCATCCTAAATTGAATGTGCTGCCCTACGATCACAAACAGTAGGTACTTCTGATACTCCTGCTGAACTATAAATGGAAATTACACTTACCTGGTAATTGTTGTTCCTTGAGGAACTCCAGTTTAGTCCTCCACCTCTGGGTTCTACACCCCCTCCTGCAGCATGGAGACTGGGCATGTCAGAAACGTGATATCACTGGAAGTAGTCTGCTGGTCTCTCCCCTCAGCCCCAGTGAACTATTGACAAAGCACACTCAAAAGAGCAACAAATAAGTAGCTATTTTATTCATGTTAACTTTAACAAGAAATTGAACTTATACCAACTAACTATATACCATGGAATTTCCCTCCAGAGAAAAGTACCTTTTCCTTGTACCGCTTCCTTTCCTTCCTCATTATACAGAATAATAGACCAGAAGAGCAAGAAAGGACAGTAAATTATAGCAATAACTATACCTACCGGTAACGGGACACCTCTCCCAACTGAAGCTTCACTGTCAACTACACAAACCCGGGCAGGAATGAGGACTAAACTGGAGTTCCTCAAGGAGCAACAAATACCAGGTAAGTGTAATTTCCATTTCCTTATCGTTCCTCCAGTTTAGTCCTCCACCTCTGGGAGGTAACAGAGCAATAATCACTGGGAGGGACCTTTCCAGCCGGCTTGTAAAACCGCCGACCCGAATACGGCATCATTCAATGCCAAAACATCCAGGCAGTAGTGTTTGCTGAAAGTATGAAGAGATGACCAAGTGGCCGCCCTACAAATTTCTCCAGACGGAACCAAACTGTGCTCTGCCCATGAAGCTGCTTGCGCTCTGGTAGAGTGAGCTCGTAAGCCTGTTGGCACCTCTCGGCCACACAGAAAATATGCTGAAGCAATCGCCTCTCTAATCCATCTACAAATGGATGCCTTTGCCACCGCTTCCCCTTTAAGGGAAGCTCTGAACAAGACGAATAAGCGGTCCGATTTGTGAAAGGTCTCCAACACCTTCAAATACTGCCGTAGCACTCGCTTTATGTCCAAGCGACGCAACCCCCGGTCAGCAGCATTTCACTCCAACGAACCTAGCACTGGAAGAGAGACCATCTGATTCAGATGAAACAGAGAAACTACCTTAGGCAAAAAGGAAGGAACTGGGCGCAAAACCACCTTTTCCCTAGAGAAGGACAAAAACGGTTCTCTACATGAGAATGCCTGTAATTCCGAAATTCGCCTCGCCGAACAAATGGCTACCAAAAAGACAGTCTTCAGGGTTAAATCTTTAACAGACGCCCTGTGTAATGGCTTAAAGGGTTCCTTGGCTAACGTCCCTAAAACCAAATTGAGATCCCAAGGCGGAACCACAATTCTACGAGAGGGTTGCAGCCTAGACACTGCTTTAAGAAAACGTAATACATCTGCATGCGCCCCTAAAGCTACTCCTTGCACTTTGCCTCTATAACAAGAAAGGCTGCCAACTGCACTCTTAAGGAACTGGCCGCCAGACCCTTATCAAATCCCTCTTGCAGAAAACTTAAAACCACAGGAACTGACCCTGTAGCCGCGTGCAGTTATCTCCGCGAACACCAATCCTCAAAAATACGCCATATGCGAACATACGTCAGTGACGTCGACTTTTTTCTAGCTCGAAGCAAGATCGCAATGACTGCTCCCGAGTAGCCTTTCTTCTTTAGCCTCGCCCTTTCAATGGCCAAGCCGTAAGCGAGAACCGATCCACTTGAAGCATCCGCAGTGGACCTTGTAGTAACAGACTCTCTGATGCCGCAACCTCCAAGGCTCCCCGTCGAGCAGTCGGATGAGATCAGCATACCACGGACGTCTTGGCCAGTCCAGAGCCACCAGTAACACTCTCCTCCGATGAGCTTCGATACGCTGTATCACCCGGCCTATGAGCGCCCACGGGGGGAATACATAGAGAAGACCTGCTGTCGGCCAATGCTGCATCAGCACGTCAATCCCCTCTGACATCCTCTCTCGCTGTCTGCTGAAGAAGCGACTCACTTTTGCTGACTGAAAGGTTGCCATAAGATCCATGATTGGCGTACCCCACCTGCGAACTACTTGTGCAAACATGTCCGGATGCAACTCCCATTCTCCTGCCTCCACTTGGACCCTGCTGAGAAAATCCGCCATCACATTTTCTTTCCCTGCAATGTGCGCTGCCGAGATCGCTGGCATTCGAAGCTCTACCCAAGCGAACAGCGCCTCTGCCTCTTCCTCCATGGCTGCATTTCCTGTGCCGTCCTGCCGACTGATGCAGGCCACCGTTGTGAAGTTGTCTGACAGCACTCGCACCACTCGTCCCTTCACCGTCGCTTCGAACATTTGCAGTGTGAGAAAAACCGCTCTCAGCTCCAGCCGGTTGATTGACTATGTGCTCTCTGGAATGGACCAAGTGCCTTGCGCTAAGAACTCTCCGCAATGTGCTCCCCTTCCCGCGAGACTCGCATCTGTCAACAATGGGAGCCACTCCAGCTGCTCCAGGGGCATCCGGGCTTCCAAAGATCCCAGAATCAGGCACCAGCGCAGCAACTGCCGGACCCTGAGGGGACAGGGAAGTCGTTTGTTTAATGAGTCGCAATGATATGACCAACGGCAAAGCAGTGTCCGCTGTAAAGGCCGCATATGATACCTGGCCCATGGCACCGCTTCCAAGGTAGCTACCATTGTTCCCAGCATTTGGAGATAATTCCACGCCGAAGGCGCCTGAGCGGCTCTGAACTTGCATACCAATTGCCGAAGGGTTTGAAGCCGACGATCCGGTAGAAACACCGCTCCCTTCTGGAGTGTTGAACCGCATCCCCAAATATTCGAGATCCTGGGACGGCACTAAGCGGCTCTTGGTCAGATTGATCACCCAGCCGAGACTCTGAAAGAATTTCACTACCTGGTCCGTAACTTGAACACTCACTGTCTTGGATTTTGCTCGAATTAACCAATCGTCTAGATAAGGGTGGATGAGAATTCCTTCCTTCTGCAACGCCGCTGCCACCACCACCACCACGATCTTGGTGAAGGTCCGCAGTTCCATCGCCAAACCGAAAGGCAACGCTCGTAATTGATAGTGCCCCCAAGGCAGAGCGAAGCGCAGGAACATTTGATGAGCTGCTCTGACCGGGATGTGTAAATACGCTTCCGTAAGATCGAGGGATGTCAAGAACTCCCATTGGCGCACTGCTACAATGACCGACCTTAACGTTTCCATCCTGAAATGCGGTACTCAAAGACAATGGTTCACCCCTTTGAAGTCCAAGATCGGACGTAGAGTTCCGTCTTACTTTGGCACCAGGAAATAAATTGAGTATCGTCCCATGCCGTAATCTCCAATCGGTACTGGCGCGACCGCTCCCAGTTGCAGTAGCCGATTTAGTGTAGAGTGGACTGCCAAGGTATTCCGTTGACCTTTGCAAGGAGACATTACAAACGAATCTCGAAACGGTTTTGCAAATTCCAGCGCATAACCTTCGCGAATGATCTCTAAGACCCACTGATCGGACGTTATTTGGGTCCCGGCAGAAAGAAACTCCCGAAGTCGCCCGCCTATCGGTTGGCTTCACACCGGGACCCGCTTCACTTCATTGTGGTTTCCGAGTTGTCGCTGTGGAAGCTGTTGCGAAGCCTCTGCTTGCTCCACGAAACCTACAAAACCCCTGGGTTCTAGAAGCAAACCTTCCTCTCTGGAAACCCCCCCAAGCGACAAGTTCAGAATCTTCTAAAATCTCTATACTGACCCCGAAAGGCCGGCGAGGACTTTCCCAGCTTAGGCTTATCCTCTGGAAGTCTTCCTCCTTTCGACTCCAACTCCTTAATCAACTTGTCCAGGTCTTCTCCAAATAACAACCTTCCTTTGAACGGGAGCTTTCTGAAGCGCGATTCAGAGGAGCCATCGGCCGCCCAATTTCTCAACCACAGGGATCTGCAGGCGGCCACCAAAGAGGCCATACTATTAGCTAGTGCTCTGATCAGGTCGTAATGCACATCCGCCAAATAAGCCGACCCCGACTCTAGCCGATCCAGCTCACGCAGTCTTTCCTGCTCCAGATGAGAAGCCTGCCGTAAACGTTGGGACCATCTGAGTCATGCTCTTGCCACCCACGCTCCACAAATGGAGGCTTGCAAGGACAAAGCGTTGGCTTCAAATGATTGTTTCAATAATCCATCCACTTTTCTATCCTGTGCATTTTTCAAGGCCGCACTACCTTCCACCGGAATAATGGTCTTCTTAGTTACCACTGACACCGCCACATCAATTCACGAAGAACGGAACCTTTCCTTGTCTTTATCCGCTAAGGGATACAGTCTATTCATAGTCCTAATTCCTCTCAGCCCTGTTTCTGGCTGATCCCACTCGTCCTGTATCATCCGGTCTACCACTCGATGAACGGGAAACACTACTTGGGTTTGTCTCACAGCCTGAATAATAGGGTCTTCCCCACTTTCTTCTTCCGTAGGTTGTTCCGTAGCCAGATGTAGTGTCTGCAGGGATTCTGTGATAAGCACCGTCAGCTCGTCCTTCCGGAATACCCGAATAATTTTCGCCTGATCCTCCGGATCAGGGATCTCTCCCTTTTCCAATTCCTCTATTCCTGCTTCGAGTTCTACCTCCGCCTCATCCGTCTCTTGCCACTCCAAATCTGAAGGCGTAGGTTCCTGAGGCCTTGATCTTTTGGGAGGTCTCGGGGCATCGCTACCAATGCCCGCTATTCCGGGCTGCTGCAGCGGAATAGAGAGCAGCAAGGGATCCAGCAATTTTCCTTGCTGTCAAACAGAACGCCTGATGCATTATTAAGACAAAGTCTGGACAGAAATCTCCTGTTGTGGCCCCGCTCCCACCATCGCAAGTGCCCCTGTCGGTCCGACCTGAGCGTCCTGACTAGTTCCTGGTTGGGTGGTCAGCGGGAGTTCTCCCTCGGCTCCAGCCGATGCACAGTGAAGCTCCTGTCCTACCTTAACCTCCATCTGCTGCTCTACGCTAGTTGAAACTGCCGTATAGCCTAGACAGATTCCAGGGTCAGTGATATGTCCTCTGCGGGTGCCGCAGACCACACACTGAGGGCGCGATGCCATCTATAACCCCCAATTCCTTCAAAGCGGTCAATGGCAATCAGGAAAATAAACCTTGTCTTTTCCTTTTTTTTTTTTCTTTTTTTTTTAAAATAAGAATAGGTAATGCCCCCAATAAGCTAAGCTAAACTAAGCTAAGTCCATCTTAACTAAACTTAACTGCCTCGCAGCAAAAAATCCCAGGGACCCAAACAATTAGAAAACTTTAGGAAATCAAAAAAACAAAGGAAAAAGGAAGGTAAGGCAGCCAGCACTAATTAAAACAAAATCCAGAAATGTGGCTAGTAAAAGTGCTGATCTAAGTTCTTCCTAGTGCTGCAATCCCCTGCACCTTCATCCGCCATGCGGCGAACACGCTGACAAAATGTCCGCCGCTCACAAGTTCAGCAAATGGGGCCAAAACCACAAGGGGCAAACCGCGCACTTCTGCGGACCATTCCCCGTCTGCCGGGCCGATCCCTTGCCCCCACACAATACCTTTCAGCTCGCAATTCCTGTTTCGTTGACACGGGGCTCCAGCCTGTGCGGCCCCGCTCAGCTGACGAGCGAGCGGAGAGCTGCCAGACAAGCTTCCCGCCACTCCGCAGCCCGATGAAAGATAAACGCGGCTGCCGTGGTTCGCCGGCAAGGGGATGTTCACAGCTGCAGAGCTCTCCTCTGTAGCATCAAGAAGGAGAGATCTGAATTGAGAATGCCTGCTAGCAATCAGGCTGAGGCAAGGGCATACAGGACCCGGCACAAGCAAACAGTTTTTCTCTTATTTATTTATTTTTTTTTTTAAAGGCACAGTAAACCAAATTAAACAAAGTTTAAATATAGGGATAAATCAACTAGAAATCTACACTAACTACTCTAACCGCTCCTTATCTGTTCAAGTGAGCCCAGCACCAAGGCTCACTACGTCCTCCTGCTACATGGAGACTGGACACTAAGGGGAGAGACCAGCAGACTTCTGAGTCAGTTGCACTGTTGCCTCTAAGCTGTGCGCGTGTGCACGCGCGCACACACTTTAAAACAGAGCGCACAAAAATTACGGTTCTGGTTCTGATAGAAAACACAGATGTCTTAAAATTTAAAAGTTATGTATTTACGTTTTTCACAAGTTCTACAATGTTTTCTAGTGCAATCAATGTGATGTACATACTGTATTCTGATGTGTAGTGTGGTGCAAGTCAAATTTTAAAGTATATAACTCCGAGTGTCGTTATGTGGCGCACAAAAATTTAATCTTCCTTCAAAAGCTGCACAGCTGATATTTTATGCGCACACAGCCTACAGAAAATTAGAGGGAACATTGGTCGGTTGATATAGTGTATCTGGACTTTCAGAAAGCCTTTGACAAGGTCCCTCATCAGAGACTTTTGGCAAAACTAAAGAGTCATGGGATAGGAGGCAGTGTACTATTGTGGATCAGGAACTGGTTAAAAGATAGAAAGCAGAGGGTAGGGCTAAATGGCCAATTTTCCCAATGGAGAAAGGTGAATAGTGGTGTACCCCAGGGATCTGTGCTGGGTCCGCTGCTTTTTGACATATTCATAAATGACCTTGAAAGTGGAATAACGAGTGAGGTTATCAAATTTGCAGATGACACAAAACTATTTAAAGTTGTTAAAACCCAAGAGGATTGTGGAAAATTGCAAGAGGATCTTGATAAATTGGAAGACTGGGCATCAAAATGGCAGATGAAATTTAATGTGGACAAGTGCAAGGTTATGCACCTAGGGAAGAACAACCCAAACTATGGTTACACGATGCAAGGTTCCACATTAGGAACCACCACACAGGAAAAAGATTTAGGCGTCATTGTGGATACCATGTTAAAACCCTCGGCCCAGTGTGCAGCGGCGGCCAAGAGAGCAAATAGAATGTTAGGTATCAAAGGAAAATAAAACAAAAGATATTATAATGCCTCTATACCGTTCCATGGTGAGACCGCACCTTGAATATTGTGTGCAATTCTGGTCGCCGTATCTTAAAAAGGATATAGCTTTATTAGAAAAGGTTCAGAGAAGAGCCACCAAAATGGTAAAGGGGATGGAATATACTCCTATGAAGAAAGGCTAAAAAGGTTAGGGCTCTAACCTGGAAAAGAGACGGCTGAGGGGAGATATGATAGAAGTCTATAAATTAATGAACGGAGTGGAACGGGTAAACGTAGATCGATTGTTTACCTTATCAGAATATAGAAAGACTAGGGGACATGCAATGAAGCTACAGGGTAAACTATTTAAGACTAATAAAAGAAAATATTTTTTCACTCAACGTGTAATCAAACTCTGGAATTTGTTACCGGAGGATGTAGTAAAGGCTGTTAGTGTAGCTGGGTTTAAAAAAGGTTTGGACAAGTTCCTGGAGGAAAGGTCCATAAACCATTATTAAGAAGGGACCCAGGATATCAATGCTTGACCCAGTACAAGCATTGCGGAACCTGTGTCTTTTGGGGAAACTGCTAGGTACGTATGACCTAGATTGGCCACTGCTGGAAACAGGATACTGGCCTTGATGGACCTCGGTCTGACCCAGTATGGCATATCTTATGTTCTTATGTACTTCCAGTGATGAAACGTTTTTGACATGACCAGTCTCCATGCTGCGGGAGGTGGTGCACAACTCAGAGGTGGAGGACTAAACTGGAGGAAAGATAACGAATATGAAGATATTCTTCTGTGAAGTCCAAAATGTCAAGTGCTATCTTTGGCGCAGTGCTACAACTATCAAACACAGGATCTCCATATAGAAACTGGGAATTTTTAAACAACCAGATTAGAGTCCAATATTGGCTGAAAGGTGCCTTCTTTAATCGTAATGACAAAAATAAATGGAATATCTTCTAAGTCCTCACTCTGTTGGAGAAATTGGACTTACGGCCTTTCTAAAAGGTCTCCTAGAACACCTAGCCCTTTAGAGACAAATCTTGCATTCAGTGATCACCAGGTGATGTGGTTCATTATTAGGACTAGGGCTGATAAAGACTTAAGGAAAACCAACTTTGCCAAGATGGGCTAATACCTCAAGGAGTCATTAGCGAGTTGGGAACAGCTGGGGGGTGTAGAAAAACAATGGTCAAAATTGAAAGGGCAACAAACCTTTTTGCTAGAAAGGCAAATAAATGTAAAAGAAAAATGAGCCTCTATGGTTCTCAAAAGAAGTAGCTGAAAAGCTGAAGAAAGAGGGTGGCCTTCATAAAATACAAGAGATCACAGAAATGGGAAGACAAACATCAATATTTGGAAAAACTTAAAGAAGTTAGGAAAGCAGTCAGGAAAACAAAGATACAAAAATAATAGTTAAAACAATAAAATGGGGGGGGAGAGACATTTTTAAGATATGTTAGTGAGAGGAGGAAGTGCAAAAGCTCTACTGTTAGACTCAGGGGTGAAGGGGAGAAATATGTAGAAGCTGATGAGGATAAAACAGAATTGCTTAACAAATATTGTTGTTCTCTGTTCACAGATGAAGGACCAAGAACAGGACCTCAGAAAACACCAACAAATAGGAAGAGAAGTGAAGGGGATATTGAACGTTTTTCAGAAGACTGTGTTTGTGAGGAACTAGCTAAACTAAAAGCAGACAAAGCAATGGGGCTGGATAGGACACCTCCAAGAGTATTGAAGGAACTTTGGGAAGTTCCAGCGACTCCACTGTCTGACCTTTTCAATGTTTCTTTAGAATCAGGAGTGGTCCCAGAGGACTGGAGAAAAGCGCATATGGTCCCTTTATACAAAAGCATAAGTAAGGATGAGTTTGAGAACTACAGGCTGGCTAGTCTGTCTTCTGTAGCAGGTAAATTAATGGAAACACTGCTGAAACAGAGGATAGTGAGGTTTCTGAAGTCTAGTGGATTGCAGGATCCGAGGGAACATGAGTTTACCAGAGGCAAGTTTGGCCAGATAAATCTGATTGATTTGTTTGACTGGATGACCAGAGAGATGGACTGAGGGAGAGCCCTAGATGTGGTATACTTAGATTTCAGTAAAGCCTTTGACACCATTCTGCACAGGCAACTTAAAAATAAATTTAGTACCCTAGGGATGGGCCCTAAAGTGACTGGGTTAGAAATTGTTTGAGTGGAAGGCAACAAAGGGTACAGGTAAATAGAGCTCACTCGGGGGAGAAGGATGTTACCAGTAGTGTGCCACAGGGATCTGTCCTTAGTCTGATTTTTTTTTACATTTTTGTTATCAATATTACAGAAGGACTGTCTGGTAAGGTTTGCCTTTTTGTTGATGATACCAAAGTCTGCACTAAACACCCAAAAAGGAGTAAATAACATGAGGTATCTAGTTAAGCGTGAAGAATGGTTGAGAATTTGGCAGCTAAGATTTAATGCTAAAAATTCAAGAGAGTGGTACAGTATAGGGGGCGAAGTATTTCTTTCCACGAAAGAGAAGCAGGACCCGGGCATGATTGTTTCTGTTGATCTTAAAGTGGCAAAGCAGGTACAAAAAGGTGAAGGTGAAAGTTAGAAGGATGCTTGGGTGCACAGGGAGAGGAATGGCCAGCAAGAAAAAGGTGATAGTGCCTCTGCATAAGTCTTTTGTGAGACCTCATTTGGAATATTGTGTGCAGTTCTGGAGATCACACTTTCTAAAGGATATAAAACAAAATGGAGTTGGTGCAGAGGGTGGCTACCAATATAGTCAATGGTCTTCGTTATTAGCCATATGAGGACAGACAAAGATCTCAATATGTATACTTTACAGGAAAGGTGGGAGAGAGGAGATATGATAAACGCTTAAATACCTCTGTGGCATAAATGCACAGGAGGAGAGTCTCTTTCAGTTGAAAGAAGGAGAAATTAGACCTTACCTGCTAATTGTCTTTCCTTGAGTTCTCTCCAGGCCAGGCCAGTCCAGGAACCGTAGGGGTAGTCAGCCCCCTCCAGCAGCTGAGGACTGAATTACACAGAGTCTTGCTGACACCCTATCCAGCTCCCCCTGGTGCCAGAGACTCAGTCTTCTATTGACAAAGCAGCTTACCCTGAACTATACTCCACATTTATTACTCTTGAATTAATTTCAAAAACAACAAACTCTCCAACTTTTGAAGTATCCTCTATTACCTACTACTTCTTATCCTCCCTCTCATTTCTTTTTTTTTTTTTTTAACCTTCATCAGAACGACCCTTACCCTCCACCTCCCGTCCTAGGAAGGGAGAACAGAAGGCAGAGCTGCCCCGAAAATCCGGTTGCCAGGCCGCTCACATGCCTAGCCTCCCACTCCAGACAGCCATTCCAATGTCTGCACTCATCGACAACTCTTCTGATGAACACCAGTGAAACTAGCAAACACGTCAATTCGCGCAAATGAACTAGGTGGGCCCTGGAATGGCCTGGAGAGAACTCAAGGAAAAACAATTAGCAGGTAAAGTCTAATTTCTCCTTCCTCTTCGTCTCTCCAGGCCAGTCCAGGAACCGTAGGGATGTACCAGAGCAGTATCTTAAAACCGGGAGAGCCCCGGCAAGCCCCACCACTATGGCTGAGGCCCCTACATTTGCGTCTCCCCTAGCCTGGACATCTAACCGATAATGTTTCGTAAAGGTGTGGAGAGATGACCATGTTGCCGCTCGACAAATATCCACAGGAGGAACCAAAGCGAATTCCGCCCAAGAAGCCGCTTGGCCACGAGTAGAATGAGCTCTGAGCTCCCTGGGAGGAGACCTTCCACGTGCTGCATATGCTGCCCCAATAGCCTGTTTTACCCACCGGGCAATTGAAGCTTTGGAAGCCACCTCCCCTCTACGAGAACCTGCAAAAATCACAAACAACCGGTCTGTCTTATGAAACGAATCTGTCCTCTTAAGGTACCTTCGGAACACCCTCCTATCCAGCTGCTGAGGACTGAAAGACTGAGTCTCTGGCACCAGGGGGAGCTGGATAGGGTGTCAGCAAGACTCTGTGTAATTCAGTCCTCAGCTGCTGGAGGAGGATGACTACCCTATGGTTCCTGGACTGGCCTGGAGAGACGAAGAGGAAAGCTCTGTTACGAGGGTTCATAGGATGAAGGTGAAAGGGAATAGACTCGGGAGTAATATGCAGAAATATTTATTTATGGAAAAAGAGTGGTAGATGCATGGAACAATCTCTCGGTGGAGGTAGTAGAGACGAGGACAGTATCTGAATTCAAGAAAGCATGGGACAGATATCTAAAGGAAAAAAAATAGGACTATAGCAGTTGATATGGAAGGGCAGACTAGATAGAAACATGATGGCAGAAAGAGACCATATGGCCTATTTTTAACTGGCACAGTCACCACTATTGCCATATTCCTTGCAGCTGCCGTTATCAAGATGTATAAGTCAAATCACCAAGAAAGGCCAAAAATGCTGCCTCCAAAAAAAAAATAGTCTGAAGACTATGAAAGTGAATTCTCAAGCAAGTGCTATCTCCATTGCAAACAAGCATGAGCCACACAGCCCCCACATACAGCTGCCTACAAGCCCAAAGCAGATACCTCAAACTGCTTTAAGAGCACTTCTGACAATCCTAAGAATCCTTCAGCACCACTTCTCCCTTCATAGGACTGGTATTTTTAGTCACTGCCATTACTGAAGTGTTCCATCTATTCTTTTTCTCTCTATTGGTACAGGATACAGCATGGCCAGCATTTCTGGTCCAACCCTAAGGACCAGAAATGCTTTATTGGTTTCCATCTCTCTTCCAGCACAGGATCCTCCTTGCTTGTATGCAAACACTGGGGATGGAGCCTCAGAAATGTTCCAGACCACTAGGATCTGCGTTATGAGGGATGGCAGTTCATTCCTCCAAAATATCTGTCCCATCATTAGGTCTTCCCCCACAGTGATCGGCCCATCTTCAAGCAGATCTTTCAACATCTCATCCAGGACCCCAGAAGGGCTTTTCAGAGGGATTCATCTGATGCCAGAGATGTTCAGTTAACCAGGTCCCTCCCTAGACCCATAGAGGATTGTGAAGTGTCCTTTGTTTTTGTTTGGGGTTTTTTTTTTTTATAAACTTTATTTATACACACCGTTAAACAAACAAATAGTAACACCACCACAATGCAGACTCCGAGCAGGGGTTGGTTCTGATCCCCAACTCAGAGTACAATCAAGCATACAGGTGCAATTTTCAGATTATATTCTTCCCCACCTATTCCCTCCCCCTTCCCCCCTCCCTCCCATATAATCACCATCCACTTTCACATTAGAATAAGACCCGGGAGCACCACACAGATCCACTAGGTCGAATCCCACTCTATATCTATCTATCTCTATCTATCTATATATCTATATCTATATATCTTTACAGACCCAATTGCAACACCTCATTACGAATACCCGGGCTCAGGATTTGAATATAAGGGTCCCATAGCCTCTGAAAGGCCGGCCACCGTCGAATACTACCCCGAGCACACCTACACTCCAGGAGCATCAATTGATGAAAAGCATTTCGCCATTCCCAAAAGGAGGGCGGATGTTTTTCCCTCCATCCACGCAGCAGGGGACCCTTACCCACCAGACATGCCTTGCGCACCAATAAACGTTCCCATTTCCCCTTGGGTTGGGTGGGGCATAGTTCATCCAGCACCACTAGGGAGCTATCCCAATACACCTGTTGTCCCAGCAATCCAGCCATGAAGGAACAAATTTTTGCCCAATAGGGACGGATGAGTCGGCACCCCCACCACATATGTAATAATGTCACAAGGGGCTCACAACACCGCGGGCAGCTCCCATCAGACGTGATGTGACAGCGGAAGGCCCGTCGACGGGAAATATGTACCCTAGTTATGCATTTAAATTGTATTTCCCACCAAGGGACCCCCACCGCCAAATCTACTATGCGCTGTAGGGCTCCTAAGACCGTACCGGGAGGGATCTCGCACCCTATTTCTACTGCCCAGGCCAGTTCCACAGTACGGTAGTCAGATACCGGCTGGAAGGGAGCCACCTGATTCCTCAGCACTCTGATAGATGGCGAGTCTGCACCCCCCAACTCAAAAAACTCTATAATCTGCACAGAGCGCTCCGCCCTGAGTTCCGTTTCCGGTAGCGAGGCTACGTAGTGAGAGATCTGCAGGTAGGCAAAAAAATGACCAGGCCGCAACTCATATTCCCCACGCAAGGACTGGAACGATTTACATTTCCCCAAGGGTCCAACCACATGTCCTACATTGCAGATTCCCTTCTGGGCCCATTCACGAAACAGTCCAGTCTCAGTCCCTGGGGTAAACTGCACGTTGCCTTGAATCGGCAGCCAGCTCGAGGCCCTCCAGTTCCTGCCCCAAAACACGTTCAATTGCTTCCAGGTCCGCCGGACCGAGCCCAGCAACACACTATCCCCTGCCCTACCCCAGGTCAGCCTGTTCTCCTGATGCAACAGGGCCAACAAGGTATTCGGCGCTGCAAGCGTCTCCTCGAGGGCCCTTGGAGTGTAAACCTCGGTTCCACCCAGCCAGTCCCCCAGGTGGCACGACTGACAGGCCAGGGCATATGCCTCTAGATCCGGAAGCCCCAGCCCTCCATGCTGCCATTTACCCATCAACCGACCATAGGGAATACGCGCTCTCTTACCTTTCCACAAAAAACCCCGAATTACACTTTCTAACCTCCGTAGATCCCTTTTCAACAACCATACAGGGAGAGTCTGCATCCAGTAGAGTAACCTCGGCAAAATAACCATCTTAATCGCCGCTATTCTCCTCGACAGGGATAAGGGGAGGGATCTCCACGCCAGCAATTGTTCCCTCAGCCTGCCCAAGATCCAATCAAAGTTACATCGGTAGAGCCGGGAAGGCTGACTAGTAAGCCGGATGCCCAAGTATTTGAAGTACTCCTCTGCCCATCTTAATGGAAAGTCCCCTTGCCACCCGCCCCTCAATTGCCGCAACACATCCAAAGCCTCGGATTTCTCCGTATTAATACATAAACCCGCAAACCGTCCAAACGTGTGAAATTCCCGTAGCAACGAGGATAAGGAGTCCCGAGGTGTTGACAAATGCACCAGCAAGTCATCAGCAAAGGCAGACAATTTGAACTCATGCAGGCCCATGCGAATTCCCCGTATCGCACTAGATTGCTCCACTCTCCGTATAAAGGGATCTAGAGAGAGCACAAAAAGAAGAAGGGAAAGAGGACATCCCTGCCGGGTGCCACGACATAAGGTAAAGGCCTCAGACAGTACCCCGTTACAATAAATCGCTGCAGACGGTTCGGCATACAGGCTGCGAACCATATTACAAAAGGCATTCCCAAGCCCATAGCACGGGAGTAAATAGTGTAGATATTGCCAATCGACTCTATCGAAGGCTTTCTCCGCGTCGAAGCTCACTAATAGCGAATGTATCTGTCTACGTTGTACCCATTCCAAAGAGGATATGATTTTACGAAGGTTACGTACTGCATGTCGATTTTTCACAAATCCAACTTGCGATTCATGAACTAGCTGACCCAGCACTCCCGCCAGACGTTCCACCAGGATTTTGGCCAGTAGCTTACTATCAAAATTGAGTAATGAAATGGGACGATAAGACGCCGCTTGCAGAGGATCCTTCCCTGGCTTGGGAAAAAGGGTAATATATGCTTGGTTCTCTCCCCATTTAAAGCCTCCCTGCTCAGATCTCCTAGTGTGGAGGGCCACTAAGGCCGGAGAGATATAGTCATTTAAAATCTTGTAAAAACTCAGCCCCCAGCCCATCCGGTCCCGGTGTTTTATAACAACTCGCCTTAGCAATAACCATTTGTACCTCTTGAATAGTCAACGGTTGATCTAGCACTGCCCTCTCTACCTCACTCAACCGCGGCAATTCCAAATCTTTCAAATATTGCACCATCCGTGTGGGAGAACCCGCCTCAGTCGTATAGTGTGTCTGGAAAAAGGAACGAAAGACACGGGCTATCTGTGGGCTCTCTCTATGAAGTATCCCCTGATCATCCCTAAGTGCTGTGATCATTCGCGAACTTCAGGGGCCCCGCAAGCAGCGGGCCAGTAGCTTGCCCGGTTTATCCCCGTGACAATACAGTTGGTACCGGTAATACATAGCGGATTTCTTTGCCCGCTGGTGTAAGAGTTCATTTAAGGCCGTTTGTGTCTCCCAAAGCTGCCTCTTAAGCGCTATGCTTGGATTATCCGAATGTCGTCTTCTTAGTTTCGTAACTAACTTCTCAAGGCGGATAATATGTTCGGCCTGTAGTCTCCTTTTCCTAGCCCTGTAACCGATAATAGCCCCCCGTAGAACCACTTTTGCTGTCTCCCATACCAGTTCGGGATCATCATGATGCCTACTGTGATCTGATTCAAATTCCTGCCATCGTTGGGCCAGAAACTGACGGAACTGGGTATCTTTATAGAGCTCCAACGGAAAACGCCAAATCCGCGCCCCAGGATTGTCTCCAATCCACCGCATCTCAAGCCAAATGAGAGCATGATCCGAGATCTCTACGGGGCCGATCTGTGCCTCGTCGACCGTGACGAATAAACCTTTTGTAATCAACAAATAATCAATTCGTGCACTAGAGCCATGTGCACGAGATTGGTGGGTGTAATCCCTTTCGTCGGGGTGCAGCAGCCTCCAGGGATCCACTAGCCCCAAGCGAGTGCACAAACGAAGCAGCGCACGAGCCGACTGGAGTCTTTCCCTTGGCCCCCCTCCCCTCGAGGTGTCTAATGCAACATCCAGCACACCGTTAAAGTCGCCTCCTAAGATCAGTGGTAGCTCTGGTAATTGCTCTATTTGGGACGCTAGGTGAGAATACAGGGCAGAGTCCAACACATTGGGGCAATAAAGGTTCCCCAATAGGACAGGCTTCCCGCCAAGTAGGCCATGCAGTAAAATAAAGCGCCCCGTGGGATCCACTATGTCTTTTTGAACGTCGAATCGGACATTTTTATGTATTAGCACCACCACTCCACCCTTCTTACCCGTGGCCGGGGCCCCCCATACCTGCCCCACCCAGTCCCGGAGAAGTTTACGGTGCTCTTCAGCAGTCTGGTGAGTTTCCTGAAGCAAAGCTATATCAGCTCGTTGCCTGGCCAGAGCCTGCAAGATTTTAGATCTCTTTATTGGGTTCCCCATACCACATACATTCCACGAAATTATTTTCAGGTTAGCTGGGTGGTATATGAGTACTCTGACAACATAATTACCAATGTCCCAGAGGGGGCCCCCCCAGCCTGGAGCTCCCTCCACCGTGTATACTGATTGCTCCCCCAATACAAAACCTTTCTATCCAGGATGTGACTATAACCCCTCCCTCTCTTCCTCCATCCCCCCCCCCCATCCCTCTCTGTCTCTCTATCTTCCACTGACCTTGAAGGGCCAATGAGATCACCTCCTAGGGATCAGTTAGATGCGTGCGGTCCTCCCCGCCCCCTATGCCCCGGTATGATTCCCTGCTGCACTTTCTATTTCTATTTCTGCAACAGTTTACTAACTGGGCCTCAAATATCCCACATACCAATAGCCCGCATATGTTAACTGAGCGAATCCCTTACAATGGCAGGGACCCATTAGAGAACGTCCTGAGAGGTCCCTCAGGGGGTCCCCCCGAGTCGTAGGCTGCTCGCCTGGGCCTCAACAGAGCGGACATATCCTCAGGGGCACCTGTGACTCCTACCCGGTTAGCTGGAGCCCTCCCCACCTAACCCCCCCCGGTCCCTAAGTCCACTCGGCCCCATGGTTGAGGGGGGAAGTCCCTTCCTGATACCTACAGGGTGCCTGGGCCGCCAGCCGCAGCCAGGGCTCATGCTCTCCTCCGACTGCGCCCCCGTACCAATCACAGAGATAGCTAGGTTAATAGACGAAGGCTCCCAACCCACCCCCCCAAGGACGTGAAAAAGTCCTCCCCTGGCGTTTGGTCTACTCCAACGCCACGGGCGGAGCTGAGGGACTATCTCCCCCTTCCCTTATTTACTGCCTAAGAGCACTTTACAACATAATATTTCAAAGACACAAATACCTCCATGAAAAACAGACGAATTAAGTTAAAACATCAAACAGCAAACCATTCAAGTCCCTGTATCGGGGCAAGCCGGTGAGTCCATCTCACGAAGCATTCTGAACCACCACTTCGATAATCCTCGGTGGGGTGTATGTCCAAACTTGTAACTGCAGACCCGCCACCCCGAGCTCTCCCCAGGCCTGCTTCTTCTCTGTCACATGGCATTAGGGTCCATGTCCGAGGTTTTCTCCAGACGGATTTCCAGACACACTAAACTACTATCACGGAATTCGGGCCTGCACATAGGTCCGCTATTGTCCCCTCAGGTTAATTGTGCACTGTCCAATGACGGTCTGGCCGCCTCTTATATTGAGCTGCTCGTGTAGCCGCCAGTACGGTCACTCTCCTCTTTCCAGCGCTTCAATGTAGGGCCCAGCCTCCGCAGCCGATTCAAAAGACCGATGGCTCCCTGCGTGGAACACGTGCAACCTGGCAGGGTATTGCACAGAAAACTTTATTTTCAAGTTAATAAACTTTTGGCAGAGGGGAGCATAGGCTCGACGTTTTTGACTTAGCGCCACAGAATAATCTTGGGTAAGGCGAATTTTCATGTTTTCGTGTGTGATCTCACCCTTCTGCCGCGCGGCTCGAATTATGGCTTCTTTTTGGGGAAAGTAGAGAAATTTCGCTAACACCACTCTCGGCCGCTGATCACGGGGCTGCTTGGCTCCCACTCGATGTGCTCGTTCAATCCGCAATTTACCGCCATCTTCAATGCCTTCAAACAGCTGAGGGAGTAAAGTTTCCAGGTACTGGGCAAGGTCTTTATCTGCGATCGAGTTGGCAATGCCCATCACCCTCAGGTTGTTGCGCCTGGAGCGATTTTCTAAATCATCCATTTTCAGTTCATGGGCTTGTACCTGGGCCTTCAGCAGCGTTAGATCTTGTGCATGGGTCTCCAGGCAGTCTTCCGCTTTGCCGATGCGATCCTCCGCTTCTTGAAGCCTACTTCCCAGGGCCCCGACAGAGGCTTGTAAAGTATCCATTTTATCATGCAGTGCAGTAAATTGCACGGATAATGCCTCTGCCACTGCTGCCGAAACTTCCTCCACGAATGCCGGAGATGTTGGCGATTTAGGCATTGCAAGGTTGTCGGCCATTTTTGGTGCCGGGGTTCCGCGCTCCTTTTCCCTCCTGGCGGTTTTTACCGCAGATGCCATCCCTCTCGGTATCACCCGACAGCAGCTCAAGCCCAATATCACTACTGTGCCTAGGCAAGTATGATCGTTGGCCGGATTTAGGTATTCAAAACAGCAATAAATTCACGGTTTGGGCTGGGGAGGACCGGAGTGCTAGCAGTGGCAACCTGCTGCTCTCACATCACGTGATCCTCTTTGGTTTGTTTTTTAAACAAGGCCAGAGGCAATAGAAATACAAATTCTGATGAGAAAGACAATCCAGCTGCTGACCCAGTGTCACTGCTGCAGCTCCTGAGATTCTTGGTCCCAGGAGAGATAAAACTGGAAGATCACTTGGGCAGGAAATCAAGCTGGACTTTAAACAAAAATGACAGAATTTTCTGCCAAATACACAGTCTCGTCATGCATGAGTGAATTGTCTCTTAGTATCAAAATGGCACATCTGCTGTCTTGTGCTTCCTTTGCAATGCTGCCAGTAAGGGAAACTCAATCCTCCAAACTGCTGGCGTTGTCAGGTCAACTCGCTTGCATGGCAACGGCCACTTGCACCAAAGTGAACATGCTGGTTGCCACAGGCCACGTATCCCTTTATAAGATTTGCTGTCTGTGCCCTATTTACAGCTTTAGGTTACTTATTTGTAACACAGTATATGACGGCAGATTAAGACTAGTATGGTCCATCTAGTCTGCCCAGTAAGGTGATTAGAGAGGTCGTAACTGCAGCTCTGTGCAGGTCACCTCCTCTATGCCTGTGTTTAGGGTTTTATCTGCCCCTCCGTGGCCCCTCTATCTTTTGAGCATAAAAGATACTTAAATTTGCTTTGATTTCATTCTCTTGCTATAAAGGGATCTTGTGTCTGTCCCATGCCATCTTGAATTCTGTCCTTGTATTTTCCCCCCACCACCTCCATCGGGAAGGTGTTCCAAGCATCCACCACCCTTTCAGTGAAAAAGTATTTCCTGATGTTGCTTTTAAGTTTACCGCCTTGCAGCTTTATTATATGCTCTCTAGTTTTACAGCTTCCCTGTCTTTGAAAAAGGTTTGTTTGTTCATTAAATACCCTTTAAGTATTTAAAAGGTCTATCATATTGCCCCTGTCCCTCCTCTCCTCCAGAGTATACATATTTAGGTCTTCCAAGTCTCTTCTCATGTGTCTTCTGGCACAGGCTCCAAATCATTTTGGTCGCCTTCTTCTGAACGGTTTCAAATTTTTTTATATCTTTTGTGAGATACAGTCTTTAAAACTGAACACAATACTCCAAGTGAGGCCTCACCAAGGAGTATTGTGTTTAGTTTTGAAGACCATATTTGCTTTCACCATATCCATTGCTAATGTTATATCTGTACTTAAACTCCAAAGTAATATTCAGATCTGTTCAAAACAAGGCCAATTAATTACCCATGGCAAGACCATACATGATACTGTAATGACGATTAATCTCCATTTTAAGCATGTTACCCAAAATAAAGCAGAATTGACCATGATTAAAGGTCTCATTAATGAATGTACTTTTATGCAACCTGTGCATGAACTTACCTATAATTTGTTTGGGGAACTAGATAAACAGCATCAGTCACCTGATGCAAGGACCGATTCCTTCCATGCCTGGTACCCACAGACCTCACTGATATTTTAGCTAAGAAAACCAGAAATAGCACTGAGCCACTCCAGATCCAGAATACCTTCTACATGAGAAATGCTATTCCACTATATGCTGATTACTTATTTTTCTAAATTTGCCTTTCATTTTGCCTGTAATATGTATCAGCTGAAACAAATTAACATTGGCAGCTGGTCTGATAACCTTTATGTTGACACAGTGACTGCACTTGGGGTGCCTGAACAGCAGGAAAAATCTTCACCACTTCCAAAGGCACCTACCACTCAATCATAAACAGCCTTGACTGGAGGAAGTGATGTCACCAGGAGAGATGGTGGCATAGTTCCTGAGTTCCATGGCCCCTCTGGTGAATAAGTCTCAATAATTCCCATTTTGTGGTGCGACAGGGTGTGGAACGGTCAGGGCTAACTTTCGAGAGTGTCGAGCAACTGGATGGCACAGAAAAAGAGAAAGAAGAATTCCTTCAGGTTCACCAATTTGAGCTTGAGCAAACCGCAGAGAGAGGGGAATAAGATGGTAGCCAGTGACTCTCTGTAAGTGTGCAAGGCTGGAGGGGACTGGCGCAAAACAGACAGAGCTGGACTCAGGGGATGAGGAGCAAATCACCCAGAGAATTGTACCAGTGGTTCTAGGATCAGAAACAAGACCTGAGCATAGTGCACAATGATATTGCTAGTTTGGGAGAACGGCATGTGGAGCTGGTGGACAAAGCGTGGCACGTGGAGGATGCTGAATCGCACATGGAGAGGAGCATGGAGAATCAGTGGCTGAGCTCAATCAGCAGGTCATGCATCTGAAGCAAATAAACAGCGACTTGATGGATAAACTGGAGGTCTTTGAGAATCGCTCAAGGAGAAGCATCCCCAAAGAGCCCACTTACAACAATTGCTCCAAGGTGGTAACCAGATCACTGCTGACAACTGAATCAGAGTACCCGGAGGTCACTGTGGAACTAGACCGCACGCATCAGGTCCTAGGTGCCCGCAAGCATCAGGTCCTAGGTGCCCGCAAGCAAACCTCCCTAGAGACATTGTGGTCTGCTTCCATAAATATAGCTTAAAGGAGAGAGTCGCAGAGAGGGCTGTGCAGCCAAAAGCTTTAAATGGAACTCTGACAATACTGAGATTTTTGAGGACTTATTGGCTGTGAAGCTGCCAAGATGTGAAATGCGCGATATTAGCAGGAAACTCTGTGAAGAACAAGTGAAATATCGCTGGCTTTTCCCTTTTGCACTAGTGGTCTCTAAGGATGGTCGTATGCTGTGGGCGCACAGTAGATCGGAGGCTGTGAAGGTGTTGAGAGAGCTGGCTATTGCTGACCTGGAGGACAACAAAGGTGCTGGAAAATCTCAACAGAAGAACACAGAACGATAGCAGAATGTAGAAAGAGGAAGAGAATGGCTGAAGCTCAGTTTGAGCAGTGAAATGTTGCAGCACAATTTGGACTCTAATGACTGAGCAGTGGACTGGTTGGGGTTTATTATAGGACTTGTGTGGATATGGTTGCAATTGGGGTAGAACTGGAAGGGGAGGTGGAAAAATAGAAATTACACTTACCTGGTAATTGTGGTTCCTTGAGTGATTCCAGTTTAGTCCTCCACCTCTGGGTAGTGTATCTCCTCCTGCAGCTTGGAGACTGGGCATGTCAAAATTGTGACATCACTGGATGTAGCCTGTGGGTCTCTCCCATCAGCCCCAGTGAACTACTGACAAAGCAAACTCAAAGGAGCAACAAATAAGCAGCTTTTTTTTTTTAAATATAATTTTCAACCTTATATGCATCTGAACATGTAACAGAAAACTTAATCAACAAACCCCCCTGCTCAAGAAAGGGGGGCTGCATTCTGCATTTTCTCCTTTCCGCCCTATGCCTAGCCATATACAAGAAAGAGAGAGAAAGAGATAGAACGAAGCCAGACGACAGCCACTGCACCTCTCCCACTGCACCTCTCCCACTGAAGAATCACTGCTAATGACACCAGTCCCGGGCGGGAATGAGGACTAAACTGGAATCACTCAAGGAACCACAATTACCAGGTAAGTGTAATTTCTATTTCCTTATCGTTCCTCCAGTTTAGTCCTCCACCTCTGGGATATATCAGAGCAATAATCATTGGGAGGGCCTTTTCCAGCCGAAGCGCAACACCGCTGCCCCAAAATAGGCATCGTTTGCCGCCAGGACATCCAGATGGTAATGTTTACTGAAGGTATGAAGAGATGACCAAGTGGCTGCTCTACAAATTTCCACGGGTGGAATCAAACTGTGCTCCGCCCATGACGCCGCTTGCGCTCTAGTAGAATGAGCCCTTAGACCCACTGGTACTGTATGCCCCTGCAACAGATATACTGATGCAATCGCCTCCTTAATCCATCTGGAAATGGACGCTTTCGCCACCGCCGCCTCCCCTTTGCGGGGTCCTCCGAACACGAAGAGATGATCAGACTTGCGAAAAGCTTCTGAGACCTTTAAATATTGCCCCAGCACCCTCTTTATGTCTCTCCTCGCCAGCCCAGCTCCGTGCTCCCCGAGCCGGGTAGAGCACACCTGGGCAGGAACCGCCATCTCCACTGCCCAGGAGCCTCCAGTCCAATCGGGACTGTGGGAGGCGGAGCCAACGGGGCAGATCGCACCCAAAAGAAGCCGCCGTCCAGCAGCCCCCCTAACTCCTCGCCAGCCCAGCTCCGTGCTCCCCGAGCCGGGTAGAGCACACCTGGGCAGGAACCGCCATCTCCACTGCCCAGGAGCCTCCAGTCCAATCGGGACTGTGGGAGGCGGAGCCAACGGGGCAGATCGCACCCAAAAGAAGCCGCCGTCCAGCAGCCAGCCTCTCTCCTCGCCAGCCCAGCTCCGTGCTCCCCGAGCCGGGTAGAGCACACCTGGGCAGGAACCGCCATCTCCACTGCCCAGGAGCCTCCAGTCCAATCGGGACTGTGGGAGGCGGAGCCAACGGGGCAGATCGCCGCCAAAAGAAGCCGCCGTCCAGCAGCCAGCCTCTCTCCTCGCCAGCCCAGCTCCGTGCTCCCCGAGCCGGGTAGAGCACACCTGGGCAGGAACCGCCATCTCCACTGCCCAGGAGCCTCCAGTCCAATCGGGACTGTGGGAGGCGGAGCCAACGGGGCAGATCGCACCCAAAAGAAGCCGCCGTCCAGCAGCCAGCCTCTCTCCTCGCCAGCCCAGCTCCGTGCTCCCCGAGCCGGGTAGAGCACACCTGGGCAGGAACCGCCATCTCCACTGCCCAGGAGCCTCCAGTCCAATCGGGACTGTGGGAGGCGGAGCCAACGGGGCAGATCGCACCCAAAAGAAGCCGCCGTCCAGCAGCCAGCCTCTCTCCTCGCCAGCCCAGCTCCGTGCTCCCCGAGCCGGGTAGAGCACACCTGGGCAGGAACCGCCATCTCCACTGCCCAGGAGCCTCCAGTCCAATCGGGACTGTGGGAGGCGGAGCCAACGGGGCAGATCGCCGCCAAAAGAAGCCGCCGTCCAGCAGCCAGCCTCTCTCCTCGCCAGCCCAGCTCCGTGCTCCCCGAGCCGGGTAGAGCACACCTGGGCAGGAACCGCCATCTCCACTGCCCAGGAGCCTCCAGTCCAATCGGGACTGTGGGAGGCGGAGCCAACGGGGCAGATCGCACCCAAAAGAAGCCGCCGTCCAGCAGCCAGCCTCTCTCCTCGCCAGCCCAGCTCCGTGCTCCCCGAGCCGGGTAGAGCACACCTGGGCAGGAACCGCCATCTCCACTGCCCAGGAGCCTCCAGTCCAATCGGGGACTGTGGGAGGCGGAGCCAACGGGGCAGATCGCCGCCAAAAGAAGCCGCCGTCCAGCAGCCAGCCTCTCTCCTCGCCAGCCCAGCTCCGTGCTCCCCGAGCCGGGTAGAGCACACCTGGGCAGGAACCGCCATCTCCACTGCCCAGGAGCCTCCAGTCCAATCGGGACTGTGGGAGGCGGAGCCAACGGGGCAGATCGCACCCAAAAGAAGCCGCCGTCAGGCAGGCCCGCGCCTGTCGGGCCCGCGCCTGAGGGCCTCGCCAGAGGGCCCTTTGGCGTGGCCCTTAGGCGAGGACCCCACCAGTGCAGCAACAGCCTAATCTGCACCGCAGGACAGCGATCACCACACCGCACAAGCGATCTCAGACACCGTCGAATCAACATCGGACACAGAGTGCCGCCGCCACCTCACAGCCTAATTCTACAGCTACAGGCCGGGACCATAAGACCCAGCACAAAGTGCACGCATTACTCACAGATCAGCAGCTTGAGCTCCCCTCGGTCGAGCTCGCCCCCTCTCAACAGCCCTATCTCTCCTCAAACGTTCTACTGCCAGCACAGCCTTCCTCACCACCAGAGCAACAGAGCGTAAGAACTGGATGCAAGACGAATAACTCAGAGGACCTAAGGTACAAACTAGTCGACACATGGTGCCTACCTAACTGAATTACTATACCTCATTGCTATACCTGAATTGCTACACGTCATTGCTACACTGTATTGTTGCACTATATTGCTACCCCTCATCGCTACACCTTAATTGCTATACTGCATTGCCACACTATATTGCTGCACTACTAAACTGCTATACCTCATTGCTACACTGTATTGATACATTATATTGCTGCACTGTATTGTTATACCGAATTGATATACCTCATTGCCACACTGTATTGATACATTATATTGCTGCACTGTATTGCTATACCGAATTGATATACCTCATTACCACACTATATTGCTATACTATATTGCTACACTGTACTGCTCTACTGAATCACTACATTGAAGTGCTAAACACCTCCACTAACACAACACACCACTAGAAAAACACACACAACATCACAAAACACCAGTAACCTAGAAACGTCTCATTCCGGAAACATAAATGGCTTACCCATTACTTACTTTTGCCCTACTCTATACACTGGTCAGCACACTCTATGAATCAGTGGTATTGGCAGATGGATGCAACCCCATCCAACTACTAAAGAGTGCAAACGGTAAAACATACAACAACCAATACCACCGGCACTCAAACCCTTCACACAGAAGACTGTCACACTTAATATATATAGCCATAGAGACCTCAAACTCCACAAAACATAAAAACACAAAGCATCAACAAGAACTAAGGTGCGCCCTTATCAACGCACGTTCGGTCCGTAATAAATGGCCGGTAATCACTGACCTAATCACTATGCACAATCTAGACATGCTAATGGTCACAGAAACATGGATCTCTGAATCCGACAATGTCATATTGAATCACCTTACACCACCTAACTTTTCGATCTATACCTGTAATAGGGAAAACAAAAGAGGAGGAGGTGTACTGATCCTTGCAAAAACATTGTTACAATACCGGACTAGCCTTACCAAGAGCACGCAACTCCTGAATACACTAACCATCACCAGCAAATACAATACTATTAACCTCATTTACAGAACCCCAGGAATTGGATCAGATGAGCTCTCAGACATCATTGACCTAGCATGTAATCCAGAAGACCCCTCCAAACCTAACTGGCTACTAGGAGACCTTAATCTTGCTTCCACTCAACCCACCCTAGCCAAAGCCTTCCTCGAAGCAATGGCTGACCTCAACTACAAGCAGGCTATAACTGATCCCCACCCACCAAGGAGGAAACCCCCTTGACCTAATATTCATCCCACATACAGCCATGAGTACATCAAACCAATTTGACCTTACTATCTCACCAGTCCCTGGTCAGACCACAATCTAATAACATTCCATTTACCAACGCAACACTCTACGAGCCACCGCCCAAGTGCAACGGAAACATCAGGAACCACACGCTTCAAGCAACTCAACAGGGAAACAATCGTTAGTGACGTTCTCCCAAAACTTGATCAACCAGCAACCAACCTGAATGACATGATGTCCAACTGGAACGAGACCCTCTCCCATTACGCTCAACAACCTGCCAACAACAAAAAAAACCACATCGGACAGAAGAGACACCAGGAAACACGCCGCCCCATGGTTTTCCCCGGAACTACGAGCGTCCCTACTCCGACTCAGAAAACTCGAAAGGAAATGGAGAGCTACTAGAAATACCTCAGACCAAGCCATCTATCAACAATATCTGAAGACCCATCGCGAATCAACGTGGGCCAAAAGGAAACAATTCCATGCAGAAATTCTCAGCCGCTCACTAAATAAGCCAAGAGACCTTTTCCAGCTGGTGAAATCCCTTACCAACCAACCTTCCCCTCCTCAACAAGAAGGTATTCAGCCACAAGCATATGCGAATTACATCCAATCAAAATCAATAAAGGTAACTACAATGGCATCATCACCTCATCTTAACCATACCACAAATCCCAAAACCACTCTTTCCCAGTCCACACTCACCAAACTCTCACCGCCATCAACAAAGACCATTGAAGAAGTAATTGCATCAATCAACGCCACGACCGCACCAACCGACCCCTGCCCAGCGCACTGGATCAAGACAATGCGCACGGAGTTCAGCCCTATCATAGCCAACATCACCAAGTTGTCATTTGAAACAGGAGTCTTCCCAGATGCGCTCAAGCACACATCCATCCGCCCACTACTAAAAAACAATCAACTTGACCCAAAGAAAGAGGAATCTTACAGACCAATCTCCAGTATCCCTTTTCTGGCTAAGATCCTAGAGAAAATAACCCTTAGACAGATCCAGCAGCATGTTGACTCCTCCTCACCACTGGATCCCTCTCAACATGGATTCAGAGAAGCACACGGTATCGAAACCCTACTGACAACATTAACCAGTTCACTGATCAATGGAACTGACAGTATAAAGAATGGCTTCGCACTAATCTTCCTTGATATATCAGCAGCGTTTGACTCCGTAGACCACCTGCAGCTTCTCACCCGGCTACATGAGAAGGGAATCCGAGATCAAGCGTGGGACTGGTGTAAATCCTACCTCGAAGGCAGATGTCAACAAGTCCGGATTCAAAGCACCACCTCCGAACCTTTCCAACAGCACCAAGGTGTACCCCAAGGATCCTCCCTCTCCGCGTTGCTCTTTAACATCTATATGCAACCAATCTGTGACATTGCCCGTTCATTTGGCATATCGTGTCTTATGTATGCCGATGATGTCCTGCTATTCACACCCATTGTCATCAATTGTCCCGACTATACAGTGCTAGTTGACTGCTTCAACACAATAACTGACTGGCTACTCACTCAGAACCTCCGGATAAACTTCAAGAAAACGGAAGTACTAATGATCACAAGGAATAAAGCCTTCTCTCCGCCACCAACACTCAAAGTCAGAGACGCGGAACTTCCAATCAAATCCAACATACGATATCTCGGGGTAATTCTTGATCAACAACTCAACTTCAAGGAACATATCAAACGCACTGTCAAGACCATCTATTTCAAGATAAAAACCCTACGGCATCTTAGGCCCATGATGGAATCCGCGGATTTCCGCACCATCTTCCAGGCACTAGTCACACCGCACTTCGACTATGCCAACATAGTTCTACATGGCCTTCCAAAGAGCTCCCTCAAACCATTACAGCTAGCCATGAATGCGGCAGCCCGTGTGCTCTACGGAACCTCAAGGGTCGACCACATCTCCCCCATTCTAAAGGAACTACACTGGCTTCCCATAAGCAGTAGAATCCTGTACAAAACCCTCCTCATTACCTTCAAGGCCTTCAACATGATAGCTCCCCCATCCATTTCCGACCTCATAACGCGTTCTCCAGACAACAGATCCAGGAGATCCCAGGCTGCCAACATGCTACTTATACCAATTGAATCCGCAAAACTCAACCAGATCACCACCAATAGGGCTTTCAGGAACTATGCCCCCGTATGCTGGAACAAACTCCCCCCACACATTAGAGCTATTAGAGACCTTATTCAATTTAGAAAAGCCCTCAAACACCACCTTTTTCTCTTACATTATAGCCATCCCGATACCCCATTACCTCCCACACACCCTCACTATATCATACAGCCGCTACATGATGTAAAACACTGTAATCATACCTAATATGTAATACAATCGATTTTGTACATAGTTTCCTAAGTTTGCTATAAACCTGAATGTAAATAGTTCCCCAAGTTCTCATCCATGTTAACTCCCCGTTTTATGTAAACGACGGCCAATGTATCTGGTCAAGTGTTCTATTGTTTTGATGTAAACCGCGCTGATGACAAATAGCGCGGTATATAAGAAATGTTAAATAAATAAATAAATAAATAAACGGTGCAAACTGCGGTCCAAGACAGTCCCGTCTGCCAAACTTAGAGTTGGGAGAGAAACTGGTTGATTCAGGTGAAACGGAGAAACTACCTTCGGCAAAAACGACGGTACTAGTCGTAATACAACCTTTTCTCTGGAAAAACTCAAGAACGGCTCTCTACACTGTAGAGACTGCCTGTAGCTCAGAAATCCGCCTCGCTGAACAGATGGCAACCAAAAACAATGTCTTTAAAGTTAAATCCTTCACCGACGCCTGGGATAAAGGCTCAAATGGTGCCTTAACTAATGCACCTAAAACCAAGTTGAGATCCCACGGAAGAACCAAGACTCTACAAGAGGGCCTCAACCTGGAAACTGCCTTAAGAAAACGCAACACGTCCGCATGCGAGCCTAGAGCCACCCCCTGGACTGTGCCCCTATAGCAGGACAGGGCCAACTGAACTCTCAAGGAACTGGCTGCTAGACCCTTATCAAACCCGTCTTGAAAAAAACTCAACACCAAGGGAACAAACACTGTTGCCGAGCGAACTTGCCTCCGCGAGCACCAGTCCTCAAAAATACGCCATATCCGCACGTATATCAGGGACGTAGACTTTTTCCTAGCACGGAGAAAGGTCGCGATGACCACCGCCGTGTAACCTTTTCTCAACCTTGCCCTTTCAATGGCCATACCGTAAGCGAGAACCAATCCACCTGAGGCATTCGAAGAGGCCCCTGCAGCAACAGATTCTCCGATGTTGGTAACCGCCAGGGGTCCCAGTCGAACAAGCGAATGAGATCGGCGTACCACGGGCGTCTGGCCCACCAACACCACCTTTCCACGATGAGCTTTAATCCGCTGAACCACTCGACCTATGAGTGCCCACGGGGGAAAACACATAGAGGAGTCCTGATGATGGCCAACGGTGTCTGCTGAAGAAACGACCCATTTTCGCTGATTGACATGTTGCCATGAGATCCATTATGGGCCGTCCCCATCTTCGCACTATCTGCGCGAACACGCCTGGATGCAGCTCCCATTCTCCGGCATCCACTCGGACCCTGCTGAGAAAATCTGCCATCATATTGTCCTTCCCTGCAATGTGTGCTGCCGAGATCGCTGACAGCCGCGTCTCTACCCAAGAGAATAGTGCCTTTGCCTCCTCTTCCATAGCCGCACTCCCTGTACCTCCCTGCCGATTGATGTAGGCTACCGTCGCGGAATTGTTGGACAGCACTCGTACCGCTCAACCCGTTACTGTCGCCTCGAACGCCTGTAGCGCCATATAGACCGCTCTCAGTTCTAGCCTGTTGACTGACCATGTGCTCTCCTGTATCTTCCAGGTACCTTGCACGAAAAGAGCTTCGCAATATGCTCCCCATCCTACAAGATTCGCATCCATTATCATAGGAAGCCACTCCGGAAGTTCCAGAGGCATTCCTGCTGTCAGAGTGCCCAGCAGCAGCCACCACCGAAGGGACTGCCGTACCCTGAACGGACAGGGAAGTCGTTTGCTCAGCGAGTCGGACTGATGCGACCACCAGCGAAGTAGCGCTCCCTGTAACGGTCGCATATGAAATCTGGCCCATGGCACTACTTCCAATGTTGCTGCCATAGTCCCCAGCAAACGAAGATAATCCCATGCTGATGGCGCCGGCGCGGACCTGAACTTGCGTACCAACCGCCGAAGCACTTGGAATCGACAAGTCGGCAGAAACACCGCTCCGCCCCTCGTGTCGAACCAAACTCCCAGATATTCGAGATCCTGGGACAGAACCAAGTGGCTCTTGGTAGCATTGATCACCCATCCAAGGCTCTGGAGAAACTTCACCACCTTGTCTGTAACCGGAGCGCTCTCGGTCTCTGACTGTGCCCGAACCAGCCAATCGTTGAGATAAGGGTGAACCAGAACCTCTTCTTTCCGTAACGCCGCCGCTACCACCACCATAATCTTGGTGAAGGTTCATGGCGCCGTCGCCAGACCGAATGACAACGCTTGGAACTGACAATGACCCCAAGGAAGAGCAAACCGCAGAAACATTTGATGAAATTCTCTGATGGGAATGTGTAAATATGCTTCTGTGCGATCGAGGGAGTTAAGAACTCCCCCTTGGCGCACCGCCACCATGTCCAATCTCAGCGTTTCCATTCTGAAATGCGGCACTCGAAGACAGCGATTCACCCCTTTTAAATCCAGAATAGGCTGAAGCGACCCGTCTTTCTTTAGCACCACGAAATAAATGGAGTATCGACCCACGCTGTAATCCTTTGCAGGAACCGGCATGACTGCTTCCAACTGTAACAGGCAGTCTAATGTGCGACGAACCACCAGCGTTTTCTGTTGACCTTTGCAGGGAGACATCACAAACGAGTTCAGTACTGGCCTTGCCAAATCCAGCGCGTAACCCTCACGAATGATCTCCAACACCACTGGTTGGACGTGATTTGGGCCCAGTCAGAAAGAAATGCCCAACGACGTCCTCCTATCGGGTGACTTCCTGCCTGGACCCGCCTTTCATTGTGGTTTTCTGGTGGTTGCTGCGGAAGCTGCTGCGAAACCTCTACCTGCTCCCTGAAACCCACGAAATCCTTGGGCTCTAGAAGCAAATCTTCTTCTTTGGAAACCACCCAATCGAGAAGTCCGAAATCTTCTGAAATCTCGAAACTGACCCCAGAAGACTGGCAAGGATTTCCCTTGTTTAGGTTTATCCTCTGGGAGCCTACCGCCCTTGGATTCTCCCAAGTTCTTAACCAACTTGTGAAGATCTTCTCCAAACAACCTTCCCTTAAAAGGAAGCTTACTGAGGCGCGACTTAGACAAACCATCGGCCACCCAATTCCTCAACCACAAGGACCTCCGGGCGGCAACCAATGAAGCCATACTATTTGCCAGCGCTCTGATCAAGTCGTAATGCACATCTGCCAAACATGCCGAACCAGACTCTAGACCAGCGGTTCTCAACCTGTGGGTCGCGACCCCCACGGGGGTCGCCACAGGATTTGGCGGGGGTCGCTTAGCCTCCACCAAGTTTTAAAAAAACGCGCACAAGTTGCTGCCACTGCCGAGTCCGCTTCTCGGCAGCGGCAAACTCCTTTAAACTCACTGCCTTCTTCTGCAGCCGCGGCTCCCTGCCTCATAGGGAACCGCGGCTGTACCTGTAAAATCGTTGCGGAGCCCTTCCTGTCTCGACGGGCTCCGTGCAGCATTGTCCCGCCTCCAAAGGAAGTGGCAAACAACTTCCTTTGGAGGCGGGACAATGCTGCACGGAGCCCGTCGAGACAGGAAGGGCTCCGCAACGATTTTACAGGTACAGCCGCGGTTCCCTAAGAGGCAGGGAGCCGCGGCTGCATTAAAAGAGAGGCAGACATGAGGAGAGGGGATGAGGGGGCAGGGAACCTGCAAAACGGCTGACATCGGCAGAGGGGGGCTGACATGGACATGGAAAGATGGGGGCTGACATGGAGGGATGGAGGGAGGAGGGCTGACATGGACAGATGGAAGGATGGGGGCTGACATGGATGGAGGGAGGGAGGAAGGGGGCTGATATGGATGGAGGGAGGGGGCTGACATGGACAGATGGAAGGATGGGGGCTGACATGGAGGGATGGAGGGGGGCTGACATGGACAGATGGAAGGATGGGGGCTGACATGGATGGAGGGAGGGAGGAAGGAGGCTGATATGGATGGATGGATGGAGGGAGGAGGGCTGACATGGACAGATGGAAGGATGGGGGCTGACATGGATGGAGGGAGGGAGGGAGGCTGACATGGATGGATGGAGGGAGGAGGGCTGACATGGACAGATGGAAGGATGGGGGCTGACATGGATGGAGGGAGGGGGCTGACATGGACAGATGGAACGATGGGGGCTGACATGGAGGGAGGGAGGGGGGCTGACGTGGACCGATGGAAGGAGGGGGGCTGACATGGATGGAGGGAGGGAGGGAGGGAGGAAGGGGGCTGATATGGATGGATGGATGGAGGGAGGAGGGCTGACATGGACAGTTGGAAGGTTGGGGGCGGACATGGATGGAGGGATGGAGGGCGGGGGGCTGACATGGACAGATGGAAGGATGTGGCTGACATGGAGGGAGGGGGCTGGAATGGACTAAGGGGAGAGACAGGGGGACATACTGGACAGACGGGATAAATGCTGGACAGAGGCGAGAGACAGTGCAGGTTAGGATTATAATGGGCTGATGAGGGAGCTAGCACTGGTAATGGGCAGATGGGGGGGGGGCTAGGACTGGTAATGGGTTGATTAGGGAAGGCTAGGACTGGGAATGGACTTATCAAGGGGGGGGGGTAGGACTGGTAATGGACTGATGGGGGTCTAGCATTGGAAATGAACTGATCGGTGAGGTTAGGACTGGAAATGGGCTGATTATGGGAGCCTGGCACTGGTTATGGGGTTGAGGGGCTGACTAGCACTGGAAATGAGCTGATTCGGGGAGGCTAGGAGTGGTAATGAGCTGAGGGGGGGGAGGACTGGTATTGGGCTGAGTAGGGGAGGCTAGCACTGGTAATGGGGGTGAGGGGGGCTGAGCACTAGACGTGAGGTGAGTTGGGGGCTGTGACTGGGAATGGGCTGAGTGTGGGGTGGGGATGATAGAGATGCTGGCCCTTGAAGCAAACTGGGTGCTAAGGCTACAAGTGGGCTGATACAAGGGGATGGGAGAATGGAACTGGAAGGGAGTGGATCTGAGAGGGGCTGCCATGGTATTTGTACTAGAAGGGACTGGTCAGTGGGGAAGGAGGGGGACTGGAAGGGAATGGACACCAGTGGCAGTCATGGGAATGCAAGTTGACATTGGAAGGTACTGGGAGTGAGGACTGGAAAGGGGCTGATACTGGGGAGGGTTACTGGGACTGGAAATAGGCTGATGGAAAGAAGTGAAGAAAACGAAAGAAGAGATAAGAAATGGCAGATGGACCATAGACCACAGAAAGAGAGCTAAGAGAAGACAGGAAAGCAGAAGCCTCAGATCGGGACCAGCATGATCAGAGAATAAATTGGTCAGACAACAAAGGTAGAAAAAATAACTTTATTTCATATTAGTGATTTGACTACAAAATCATCATAATTTTGAAATCAAATATTGTTACTTGTGATTAATTATTGTGGTTTAAATAAGTGTTTTATAAATAAAAACATATTGCAAAGGCCTATAATATATTAACAATCCAACAAATGATTACAGCGACAATGCGTTAACAGTAAAGGAAGAGAGACGCATTTGATTTTATCATTGGGGGTCATCACAAGTTGACCAACGGTAAAAGGGGTCACGGTACAAAAAAGGTTGAGAACCACTGCTCTAGATGATCAAGCTCCCTTATACTTCCTTGATCTAGCTGCGGAGACTGGTGTAAGTGTTGAGACCACCTGAGACATGCTCTCGCCACCCAAACTCCACAGATGGCGGCCTGCAAGGATACAGCATTTCAATAAACCATCCACTTTCCTATCCTGTGCATCCTTTAAGGCCATGCTACCTTCCACCGGGATAGTGGTCTTTTTTGTGACCGCCAAGACTGCCGCATCAATTTGGGGAGAACGGAACCTCTCTTTGTCCTTATGCGCTAAGGGGTAGAGTCTGCTCATGGCTCTGACCCCTCGTAGTCCTGCCTCGGGCTGATCCCACTCCTCCTGGATCATCCGATCTACCACCCGGTGGACGGGAACCACCACTTGAGTCTGTCTCACCACATGGATAATGGGATCTTCCACTTCCTCTTCGTCCATCGGTTGCACCGCAGCAAGATTTAGAGTCTGTAGGGATACCGTAATAAGTGTTAGCTCATCCTTCTGGAATACCTGAATGATTTTCGCCTGATCCTCGGGCTCAAGAATTTCTCCTTCTTCCAATTCTTCCATACCAGCCTCAAGATCAACTTCCGTCTCCTCTGTCTCGTGCCATTCCAAATCTGGAGCAGAAAATTCACAAGGCCGTGACCTCTTGAGAGGCCTCAGGGAAATGCCCCCCAGGTCCCCCGATCACAGTGGCTGTATAGAGGTTGCCAGCGGCAATGGCTCAGGAAACTTTCCCTGCCGCCTCAAACAGAATGCCTGATGCATAATCAACACAAAATCCGGGCAGAAATCCCCTATCTGTGATTCCGAACCTACCGCAGGCCATGCACCTGAAGTACCCACGAGGCCCTTTGGAAAAGTCCCTGACGGCGCCACTGCCAGTGTCTCATCGCCGGGTGCAGCCTTTGGGCTCAGGGCCTCTGCAACCCCCGTATGCTCCATCTGCTGCTCCACGCTGGTAGAGACAGAAGAACAGCCCCAACGGATTCCGGTGTCAGCGTCTGTGCCCCTGCGTGTACCGCAGACCACACACAGTTGTGCCCCCAATCACTGCTCTGCCAAAAATAAGCGTAGACTGCAGGCAAGACTACTCTCCCTTTTTTTTTTTTTTTTAAACAAAAATGAAACCCCAAACACCAGGGAATAAGGGTGCTACACGAACCCCCCTTAGCAACCCAGAAGTGGACCCAAAATGAAAAGAACAGAAAATTAAAATGAAAAGACGACTCTCTGCCTGTGTTATGGCGCTTTTTTTCATTAAGACGCGAGCCGCAGCAACTCTCGCCACGCAGCCCGACTGAGCCACTAAAATGGCGCCGATCCTCGCCGCGCTTAAAATGGCACTAAAAACCCTGGACTCATGCATGGCAATAAGTGCCCCTCCCCAATCGAAGGGCCTTACCTGCGGTGCCGTAAGTACCAAAGTCGCTGCTCACAGAGCAACTACCGCAGCCGCTCCAGCCACGAGACTGCCTGGCCCTGCTGCGGAAGGCCGTCGCGGTGAGAATTGCTGCATCGGCCCACTAGATGAAATGTGGTCTGCTCGCTGCTCGTGGTCTGCTCTGCAGAGTGCCGGTACAGCCCGTGGAGCTCACTCTCATACCATCAAGGGGGGAGGGGGCGAGATCCTAAATGGTGAGCTTTACTGCCCAAGAAGAAGAAAATGTGAAAGGCAGCCAGGTCGGGAGGTTTTTTTGGGGTTTTTTTTTTTAAAAGGCAAGTTCCCCAATTAAGCAAACTAAATGTAAAGAGTATTTAAATGGAGTAAATGAAATAAGAATTTAAAGGGAAACTAATAAACCCTGACCCAATAACAATTCAGAATTAGTCAATTCCTGCCAAAATTAATGAATTAAAAATTAGAAATCTAACACCCTGACTAAAGAGCTCCTTATCTGTTCCTTTAGTGAGCCCAGCACCTAGGCTCACTACGTCCTCCTGCTGCATGGAGACTGGACACACTGGGGCTGATGGGAGAACAGCAGACTACATCCAGTGATGTCACGATTTTGACATGCCCAGTCTCCAAGCTGCAGGAGGAGGTACACTACCCAGAGGTGGAGGACTAAACTGGAGGAACGATAAGGAACATTTGGTTGGAAATAATCTGGTAATTGGCAAGGGATTGGAGGGTAGGAAGATGTAAGGGAATTTGGCACTTGGGGTTATGTGGGAGCATGTGGCAGACTGTATGAGAGGGAATGTATTTATTTTATTTATTTATTTATTTCAACTTCTTATATACCGCACTCTTTGACATCAGCGCGGTTTACAAATAACAGAAAGAAAACAGAACAACAGGCTGTTTGGTATTACATATAACAGGAGTATCAACTTGGATAACATGGGAGAACTATTTACATGGAGTATTAATCTATTAGATAGATAGCATGCTCGAACTATTTACATAAAATTAGCAGTGCTGCTTGGAACAAGAGGGATATTGTGGATTATACTAGGGTGAGGCTGTTATGTTACGGTTCATGTAGGGTAGTATTTGATGAAAAGGTGCAGTTTAAGGGCCTTTCTGAACTGGGTTAGGTCGGTTATGGCGCGGAGATCAGGTGGGAGAGCATTCCAGTATTTTGGTGCGCTAAACATGAAAGCTCTGTTTGATGTTGATAGGCTGCACGTTGTTATAGCCTTTGGGGTTGTTAGTGAGTTTAATGCTGCATGTCTCCTATTTCTATTTGATGGGACGGATTGGATGAGTTTGGTAAGTGATGTGGACGATAAACCATTTAAGGCCTTGAATGTGAGAAGGAGGGTTTTGAATGTAAGTCTTCCGTGTATAGGGAGCCAATGTAGCTCTTTGAGGATAGGTGTAATGTGTTCACTTCTGGCCGCTCCTAGAAGAACCCTGGCAGCGGTGTTCATTGCGAGTTGCAAGGAGCTTATTGTGGATTGTGGGAGTCCTTGTAGAATGGAATTGGCGAAGTCGAAGTGCGGCAGTATCAGTGCTTGGTAGATGGTTCTGAAGTCTTCGTGGTCTAGTAGGGGACGCAGGTGTCTAAGAGTGCGTATTTTGAAGTATACAGATTTTACGATATTGTTTATGTGTGATTTCATGTCGAGCCTATGGTCTAGTGTGACTCCGAGGTATTTTATTGTATCCTTGGTGCCTAGGTCAGCTCCCTTGACACTTATATGTGGTGGTGGGGTGAAGTTGGGGTCTCTTGTGATAAAGAGAACCTCAGTTTTCTTATGCTGAATGCGGAGGTTCTGTGACAGGAGCCATTGTGATACTGCATCGAAGCAGTTTGTTATAGGCAGTAAGTCCATTTGCATTGTGGAAAATGGCATGTAGAGTAGGATATCGTCAGCGTATATCATACATTTCACATTGAAGGACCTGATGATATCGCAGATAGGCTGCATATAGACGTTGAACAAGAGGGATGAGAGTGAGGACCCCTGCGGAACGCCTTGTCTTTGATGGAAGAGTTTTGATTTCTCCTGTTGCGGATTTGACGTATTGCATTCTGGTGTCGAGGTATGATTTACACCATTCAAGTGCTGAGTTGCAAATGCCTTTTCCTTCCAGTCGACCAAGGAGAATCTCGTGATTTACCGAGTCAAACGCTGCTGCTATATCCAAGAAGATTAGCACGACGCCTTGTCGGATGTTGTCTATGGTATTGAGAATATCATTGAAGAGGGTGGTAAGCAGTGTCTCGACGCCGTGGAATTCTCTGAAACCGTGTTGAGAATAGTCTAGAGGGGCTGCGGAGTCGATGTGGTCTTGGATTTGGCGCTGTGCCTCTTTTTCAAAGATCTTTGCTAAGAGGGGGATACTGGCTATTGGCCTGTAGGAGTCTGGCCGTTTTGGATCAAGTTTAGCGTTTTTCAGTAGTGGCCTGATGGATGTGAGTTTTAATGCAGATGGGAAGGCGCCAGTAGTGAAAGAGAGGTTCATGATTCTTGCAATGAAGGTGCTAAAGTCACCCCGCAGGTCCTTTATCCAAAAGGCTGGGCAGGGATCGGTTTGTGCAGTGGTCGTGTTGAGTGAGGAGATGGTGTCTTCAATGTGTTTAGAAGAAGGCGTGTGAAGTGCGGATAGGGATGTTGGGCAGGTCGTTTCTTGTATATTGTTTTTTGAGAGTTCATCTGTCTGTAGGAGTTTTGATTGCAAGTAATCAGCGAATTCTTGCGGGTGGATATCATTATTTTGTTCAGAAGATGGTTCCTTTGATAGTGACTTAACCAGGTTGAAAAGGTCGCGTGGTTTGTTCAATGATCTTTTGAGCATATCTGAGTGGTATTGCTTCTTTCTGGCTGCGATTGCCTCGCGGTGAGTTGAGAGGTGAAGAATGTAGGCTTCGTGGTCGTCGGTAGCTAGTGAGCGGCGCCAGCGTTTTTCTAGCTTTCGTAGGTGCGTAAGAGAGGCCCGTAGTTCCGGGGAAAACCATGGTGCAGAGGTTCTTTTCCCTGATAAGGTCTTTTTGTTTGGTAGTTGAGCAACAGCGTTGAGGCTGTCGTTCCAGGCAGCGATTGACTCGTCGAGGTTGAGTGATGTGTTGTTGAGGATTGGTTGGGTACTTGACAGAATAAGTTCTCTGTTGAAAGGTCGAAAGCCCCGTGTTACTCTGGATGTATTGGCGAGTTTGCTGGTGTTCAAATTATGACTGTTGTATGCGGGGACAGATTTGTATATTTGAAATTGAGTGGATGGCAAAGCACACGAAGGGTAGAAGGCTGTCAGGTAGGGGCTGTCTGAAGGAAGGGGAGATTCTCTGGTGTTAATGGGGTAAATTAGGGCTAGCGGAACTAGGAGTGGGAGTAGTCACTTCCTCATGGAATGAGTGTCTCAGTGTTGGAGGTGCCAAGTGAAACGAAGGGTTATGGGAGGGGGGATGAGGGGGTGGGGTAGATAGGACAGCAGGACTGGCCTATATATATATCTTTTTCTAAACTTGTTTAAAATTTGGTTGAATTATTGATTACATTGTAGGTCACAAATTTTATAGCGAAGGGCTTTAACACCCCAGTCAAGCGGGCTTCTCTGCTTAAAGAACTGGATCGTCTTCATGCTCATATAGTGTTGATACAAGAGAACAACAAGCTAAAAACAGATGAACAACTATTGCGATTGCCTAACTTCGACAGGAGTGGCAACCTCAAATATGTGAGAAAAAAAGAAAGGTGTGGTGGTATTTCTATTTTCCTAAGATGCGGATACAGCTGGTAGATTTCTTCTGGTAAGGGTGAAATGGGGGGAGGGGGAGTGTGGAATGGAATATTGTCAAATGTGTATGCCCCAAACAAAGCTCAAGGGGGCTTTTTTCAGTGAGCTGGGAGAAAAACTGTTGTCTATGGTTGAGGGACAGTGGGGGGGGGGAGGAGGGAGAGAGATATTTCAATTTGACTTGGGATCCAGATTGGGATAATACTTAACAGGGGCTATATATTTCAAACAAAGGTAAGAATTTGGGGGGGGGGGGTTAAATTGCTAGCTCTCTGACTGGGAGCTCTTAAAAGGGTTTTGGTACATTTTTAAAACAAAGTTACATTCTTTTTGGTGCTTTAGTTTAAAAGGAGAAATATTTTCTTTAGTGGGGTAGGTTTAAAAAACTCTGCTTTGGTAACTTTCTCAGTTCTTGGGAGCTGCTGACACCTAATCAGGAGTTAGTTCCCTCCTTATCCCCCCCAACTCCCACCCACCCCTAGTGAGCAGTCTTGCTTTATAGGGCACCTCCCCAATTAACAAAACACAGGGATGTGGAATAGCACATTTTGAATATAATTAAAGAGATTTAACTGCTTTTTCTCTGAAAGGACAGCTGGGAAACCGGATGGTACTTTGGTAGATCTCTCTCTTTTGCTTTAACAGATACCTAAGCTCCACAAACAGAACAATGGCTGGGAAAAAATCATATCGCTAAAGCTGTTGCCCCCATTACAGCTTCTGCCTCTGTCCAGACAGAGGTCCCAATGCCAGGTGAAGGACCGGTTCCATGTGCATGCTGAAGCTCTCAGGAAACAAGTGGAGGAATTCAGAGAGGAGGTGGCGAGGCTGAGGAGCATTCAAGACAGTGAGAAGTACATTGATGAGATGCTTCTGGCAGCAACCAAGCTCTCCAGCAGAGGAGAAGATGGGTGCCTACAGAATGATGAAGTATGGACACAAGTCATCAGGGCCTGCAGAATCACCAATCCAACTTCTCCAGCCCTTGAATTGAAGAACCATTATGCATGTATATTTATTTATTTATTTATATTCTCTTATATACCGCGCTATTCTGCATCAGTGCGGTTTACACTGAACAAACTGAAATTACATTGAACAGGGCATTATAACTTGGAGATAACTATTTTACAGGGAACATGGGCTATGGAGGGTTAAGTGGCTTGCCCAAGACCACAAGGAGCACCTGTGGGACTAGAAACCCCAGTCCTTCCGGCTCAAGGTTGCTGTCCTCTAGTGGAATTTGAATCCCCGACCTTCCAGCCTGAAGTACCTTGCCCCAACCACTAGGCCACTCCTCCACTCCAAACTTTAGAGGAAAGGCAAGATAAGGGCGATATGATAGACACATTTAAATACTTCCGCGGCATAAATGCACAGAAGGGTCTCTTTCAATTGAAGGCAAGCTCTGCTATGAGGGGACATAGCATGAGAGTGAAAGGGGATAGACTCAGGAGTAATATGTGGAAGTGTTTCTTTACAGAAAGAGTGGTAGATGTGTGGAATAGTCTCCCAATGGAGGTGGTGGACACGAGGACAGTATCTGAATTCAAAAAAGCATGGGACAAACACAGAGGATCTCTAAAGGTAAAGAGAGGACTATTGTAGTTGATATGGAAGAGCAGACTAGATAGGCCATGTGGTCTTTTTCTGCCGTCACGTTTCTATTTTTCTACTTTAAAGGCCAGAGTCCAGAGCATCCTATTCCTCTGAGATCATATCCTAAAGCTCCTGATGAACTGCTGAAGGCCTTTTAAAATGGGATCCTCTGACGAAGGCTACTGCTGTGCACTGGAGCCTCCATAATACAGATTCTCCAGAGCTTGAGTAATCAACCCAGGCAGCTCCTCCTTATAAAACAGTCAGACCATGGATCATCTCCCTCTCCAACCAGCAGCTCCTCTTTCTCTAAAGGGTCTGCCAGAAGACCCTGGCTCCACTCTGGGGATCCTGAATCAAAATTCCCAATGCTTAACTCTCATGAACTCCAGATGGTAGACTGTGGACCACAGAGCTGTACCTGTCCCTTGGGACAGATTAATGAGAAAAGTCTGCTGCATTAAAGGGACAAAATTAAGCAACAGAGCAGCGAGAGCAACAGACTGGAGAAAAAGAAGGGGACAGAGAGGGGAGTCAACAGGAATAAAAGTAACTGAGAAATAGAATGAGAGAGACAAAATAAGAATACAGAAGAGATATGACCTCAATGGCCAAGAAAAGACCCGAACCCCTCCAGGAATCACCCAATACGATCCCATAGACAGGGTCTGGAATCCCTTCAGCAGGAATAGCTGAACTGAAAACGCAATTCTCTAACTAGTTGCAGGAGCAATCTCCCTGGACTTGTACAGCTGCCTGGGTGGCTGTTGCCATCTTCTGGGACAAAATAATGGAAAGCAAATAGCTGCATGGTGCCTAATATAAGCAGAAGCCCATGGCTCTTAAATCTTTCTCCATCTGCTGGCTGATGGACACAACTCATGTACTCTGACATGGTCTGAAGAATGATACAGAAAGCGTAGTTACTCACCTGTAACAGGTGTTCTCCAGGAGCAGCAGGAATCAGTCCTCACTTATGGGTGACGTCGGCGCCGACGGAGCCCTCGCGGAGCACTGAAAACAAGCATTAACAGAAAGCCTGTGTGAATTGCTGAGCGCAAGCGCGGTCGTCTTCCCGCCCGAAGGTGCCATCTTAGCCAGTCAGATGACATAGCTAAAAAAGACAGCATAAAAATTTGCAAAAGAATATAAGCAGACGATTGCAACTCCAAGAGGAGGAGGGAGGGTAGTGAGGACTGATTCCTGCTGCTCCTGGAGAACACCTGTTACAGGTGAGTAACTACGCTTTCTCCAGGACCAAGCAGGAAGTCAGTCCTCACTTATGGGACTCCCAAGCTCAAGGCTACCGGAGACCCTAAGCACAAAAATGAGCTCCCTCTAGCTCAGCAGCACAGAAGGATAGAATCTTCGCTGAATTATCACCCACCGGTAGCCCACATCCGGGATGGAGGGTAGGAGTTGCTCAGACCTCAAAGAGATTACGGAGGACTGCCTGTCCGAAAGCACTGTCCCTACGGGACTCCCTCTCGAGACAGTAATGGACCGCAAAAGTCTGGCTCGAAGACCAAGTAGCGGCCCGGCAGATGTCTGCCAGCGGAACAGAGCGGAGGTAAGCCACTGACGTGGCCTTTGCCCGAACGCAATGAGCCGTGACTCGACTTTCTAAGGCGAGTCCGGCTGCCCCATAAGCCCAAGAGATACAGTCCGCAACCCAGATGGACAGAGTACGCTTGGAGACCGGGAGCCCCAATTTATTGGGGTCAAAAGACACAAAAAGCTGAGCAGCTTTACGGTGCTCCCGCGTACGGTCAAGGTAGAAGTTCAAAGCCCTTCTACAGTCCAGGGTATGGAGGACCCGTCTCAGCTCGGCTGGAGTGTGGTCTGGGAAAGAAGGTTGGAAGTACCACCTCCTGATTCATGTGAAAAGGGGAGACCACTTTAGGCAGAAAACTTTGGGTGAGTCCGTAGGACCAACCTATTCTTGTAGAACCGAGTGTAGGGGGGATCAGACACGAGGGCCTGCAATTCACTTACGCGCCTAGCGGAAGTGAGGGCTATCAAGAACAGTGTTTTCCAAGACAGAAAAACGGAGAGAACAGGTAGCCATAGGTTCAAAAGGCGGACAGGTGATCCGCTGCAAAACCACATTCAGGTCCCAGTCAGGTGCTGGCGGGCGCAGAGGTGGTTTAAGTAGTAGGAGACCTCGGAGAAACCTCGCTACGAGAGGATCGTTGGAGAGAGGTCTACCGTCCACCGGCACATGATGTGCGGAAAGAGCACTGAGGTGAACTTTAACGGAGTTGGACTTGAGTCCCAGATTAGAGAGGTGTAGCAAGTACTGCAAGATCACCGACACCGGGCAGGAGAAGGGATCCTGAGACTGTTGGGAACACCAGATTGCAAAGCGACGCCATTTAAGGGCGTAGCATTTGCGGGTAGAAGGCCGTCGCGAAGCCAAGACGACCTCCTCCACCTCCGCCGGCAAGAGAAGAGGAGCAAGGACTACCCTTTCAGCAGCCAGGTCATGAGGTTGAGAGACCTGAGGTTGGGGTGCAGTAGGGACCCCTGATCCTGGGTGAGGAGATCCGGTTGCACCCCCAGAGGGATTGGATCCTCCACCGCCAGTTGCAGCAGGAGCGGAAACCACGGCTGCCGGGGCCAGCGAGAGGCCACCAGGATCATGAAGGCTTTGTCTCGGAGAACCTTGAAAAGAGTCCGAGAGACTAACGGGATGGGAGGGAAAGCGTATAGAAGGCTCCCCGACCATGAGATCAGAAAGGCGTCCGCCGCAACCCGAAGGGGGTGAGGCTGACGAGAGCAGAAGCGAGGAGGAAGCTGCCGGTTGCGAGGACTGGCAAAGAGATCCACCGTGGGGATGGCCCCACCTGAGGAAGAGCTTCTGAACGATCAAGGGATCCAGACGCCACTCGTGCGGCTGGAGGACCCTGCTGAGTTTGTCCGCCAGGCAATTTTCTTGGCCCGGGAGATCAACTGCCTTGAGGAGAATGCCGTGACTGACGGCCCAAGAGCAGAGCTTCTGTGCCTCCCGGCAGAGGAGGAGGAAGGATGCCCGTTGCCCCCCTGCTTGTTCACGTAGAACATGGCAACTTGATTGTCCGTCTGGACAAGGACGGACTGTTGGGAGGTCAGGTGGGAGAAGGCCTTGAGAGCTAGGCGGATCGCCCTGAGCTCCAGGAAGTTGATCTGCTGAGCAGACTCCCACTTGGTCCAGAGGCCCTGAGTACTGTGACGCTGCAGCAGTACCTGAAGCCATGGAAATAAATACTGACCCGGTGGCAAGACCTGGTATTGCAGGAAGAGGCAGTAAAATTCCTTCCCAGCACAGATCACAAGGGAACAATCAGTCAGATCAGCCTAACCCAGGGGAAGGGAGGAGCGAGGTCACTGATTGGGCACACCCTGCTAGGAGGTGGGCTTCCCAGGACAGACGTACCCTGTATAACAGGAAGAAGGAAAATGAAAGGAGAGGCAGAGAAGGAAGGAGGAGAAATAGAGACCGAGAGAGCAGCAAAGACAGAGAAAGCCAGAAAGCAGCTGGAAAAGCAACAGAGGCATATGGGGAGAAGAGTTGGAATGAAAATCCCAAGGAGAGAAAGAACCAGAGGACAAGCTGGTTAGAGAAACAGAACTGGTTGAGAAGCCAGCCAAAGGAACCACAGAGGGGAGCATTTACCAAACCAGGATACAGATACCAGAGAGGCTCAGTGCAGCAGGAAACCTTCCAGGACTCAGAGGAGGGCGTGGCACAGAGAGACCCAGGTGGGAAGCCTAACGGTTTGGAACCAGAAGCTCAGCCGTGGAAATACTGGCAGCCGGTTGAAGAATCTCCCTGCATTCCTCCTCAAGGTACTTTTAACTGCAATAAGAGTTTTTATGACAAGCCAAACTGTGTTATTGGTAGTTCTGAAACCCAGGGAAAGCCTAGGATCTATCCAGACAGTTGGCTGCAGCCAGAACCTCCAGCAATTAAACCTTGTGTCTCTTTTAAAACTCCTGAAGAAAGCAGTAAAGAAGCTAGCCTTAGAAATACTGCAGATATCTTTACCAGAGATATTTACCAGAGGATTTTAGAAGCATCCAAAGGGGAATTGCCAAAGGAAAACCCTCTGCCTGCCTATGATGTAAGATTTCCAGCACTTGCTGATAGAGACAAGTGGGGGAAGGGTAATTACAGCACCGTGCCTAAAGAGAGTGTGTGTACCGGTAGAATAGCTGTGAATGAAGCCAAGCCTCCCAGTCTCTGTATACCACAAGGAGCAAGCTCAGTTTCCTCACCGCTGCTCCTCACAGCCAGCAAGCTCAAGTATTATTAAGAGGGCTTCAGGCTTTCTTAGAAAAGCATCTTGTTCCTGAGCAGACAGTGTCAAGCCCAAACCCCCAAGCAACGCTGTTAAATCCTTTGCCTATATTAGACCAGCCCATGGACTGCTCGACCTGCCTCATAGACAAGGTTTAAAGGGAAGCAAGAGCTTGTGTAGTGATCTGCTATCAAAAGTGCTATAGTACATGTTTGGAGTGCATGAACCCAAGAGCTTATGGGGATAAGAAAATAAGCTGATTGTTTTCACTCCATTGTACTGCATGAACTTTATAATTTCCTGTTTGTAGCTGGATAAAATATAAGACCCACATGCCAGGAATGTGGCTGTCTTGAATATAAGTTTAAGTTGGACATTATTGAAGAAGCAGTCTCTTTTCAACTTTCTGTTTGGCTATAAAATATTACCCTTCAAAACCTGTACAAAGTCCTATCTTTGGAGCGGGAGAAATAAACCCAAATAAAGAAATAAATTTTCTCTATTCGTGCCTTGCCTGTTCACTCGGTCACCCACAACTACAAGATGACCTCCAGGCTAGCCCTACCTTAAACCCTCAAGGTCAAGGTACGGGCACTAGGGGCGCTACAGTACGTGCCTCTTGGCAATGTGCTCCCCAGCCCAGGAGGGATGCATCGGTGGTCAGCACCCGGGTCGGCTGAGGTGACTGGAAAGGCATTCCTAATACCAGGTTCGGCTGCCGGAGCCACCACCGGATAGACGAGACCAGCGGCTCGGAGACGCGCACCAGGTCTGCTAGGCCGCCTGTGGCTTGTCGCCACTCGCCGGCGGGAGACACCATTGAGCAGACCGCATATTCAGGCGGGCATTGGGGGGTCACATGGACGGTGGAGGACGTGGAAGCCATATGGCCGAGCAGTCTCAGGAAGCGCCTGGCGGAGACCAGGGCTGGCTGCGAAAGCGGTCGGCTAGGTCCATGAGCCGCTGAGCCCTGTCGAGCGGTAGGTACGCTCGCGCCTGAGGGGTGTGCAGCCTTGCGCCGATGAACTCGAGATCCTGTGAGGGGCGCACAGTGGACTTTGCGCAGTGTATGACAAAGCCCAATGTGCTGCAGCAGAGTCACCGTGCGGCCCGTGGCGTTGGTGACCTCCTGAGCGGACGCTGCTCTGATGAGCCAGTCGTCGAGGTACGGAAAAAACATAGAGGCCGTGAAGCCGGAGATGGGCCGCCACGACCGCGAGACATTTGTGAAGACTCGCGGTGCGGAGGACAGGCCAAAGGGCAGTACTCTGTACTGGTAATGATTTCCTGCCACCACAAACCTTAGGTATTGGCGGTGGCTTGGGTGGATGAGGATGTGCGTGTAGGCATCCTTTAGATCCAAGGAGCATAGCCAATCTCCCTGCTGGAGGTAGGGCAGAAGGATTCCAAGGGTAAGCATTTTGAACTTCTCCCGCACAAGGAACTTGTTGAGGTTGCGCAAGTCCAGGATGGGTCTGAGGCCTCCTGTTCTCTTTGGTATCAGAAAATACCTTGAATAGAAGCCTTGACCTCTCAGGTGGTGTGGCACCGGTTCCACCGCCTGTTCCTGCAGAAGACCTGCTAACTCCTGAAGGAGCAACTCCCTGTGCAGAGGGGGGCGCGGAGGCTCTCCCGGAAAATAGGAGGGAGGGACCTGATGGAAGTGGAGAAGGTAGCCCTCTCGCACGACCTGAAGCACCCAGGCATCTGCGGTGACGCTGGACCACCTGTGGGCGAAGTGAACCAGCCGGCCTCCGGTGCTGGGGGGGACCAGCGGGGGGGGGAGAGGCTATGCTGAGCGAGTCAAAAACCCCCACCCTGCTGAGCAGGGGCTGGTGGTGCAGGCTTGGGGGCTTGCTGCCTACGGGACCCGTTACCCCGTCCCTTGGCCTGCTGGCCCTGTTGGGGAGCTGCAGGGGCCTGATAATGGGGGTATGTTTGTAGGCAGCTGCCTTCCTCGGGTAAAAGGACTTTTTTCCCGAGCCCTTCTTTTTCTGGGAAGGGGCGGAGGTCTTCCTAGAAAGCCTGGTCCTGGTGAGAGTCTCAGTCTCAATTTGTGCAAGCCTTTTCCGCCATGGGCTTGCCAAAGAGGTTTTTCGCCTCGGCAGGGGACATCGACCAACTTGTCCTGTACCCAGGGCTCAAGGTCGGACGACTGAAGCCAAGCCTGTCGGCGTGCACCGAGGCCGGCTGCGGCTACACGAGCCGCGGCTTCAAAGCCATCATAGGCTGCTCGGGACATGAACTTTGAGCATTCCCGAATACCCGTGGACAAGGCTAGGTACCTCCGCAAGGGCTCCTCGGAGAGACCAGCGGAGAATCCGGCTAGCTCTTTAGCCAGATCCCTGAGATACATGCCCATGTATAGCTGGTAAGTCTGGACACGACAGGCGAGCATAGAGCCCTGGAAGCACTTCTTGCCAAGGCCATCCAGGTTACGGGCCTCCCTTCCAGGAGGCACCGAGGAGTGCATCTTCTGGCTCTTAAGACGATGCATGGCCGATTCCACTACCATGGAATGGTGCGGCAGCTGTGCCTTTTGAAAGCCAGGGCTCTGGCGGACTCGATAGATAGAATCGCCCCGCTTGCTCAGGACCGGCGAGGAGGCCGGACTCTCCCACATGCGGAAGAGTAGTCGTTCCAGCATAGGAGGAACCGGCACAGTAAAGTGTTCCCTCGCGGGAGAGTCATACTGGAGGGCGTCGAGCTCTTCGGCTCGAGGCTCCTCCTCGGGATCCGCAGGGAAGGCCAAAGCCTTGGCCATATCCCTAACGAAGTCCGAGAACCGGGCATCCTCCGGGGGGGACTGCTTCCGAGGCTCGGACTCCGGAGAGTCCGATGGGACACACCGAGTCCGGAAAGAATCAGGTGACTCTTCCTCCTCAGACTCCCAGACCGACTCCGACGAGGACTCGGTGGGGTCGGCCCGGGCAGGGTGCGGCGCCAAGCCGCCCCGACGCCGAGGGAGTCGGCGTCGGCGACCTCGGTCCCGAACGGGAGGCCGAGGGCGACCTCGACCGAGGATCGACTCGAGTTCTCATCGACTCGAGGATCGGCTCGGTCTCCGGGGTCGACTTGGACGTCGACGTCCCGGCGGTCGGGGCAGCGACGCCCGCGAAGCCAGCGAGCAGTGCCCGCTGCTGGTCCATGAAGGCAGACAGTCTGCTCTCCAAGGCCGTCAACCTGAGTCCGAGCTCAGGTGACCCCAGCAGCCCCCGACTCGGGCCCCGACGGCGTCGGGCCCGACGTCGGCTGTCGCGGAGGCGAGTCCAGAAGGACTACAGGACTTACCCGGCAGGCATCTCCGACTCCAGGCGAGGTCGCTTCGGGAGGTGTTCCTTCTCCAAGGACCCGGGGCGGCTGTCGGGGCTATGCGACCTGGCCCTCGCGGAGCCAGGAGCGTCCACCGACGCCGCCCTCGCGGGTTTTTTCCTTCCGACGCTGGTCCCCGGAGGGAGAACCCCGGTCGGAGGAGCTCTGGCGACGGTCCGAGCTGGAGCCTTTCGACACGGAGGCCTCCGACGAGTTCCGGGTACGGCTGGGGTCAGCGAAGATTCTCTCACGCTGATGCCGCCGACTTCTCAACGCCTTCGAGGACAGTTTGCTGCAGGGCCCACAGATCAGTTCCTCATGATCCGGGCCCAGGCAGCGGAGGCAGTCGTGTGTGTCGGTTAGTGACATATTTCGGTCACACCGACCACACCGCTTAAAGCCACTGGCAGCCATCGGGGGAAAAAGGGCCCCTGCGAGGTCAAAGGACCGGGCTGCCAGGGAAAACGAAAACGAAAGCTGACTAAGTCAGAAAAACCGAAAAAAACGTAAGAGGACTCGAGACCGGCGTCGCGAGTCGGGCGGGAAAACGATCGGCGTCGAACCGAAAGAAAAAAGTATAAAATAAAGAGGAAAATCAACTTTTTCGCGGGGACAAGACGGGGACGTCTGTAGGGCTCCGCGGAAAAAAGAAGACTGGCTAAGATGGCACCTTCGGGCGGGAAGACGACCGCGCATGCGCGCTGCAATTCCCAAAGGCTTTCTTTGAAAGCTGGGGAAAATTGCTCCGCGAGGGCTCCGTCGGCGCCGACGTCACCCATAAGTGAGGACTGACTTCCTGCTTGGTCCTGGAGAAAGTGGGTTACAGACTAGGTTTTCTTTAACTGGCATGGTGGAGATCCAAGAACCAGCTCTCGAAAAAGGAGAAGAATATTTTATTTGGATACTGTTTCAGCAAGGGGATTAAATTTAGAAGTAGAGTGGCACTCTCATTTAAAAATTCCTGAATGATGATTTAAATGTATTTTTACAAATTTTAAATGGTGAAATTAGACCTTACCTGCTAATTTTCTTTCCTCCAGTCCAGTCCAGATGCATAGGTTTACGCCCCATCGCCAGCAGATAGAGACCGAGAAACACTGGTTTTGATGATGCCACCCTATAAAGAATCTGTGCTTCTCTACCACTCCAGTATTCTAGTGACAAAACAGATTCCACGAACACAAAAGTTATGCCAATTCTTAACAACTTATAGGAACCATGTACATTACATTCCCACAGGAATTTAAAAAGTCATGAATCCCCAAGAACTGAGAACAGGGAATTCAACCGTAGTCAGGGGCTGCCAGGCTACCACCCCACCCCCAACAGTACAGGAGTGCCCTAAACAGGCATATACATGCACTTTAAATTTCTTCTATGTCTGGGCTCGTAGCTCAGAAAGGGTGGATTGTGGACTGGAAGGACTCAAGGAAAGAAAATTAGCAGGTAAGGTCTAATTTCACCTTCCTCATCATCCCCTCCAGTCCAGTCCAGAAGCATGGGACGTACCACAGCAGTATTAAGTTTGAGTGGGACCTGCAAGCCCAGTCTGCAATACCTGTGCACCAAACCACACACCCTCTCGTGCCTGAACATCTATACAGTAGTTCTGCAAAGGAATGGAGCGATGGCCATGTTGCTGCTTTACAGATGTCTGCTGGAGGAACGAGACCACATATGGCCCATGCCGCCGCCTGTGCCCTTGTCGAGTGAGCCTTTAAACCCTCCAGAAGAGATTTCAGTTTGAGCAAATAAGCAGAAGCAATAGCCTCTTTCAACCACTGCGCAATAGACGCTTTCAAAGTCGCTTCCCTTTTGCATGGACCTCCAAATAGCACAAAGAGATGATCTGACTTCTGGAATGCTTCGGTAAGCTTGAGATACTGCCGCAGAGCCCTGCAAAAGCCCAACAGATGCAACCAACGAGAATTTGAGTTCTCTTCCAAGCCCGAAAACACAGGTACCATTACAGTTTGGTTAAGGTGGAACATTGAAACTACCTTCCACAAAAAGGAAGGAACCAGACGAATCATCCCTTTTCTTTGGAAATTGTGAGAAAAGACTCCCTACAAGACACTTGGGAAAAAGGTTCAGAAGGGAGCTTTCATAAGCATCCTCAAGACTAAGTTCAAGTCCCATGATGGAACAATTTGGCACACCAGCAGTTGAACCTGTTTGACGCCTTAAAAAAAAAATGAACATTTGGGTGGGAAGCCAGTGAGCCCCTCTGAAGTCTCTCTAGATAACATACTAAGACTGCCACCTGAACCCGCAAGGTATCCAAACCATTCTGAAGAAAAGCGAGCACATCTGACAATGAGGAAGAGAGAGTCACGAGACTCCAGAGTATGCCAAACTCAAACATAAGCCAAAGATGACGAGTGCTTACATGATCTGAGCAGTGCAAAGTAGCTATAACTTGAACGAAATATACCTTGGCTCTCAAGAGGGCTAGGTTAAGGCGAAAAGGTTTAGTGAGAATCGAGCCACCCCTGGCATAAGGATTGGGCCCTGTGACAGCAGGTTGCTCACCACTGAAAAAGATGCCATGGTCCCTTCACTGTTAACTGTACCAGATCAGCATACCATGGCCTGTGAGGCCAATCTGAAGCCACCAGGATGACCATGCCTCGATGTGCTTCTATCTATCTTTTGAAGTACTCTGCCTATCAGGGCCAAGAAGGAAATGCATACAGAGTCAGCTGCTTGGCCACCACTGCACCACAGCATCCAGGCCTTCGGACATCCAATCTTGCCTACAGCTGTAGAAATGCTCCACATTGGCATTGGATGCCGACGTCATCAGATCCATGACTGGCGCTCCCCAGTGACGTACTATGCTCTGAACACTGAGCTCTCCAGAGACCACTCTCCCGGGTCCAAGCAATAACGACTGAGAAAGTCGGTCTGTATGCTTTCTTTTCTGGCCACGTGAGCTGCTGACAGTGCTAGAAGATGGATTTCTGCCCATTGAACAGGAGCCATCTTCTCTGCCGATAACATGCTTACTGTAGCTCCCTGACATCTCCCTGAGGTAAGCCACCCTGATTGCATGTCTGAGAAAATTTGCAAGATCTTGTGCTGAACCAGGGGCTGAAAGCACTGTAGAGCTAGAAACACCGTCTGCATCTCAAGTCAATTTACATACCAGCTACTCTCCTCCAGAGACCACCAACCTTGAGCTACTTGAGACTGGCAATGCGCCCCCTATCTGTAAAAGGACTGGCATCGGTGGTCACCGTCTGCCAACTGGGTGGCTCCAGCGGCATTCTCATTGACAGCTTGGCTGGATCCATCTACTAGCGCAGACTCATCCTTGCCTCCTGTGGCCATTGCAACTTCTTCCAAAGTGAGTGCTTCTACGAAGACCACCAAGACAATAAGGCCCTCTACAGTGGCCTCATATGCATTCTGGCCCAGGACACCAGATCTAAGATCACTGCCATGGACCCTAGGAGATTCAGGTAATGCCATGCCGAAGGAAGTGCCACTAGGCAAAACTCCCACACCTGAACCTGAACTTTCCTGACATAGTCTGGAGGAAGGGGGACCACTCCCACTGCAGCCTGGAAATGCACTCCCAGATACATTAGATCTTGTGTTGGCTCCAATGTATTTTTTTTTTTTTTTTTTTTTTTTTATTTATAATTTCAAACACAAGACAAATCCAAACCATAACTCGAGTCCCGTACAGAACCATATGATTGGCACATTATTACATCACAGCAGATAGACAGAACATCAACAATATACATTTGTCATGTAATCAATTTCAAAAACTCTATTTCCCCCCCCCAACCCATCTGATCCCCCTCCCCCCCCGAAGGACCCGCCAAAACTCCTTGGCAGCAAAAACCGAGCCCCACAACACATTATCCAATAACAACACTTACAACCAAACCCTTACTGCAGCGCCATCCACTGGAGATAGTTCCCCCAGATCTGCATACATTTATGGGAAGTACCCCTCTTTAGTGCGGTTAACTTACTCATCAGGTAGAGCTGTGCCAGTGATCCCTTAAACTCCGCTAATGGCGGAGCAGCTACCTTCTTCCAGCTCCGCGCAATTAGTACCTTCATAGCCACACACCCTAAATCCACAAACAAGCCCTCCGCCTTGGTCAAGCTAGACGGTGGCACCCCCAACATGGCCAGCTCGGGGCTCATTTCTACCTCCTTACCCAAAATCTCCCCCAAAAGCCCAAACACCTCTACCCAAATGTTGTGCACTACCTTACAGCTCCACCAGATATGCAAAAAGGTGCCACATTCACCACACCCCCGCCAACAAGTATCAGCCACACTCTCATATATCCGGTGTAACCGTACCGGGGTCAGATACCATCTATACATAATTTTATAATTATTCTCAAGCAAATTAGTAGCTAAGATCCCCTTATACCTCCCCCGATGGATAAGTTCCCAGGTGGTGTCTCCCCAATGGACACCCAAATCGGTTTCCCACAAAGTTTGATACCTTTCCCGCCCCGTATCCACCGCCATCAACTTATACAACCCTGTCACCACTTTCCTCCGAGGTTCAGACAAGAAAAACTGTTCTACCCTGGACACCTCCACCGTCAAAGCTGGGAGAATCCGCTGTTGTAGATAATGGCGGAGCTGCAAATACCCATACCGGTCCGAGGAATCCAACCGATAAAGCCCCTTAAGGGCCTCAAAATCCTTCACTTTAGTACCCTCTACCACCTGGCCCACCCTCCACAGCCCATGCCGTTCCCAGTTATCAAACACCGACCTCCCCATGGCCGGAGAAAACTCAGGATTCCCCCGGATTGGGACTAGTCTGGATATACCAGTCACCCCAAACCAAATCCGCTGCCACTTACGCCACACCTGCAAAGTACCTTGCACATAAGGATTCTCACCGCGGCAGCTTTTGGACAGGTTAACAGGCAACCACACATACGCTCCTAACTCTCCTTCCAGCCGCTCTTCGGACTCCATCTGTACCCACTCTTTTTTTTCCTCTGCCCCCCATTCCAACACCGCAGACACTTGTGCAGCCTCCCAGTATAGCACTAAGTTCGGGACCGCTAAACCCCCATGCTCCTTCGCCTTCATCAATAACCGCCCCGCCACCCGGTTAGGTTTGCCCCCTGAAATAAACCACAACATACGCCGCTGAAGTTTCCCTAGATACCCCCGGGCACCTGAATAGGGAGATTGGAGAAAAGATACAGCCACTTGGGCAGAATCATCATTTTTGCAGCCGCAATCCTCCCCATCCAAGACAACGCCTTCCCCTGCCACCCCTCCATCTCTTTCCTAACCAGCTTTTCCACCCGCAAATAATTCTCCCGAAAGAGGTCCCCCGCTCTGGCGGTTAAATAAATACCCAGATAGCGGATACTGTGTTTAGCCCATCTAAAAGGAAACGCCTCTTGGATCTGCTTTTGAGTGCCCACTCCGGCCGAGATATTTAAAATCTCAGACTTAGTGGCATTAATTTTGAAACCTGAGAAGGAACCAAACTCCTCTAGCAATTTATAAAGCGCCGCCAGAGACACGCTGGGGTTAGTTAACATAAATAATAAATCATCCGCAAATAGCGATATCTTACTTTCCAGCTTCTTCCACTTAACACCTTGAACAGCCGCGCTCTCGCGCACCCGCTGGGCTAGTGGCTCCATAGAGAGCACAAATAGTAACGGGGAGAGTGGACATCCTTGTCTAGTTCCTCTATGCAGGGCAAAGGGTCGGGTATACTCCCCATTAATCTTAACCTGGGCCAACGGATGCGCATAAATAGCTTTAATCCAATTCAAGAAGCCCCCCCCCAGCCCCATGCGTTCTAATACCTTAAATAAAAAAGGCCAAGAAACCCTATCAAATGCTTTTTCAGCATCAATGGCCAAAAGTATCAATTGTTCCTCCCCCTCCTCCCCCTCCACATAGCATTCAATACTTTACGGAGGTTGTCCTTCGTTTGGCGTCCAGGCACAAATCCCGATTGGTTTTCATGCACCAGCCTTGGCATGTACGGCAGTAACCGGTTTGCCAAAATTTTAGTAAAAATTTTAAAGTCCGTACCCAACAAAGAAATGGGGCGGTAGGAACCGCACACAGTCGGGTCTTTCCCTTCCTTCAGCAAGATCGTAATCCCGGCAGTCTGCATTGTACCGGGAAGCTCCCCCCCCCTCCTTAAAAGAGTTGAATAGCCGAGCCAGAGGACCCTTCACTTCCTCCCGAAATACTTTATAAAATTTATTGGTATAACCATCAATCCCGGGCGCTTTGTGCAAGGGGAGTTCTTTAATTACCTCCACAACTTCCTGCTCCTCTATAGGCCGGGACAGTTGGCCAGTCTCCCCCCCTACTAACCTTGGCAAATTCATTTGTACATACTGGTCCAGCCCCGCTCCACCACCATGGCCCTCAGGAGCGTACAATTGCCTATAAAACTCCACAAAGCGCTGTTGTATATCCCCCCTTTGACGCAAAACATTCCCCTGAGCATCCCTTATTTTGGTAACATAATTCCGTACCCGATGTTGTCTTAATCGGTGGGCTAACAACCTACTGGGTTTATTACCAAACTCAAAATATTGCTGATTAAGCAGGTCTTGCGCATGTTTAATCTCCGCAAGTTCCAGTTCGTTTAATTCCCCCTTCACTTTCAACAACTCCTGCCTACAGGTGGCCGCTCGCCCATCCCGCATAAGAAGCCCTTCAAGCTCCTGAATTTTATCGCGCAGGCCCGCTTTTTTACTCTCTTTACATTTCTTTGCAAACGTGCCTATAGATATCAAATCACCTCGAATCACTACTTTCAGGCATTCCCACAGGGTAGCTATCCGACAATCCTCCCTATCATTCAGCTCCAGATATTGGGTAATCTTATTTTTAAGGACCTGTACATTCTCGGGGTTGTCCAACAAAGCTTCATTGAGGGTCCAACCCCCATTCCTCTTCCCCCCCGCACCCAAGGTTAACACCGCCCATACAGGAGCATGATCTGTCCAAATTCTCTCCCCCAATTCACACTCTTTCACTCCCCCTATTAAAGACTTGGACACCCATAACATATCAATCCTCGAGAAAGACAGATGCACCGGCGAATAAAATGTAAAGCCTTTCTCCCGCCCTCTCACTTCCCTCCACACATCCACCAATCCCAGGTTCTCACCCATGGACTTCATCATCCGTCTACTTTTTGCCCCCCCGTCCCTCCTCCCAGATGAATTGTCCAGAAAGGGGTTGCTAGTAAGATTAAAATCCCCCCCCCATAATAATAGGGCCCTCCGCAAATTGAGACACCACCCCATTTAAATGTTCGTAAAAAGCCCCGTGTTCCACATTCGGACCATAAATATTAACTAAAGTGTACATTTGTTCTTGGATCTTCAGTTTAACCATAATATATCTCCCTTCCTTATCCTGCTGCACCACCTCCTCTGTACAAGGGATTTTCCCACTTACCAATATTCCCACCCCACCCTTTTTCTTTTCCACTCTGTTCGAGGCAAACCACCGCCAAGGATACTTCCCATGTGTCACCCTCCATTCGTCACATTTTTTCAAGTGTGTTTCCTGTATAAATAGAATATCCCCATTAAGCCGGGAGGCCTCTTTAAAAAGGCGCTGACGCTTAATTGGGGAATTCAATCCCCTCACATTCAGTGTCATTATCCGGAATCTCTCCATAGGGAACAGTCCTGCACTCCCCTTCCCCCCCTGCAAAATAGTGGATCCTTCCCCCCCTCCCCCTCCCACTTCCCCCTACCCCCCTCCCCTCCCCCCTCCCCTACCCGCCCCATCACCCCCTCCACTCCACTCCTCTGAGGCATGACACCACCATATCAGGAAGCATTATACTATTCCCTATTACTCTTCCCCTCTACCAAAACAACATACCTATAAACATAGCCCTATGAAACAAACACACAATACAATAATATGCTGGCTAGACCTTTTGGGAGTAGCTCTTGCTAGCCTCTTTTATGTTGTTGTGTATCGTGTTTCATTTGTTATTTTCTCTTTATCCATAATTCAGTCCGTATACAAAATATAATGATTATTATTATTATTATTATTTTTTTTTTGTTTGTTTTTGTTTTTAATATAAGTATAAGTATTTTTTTTTTCTTATTTTTTTTTTTTTTTTTTGTTTTGCTTGTTTTGTTTTGTTAGGTGTGGAAGCACACCTACAAGGAAATGGTGACACCCGCACCCCAACGAGCACCCAATAGGTCCACGAGTGCCACCCTAACCACCAACTACCTGCAACCAGACAATGTTACTACAATGTCCCAGCAGTCAGTCCATCAGCCTTCTTCATCTGCTCCCCGATGTTCCACCGGTGCCTGTCGCCGCAGGCGGCGATCCCCCCGTTGTGCTCTTCTCCATTCGCTGCCTCCCACCGGCCTCCGGGAACCCTTTGTAATTTTGGAAGGGTGAGCCTCCGGAATGTCTGTCCACCCAGCTGCTGTCATCACCGTTATTGCCTCCGCCGCCGTTTTCACAGATGAGGTGTGGCCCTCAATGCTAAATTGTAGTCCAAAGGGGAATAGCCACCGATACCGGACCTCCTTCTCCCGCAATTTCTTAGTAACCATGGCCAGCTCCCTCCTCTTTCTCATAGTAATGGAGGATAAATCCGCATACAGCTCCACTGAATGATTATTCCACTTAAACTGCTTAATGTGCCTAGCGGCCTCCACCACAGCACATTTTGTATGGTATTCATGAAAGCACACAATTATGTCCCGAGCATATTGCTCCCTGCGGGGCCCAAGTGCTCTATGTGCCCGATCAATGTCCCAGCACAGCTGCACGTCGCCGCGGCCAGCCTCTCGCATAATTTGTTTACACACCTTGTCCATGATCTCCCCACAGTCAGAGGCAGTCTCATCTTCCGGGATCCCCCGGATCCGTATGTTCATTCTCCGAGATCTATTTTCAAGGTCTTCTACCTTAGACCAAAGATCCTCCGTCTCCAAGTCTAGCGTGTCCATGTGCTCCTGTACCTTCGCCAGGGCAGAGTCTTGAACCTCCATTTTTCTTTCAATCTCCTCCTCCACCCGCTGCCCGATATCCCTCACTTCCACCTTTAACTCCTCCATCCACGTCTGCACCTCCGTTTTAAAGCTGGCCAGATCTTGCCTCAGTGTACCGAACCAACCGCAGCAGCTCCCCACGCAAGATCTCCATGTCTCCGGTCATGCCGTGCTCTCCAGATTGTTCCGATTCAGCCATTTCCACACTAGCACGAGGCCCCGCAGCCATTTTGCTTTTCCCTCCGGCGGATCCCGCAGCGTTTTTATATGCAAACGCCTTTAAATCCGCAGTGCCTTTCTTCATTTCGCACTAGCAGTGGCCTCCACAGCACCCACCAAGTACTTCACCACCACTGACACCTCCGCGGTATGTTGTAATTTGGTAAATTGCTATTTGCTTCCACGGAGCTCCGCGTTCACACGTCTGCTCCGATCGATGACGTCATTTCCTCCTTCTTTTTTTAAGTTGATAACCCACCTCAGGTTCTGGGGAAGCAATATCACTTGCTTTGTCACATTCCGACTCTCTTGAACCGACTTCACCCTGATTAGCCAATCGTCCAGATAGGAATGCACCAACACATTTTCTTGCCAAAAAGCATTCGTGATCACTACCTTGGTAAAGGTTTGAGGTGCTGTGGCCAGCCCAAAGGGCAGAGCCCAAAACTGGAAATGCCCCATGGGATCTGCGAAACAAAAGTATTGCTGATGGTCCAGACAAATTGGAATGTGCAAGTATGCCTTGAAAAGATCCAATGAGCTCAAAAACTCACCCTTCCATACAGCCACCATGACTGAATGCAAGGTCACCATGCGAAAACAAGGTACCCTCGGGGCCCGATTCACATGTTTTAGATCCAGAACTGGGTGAAACGAGCCTTCTTTTTTGGGAACCACAAAATAAATTGAATACCGCCCAAGGTTGTGCTTATCTGGGGGCACTTCAACCACTGCTTCTAGCTGAATCAGCCTCTGGAGCATGACCGTTACCACCCTTGCCTTGACCGGATCTATGCAGGGCGACAACATAAAAAGTGTCAGAGAGTAGTCGAGCCAACTCCACGGCATAGCCCTCTCGAATAATTTCTAGCACCCACTGGTCAGAAGTAATCTAGACCCAAGTGGAGTAAAAGGTTTGAAGTAGACCGCCTACTGGTATCAACTCCACCTGGGCCCCCCCTCACTTCACTGGGATTTCTTGGAGCCCCCTGAGACTCAACCAGAATAGTCCCTACCTCATCGACTCCCTTGAAAGGGCTGACCCCTGGGAGGATAGAGAGAACATTGAAAAAGTGTATAGCGTGCTGCTCTGAATCTCCTAATGTCCCAGAGCCTCCGGCTTCCCACTCTTAGGCTTGTCTTCTGGTAGCCTCTGGACATTGGACTCTCCCAAGTCCTTGACCAGTTTTTCCAGCCCTTCGCCAAAAAGGAGTGTTTTCTTAAAAGGAACCTTACTAAGCCGGGTTTTGAAGGCAATGTCCACTGCCCAATTTTTAAGCCACGATAGTCATCGTGTTAATACCACTGAAGGCATGTTTTTAGTGGAGGCTCTCACCAAATCTTAAAGAGCATCTGCTAAATATGCTGACCCAGACTCTAGCTTAGCCGCTGTGAACATCCAGAAGGACAGAGGTCAGACTCTAGCAATCCCTGAGCCCAACGTAAACACACCTGCACTACATAGGCCCCACAAATGGATGCCTGCAACACCAGAGCAATAAGTCTCAAAAAGGATTGCTTCAGTGAAAACGGCAGCACTGGATCTGTAGACACTTCCATGGAGTTACCCGACCGCGATCGTTGCTCCCCCAGTTGACCAGGAGTCACCACTTGGCTCCCCGAATGCTCTCCCACCTCCATTTCAGCTGTTTCTGACGTGGCCGTGTTTCCTGCCAGAATTGGGAGATCCCATGACTGTGATGAATGCTCTTTGCATCCCAAATCAGCCCCTACCTTGGAGAACACTTCTAATTCAGGAGGTTCATTTCCCCAGAACAGCTCCTCCACGATGCGGCCCTCCGACTCGCACCACGGCAAAAATCCACTGTCAAAATACAACTGCGGCGGCTGCCACAGGCCATACAGGTTGCTCAGCCGGCCAGTATGCCAACTGCCACAGCTGCGCACTTCTGCTCAGATTAGTGGGGCCCCTCTCAACTCACCTCCAGCACTCAATGAAGACCAGGACTTCCAGTACTGCGGCTGCTGCCATAGCAAATCAATAACAGGTGAGCCAGACTGCCTCTTTACAGCTTTGGGGTTTTTTTTGGGGGGGTGGAAGAAAATTAAAGGGCCAAGCTCTACCACCAAAATGTCTCTGGGGCCCCCTCAAACGTTAGGGAGGAACAGAGGGCCTCAAGGCCCCAGAGGAGGGACCTAGGCATGTGAGGTGTGGGGCTAAGGGGGAGAGACATGGACCACAGAGTTCTACACCCCGAAGAACACCAAAGAACTGCGGAGCATAACAGCAATAGCTTGTTAACCTCTATTTTTTTTTCTTCCCTTCAGTGGATTCCAGAGGCACAGATCCTTTATAGGGTGATGTCATCAAAACGAGTATTTCTCAGTCTCCATCTGCTGGCGATAGCATATAAACCCATGTGTCCTGACTGGAGGGACAAGGAAGAAATAGTGGTTAATGAGATTTAAAAAGTCAACACTGCAATTTAAAAAAATCCAGTTGGCTCATCTTTATCTTTATTGTCATTTGATATACCGCTCTAGGCAGCAAGGCATCAGAGTGGTTTACAAAACTCTAAATTAAAAATAAGGAAAAGAACACCAATCATGTATAGGACAGGACAGAAAAGAAAGAGAATGAAGAAGAGAGCAATGGGCAGACAGGGAGGAGAGGATAAGAACTTAGACTAAGGGAACGAGCTAAGGGGAAGACTGCTCAGGGGAAGGGGAGGGAAGGTCATAAGCCAATTGAAACAGGTGTGTTTAGAGCTGAGATTTGAACTGTAGAAACTGCACATAGTGAGGCAGGTAGGGAATTCCATAAGGCAGGAGCAAGGAAAAAGAAAGTGGAATGACGCGTTTGTTCCAAAAGCGCATGGGAAACTGAGGGGAGGGCCAAGCGGTGAGTGTGGAAGGATCCGAGGAGACGGTGGGGTGAGTGAAAATGAAGGTCAACCAAATATTGCGGTATGCCTGTGAAGATTGCCTGGTGAGTGGATATGAGAATTTTGTTATTTATGCAAAATTTTATGGGAAGCCAGTGAAGTCGGATCAGGGTGGGAGGTGTAAGTGATAATCCAGGCTGCTGTATTTTGGAGAAGTTGCAATCAATGAAGTTGGTAGTTGGGAAGACCGGCAAGAGCACTGTTGCAATATCTATTCTAGAAATTACAAGCATAATGATGTGTTTTCCCCATTCCGAGAATCAGGCAAGTTGGGGGTCTTATGTCATGGGAGGTATCAGGGAATGCGTGCATGTGCTTGTGTCATAGTGGGTATCGGGGGTTGCATGCCTGTGTGTGTGTATCGTGGGAGGTATCGGGGATACTCAAGCATGTGCATCTGCGTGTGTGTCTTTCAGACATCATTAATAGCAAACCCATAGCACATATAGCTAGCAAGATGCATCAATATCAGCATGTGCACAGTGCCCAATTCTTAATTAGCATTAGTTGTACAAATTCTAAAAACATTCACATGAAAGATACTCTATTCATAAATTAAAACTTCACTCTGGAAAAACAGACAATGGAGTTAAACAAAATCAAAAGATGTCAGTGTAGTAACAGAAGCATACTTTGTTAAATGGAAAAAAAGAGAATGCAGTGGGGAATATTGGTGGCTCATCAGCAAACTGCCATGCAGAAGGTCCACAGTTTGATTCCAGAGTCAGGTCTTCTGCTCTTTGTATACTGGGGTTACAGCTCCTCTAAAAGGGGGAGAAGTTGTGATCACTGTGTAAGGACAATAACTAGTGGAGAGATTCAAAGTCCATGACTACAGGGTTCTGGAAAAAAAGTGTTCTGGTCCATGACGCCTTGCCCAGGACGGTAGAACCAGACCAGAAATTTGGTGGGAAAGGGTTGAATACAAAATAAGGGGAAAAGCCCCAGGTAGTTGTGAAGAAAGGCTCAAGGCACTAAATCCCAAGTTCTGGTTCCAAGTGAGCTGAACTATAATAAGGATGAATAGAAGGAAGCTACCAAATTCAAAAGAACGAAGCAGGATATAATGGAAAATAACTGCAATTTTAAACTTGAACCCCTAGGAATTCAAATAGTTTAACAATAAATAAAGATTTACCATACTGTGGTGGTGTTGTGCCAAGGTTTGTTGCCAGCAATGTTACATCGTTTGCTTTCCCTGTGGTGCCACAGCCATTACAGATTGGTATAGGGATTGGTGCAGATTGCGTATTTGGTGGAGGAATATTTGGCCAAATTTTAGCAGTATCTATTAAATTATTCCTGGTAGGCTGTTGAAAGAACAGTTTTGTACAGTTAGAAGTACAACATGTAAAGCTGAAATTAGATTGCAACTGAACATTTATTCTTAATTTCAGTATAAAAAAAAGTTACAATAAAATATCCTGTCTTTAATCTTAAAACGTGGTGCAAAGAATTTTTCAGTAGAGCTCTACAACAGCTGTGCTGTGCAACATGATGCATTGACAACTCAAACTATTGTTTTAATGACAAAACTATTTAGTATAAGTGATTAAGACAGCATACTGCTTACTAAAGTATTTCTCTTAAGCTCCTGAATCTAATATTACTTAAAACTAAACTAATAACAAAAGTAAAATACAAACCTTTCCCAGACAATCGTCACAGAAATGTGAACCTTTTAGACAGAGAGATGGTGCCATATTTAGATGTAAAGATTTGTTGCACACATGTGGAGACCGTTCAGACTGCGTGATGTGCTCTTTCAAATGTCCTGTCACCCCACTTGTGAACTTAGAACAAGGAAAATAACCAGTAGAGATACAAGCCTGAAGTGCTGGAACTTGATGCAGCTTGTGTGCACTGCCATGATATGGCGGCAGGTGAACTTTCCCGTAACAGGAGAGATGCTGGGAAGGAGAGTGAAGCTGGCAAGAAGATATGTTATTCTCAATGCATATGCCAGGGAAGTTACTGGCAATACCAGCAAAACTGTTTCTGGAAGGAATATTCTTGAGGGGGCTTGCAGGATGAAAGGTAAATCCCGATCCTACTTGACAAGTGACTGTCCCAGGATCATGCGAGTCTAATACTGTATTAGGCTGACTCAGGTTACCAACACCACCACCACCAACACCAACACCACCACCACCACCACCACACTGTAATCCTGGGGTGCAAGTTGAGCCATTAGAGCAATGAACACAGCAGCTTACTTTGGGGCCAGTCTGAATTTGTGATTGCTGTTGCTGAAGAGTGTTAATAGTAGGAAATGGCACAACTGGAAAGAGGTTGGAGCCAGCATGAGGGGGTGGAGGAACATCTTTTAGTTCCACAGCAGGATTCTTGTTCTCCATGTAACTATTCTGGAAAAGCAAGGACATTTATATGTATGAATAGAATAAACATGTTCAGAAGGGTTAAGTGCCCTGGTTGGGGCTTGTGAATTGTATGTATTTATTTGAATTATTTGACATACCGCCTTTTGTATTGCAACAAGGTGGTGCACAGAACCAGACTAAACTGCAGAGTACAATAGACATTAATACCACATAAATATGATGGAATAGCACAACAATTTAAAAACAATTTTGCTTCTGCAAGCGGGAATATTGGTTAAGAAGTTATTTTGTCCTGGGTACAGAACAAGAAAAATCTTGCTTTCTTCCTCATGCGATTAATCTTTCTTAAAATCTAATTTTAAATGCACACACAAAAATACTATTTCACCTGTATGTCTCAAATACTGTCCTCACAAACATACTCAAGAAAATAAATTACAACTGAATCTTCACAGTTCTCATTTCTCAACTAAAATGGTGCACAAATTATAAAACTACAGCAAGTGATTACCGTTTTTCCACTAGAAGGTACAGTCTGTTCAGAAGCAGAAAAGCAGTTTGAGAATTTCCAGAGCCATGGCTTAGCATCAGCAGCATCGTCATCATTGTCTTGTTGAAGCCATCGGACTGATCTACTACATATGTTTTCTGTCCCGTTTCCTTCCATCATACAGCCATACAGAGCAGTTCAACATGCTTCCATCCCACTTCTCTTTCATTCTTCTTTCCTTCCTTCAAATGACCAGGATTCATAATAAAAAAAAAAAAGTTACATTTAAACTTATACAACTGTTCACAGAATAAAAAAAGGATCTTAAAACCAAGTCTAGGTAGTCTAAGCATCAAGTTATAAATTTCTATTTATATAGCATTTTTCATATAAAACAGGATCATGAAAGTTGGGTAAATAAGCACCAGGAAATAAAGTACTTTAGCACTTCTACCACAAACTGTACAACTCAACTTGCCTCCTATGAGTTAAGACTCATAGCTCAATGATAATCCTAAGACCTTATATAATACTTCCTATGAAAATAAAACCACAACATGCAGCAGCACTGTGAAAACCAATCTTTAAAATAAAGAGCAATAGTGCTATTTTTCAAAAAAAACAGGAGGCTCAAAGGAGGATAAAAAGGAAAGAGTAAATGGTTTAACATTTTTTTAAATCCTCTTCAAATCTTGAAAGGCAACTAAGGGGCAGGTTTATTAAAGGTTAACATGCATTAATGGAGTTGATATGTATTTAAGTGCCACTGTGCCAACAGAAATAAAATTGCTCTGGGTACTTAAACATTTGATAATTTCATTAATGTGTGTTAAATCCTTCAGTAAACGTGCGCCTAATATTTAAATTTTTTTTAAAAAAAGGGGGGTGGGGACCAGATCCAAAAATATTTCAAACATTTATATACAAATTTTCCCAGCGGCAAAATCAGACAAGGCTCTTCATTTTCAGGAACTTATCACTGCTTATTAAAAACAGGTGAAGTAACCCTCAGCTTTTCCTCCTGTGCTGCAGGAATACGTATGGAAAATGGGGACCACAGATGGACATCTTTGTTCCAGGACAGGGTAGCCATAGTCAGATATTGGTGAAATTATTTTCCTCTTCGTCTCTCCAAGCCAGTCCAGGAACCGTTGGGTAGTCAGCCCCCTCCAGCAGCTGAGGACTGAATTGCACAGTCTTGCTGACGCTATATCTAGCTCCCTTAGAGTCTCCAACTCAGTCTTTCAATCCTCAGCAGCTGGGAAGGTCCTTTTAGGACAGGCTCCCTGGAAAGGAGAGAAAGGTTTAGACGGGAACTGGAAAAAAAAAAAAACACAAAGAAAGGAGGACTTGGTTTGCTCTAGCAGGGCTGTAAATCCAGCAGAGGGGACAGAGAAGTCTTTTTTTGGGACTCCTTCCCTTGGGAGATTGGAAAGGGCAGCAGAGGCAGAGCCTGCCTCATCTCGGTGCTCAGCTGCAAACACTGCCCGGAGGAGGAAGTGCCTGGGAGTCCCAGGACACTCCTCTGTTCCGCCAAGCCATGACTCAGTTTCCTGCTAGCGGCGGGAGGGGAGACTCTACCTAATCCAGCTGAATGAGAGTAAACGGCACAGTTCCCCGTTAGCTAAGCAGCTTTGGGACCGCGGGAGGAGGTGCGGCTTTCTTGGCAGGATTTGTCAGTTCCTTTGCCTCACAGCCTTCTGGATATCAGCACGTTCTTTGGCAGCTGGAAGTGCATGCTGCCGGTCGCGGCAGTATGTGTTCAGTGTGGGAGCAACCGAGGGTTGTCGGGGCCAGGTCTCTGCCGCACTTTGTTTTCGGCAGGGCAGCAGTCTCGAGCAGAGTTTTACCAGCTCCATGAAGGAGATGATGGCACCCTCCGAGAGCGAAGTAGCTAGGCCTCTGGGATCCGCGGCCATCTTGCAGGGAGCAGCCATTTCTCCCGAAGTGCAGAAAAAGCAAGGAAAGGGCAAATCTAAAGCAAAAAAGCCTGTGCCGACAGTGCAAGCACCTCAGCCTCTGTTGCCAGGGCTACAGGAGGGCTTAGAGCCACTGTTTTCAGCAGATTTCATATTGTCTATACAAAGGGCATATTCTTTAAAAAGAAATCAGGCAAAGGACTCTGGTCCTCCTACCAAACTGTCAGCTCCTCTGGTAAATGAAATAGTGATAGACCAACCAACCCAGGAAGAGGCCTTTGCAGGGGGAGCTTGGGATGGAGGCTGGTGCAGATTGGTTGGCGCAGGAAACCCCGGGCTCCGGGTGGTGGAGGACGGAGAGCACCTCTCTGATCCAGGTCTGGATCCGTGGGCCATGGAATTGGAGGAAGATGAGATTGCTCCAGGGGAGGATCCTAACATTTTCAGGGTATTTCACAGGGAGGAGCTGGGGGCTCTCATTGCTCACTCCCTAGCGGCTCTAAATATAGTGAAGCCGGCAGCCCAGCAGCAACCGCTTGAGCATCCTCTGCTCCAGGTGTTTAAGGCGGAGCAGAGGTGCTTTCCGGTTCAGAGTAATCAAACAGATGTCTGAATCAGAATGGGAGTGTCCGGAGGCTACCCTGAGAGGTAGCTGCTCCATGGGCCGCCTGTACCCAGTTCCGCAAGAGGAGAGAGACCTATTGCGGATGCCCAAGGTGGACGTGTGGTCTCTGCCATAACCAAAAAGACTACTATTCCGGTGGAAGGGGGTACAGCCCTTAAAGATCTTCAGGATCGGAAATTAGAATGACTCGAGTGCCCTAGTCCTGCAGGCCTCCATTTGTGGGGCCTATGTCTCCAGGGCCTCCATTCATTGGCTCCAAGGGGAGGCTTCTTCCGACTTGGAGGGGAGTGCTCCCACAGAGGGAGCCAAATTGGAATCTGCAGCCACGTATTTGGCCGATGCCTTCTGCGATTTGGTGAGGATATCCTCGAAGACTATGGTGTCCCTGATTTCAGCCAGATGCTTCCTCTGGCAGAGGAACTGGGTGGCAGACACATCTTCTAAGGTTCATCTCAGTAAGCTCCCTTATAAGGGGCAAGCTGCTCTTTGAGGAGGCGCTGGAAAAGACTGTGAAAGATTTGGGTGATTCCAAGGGAGGCAGTCTGCTGGAGGACCGGCCAAAGGGCCCTGAAGCCAGGAGGGCTGCAGAGACGGCAAACAAGAGATTTCCGCAGGTTTCAGGCACCTCGGCATACTCCATACCAGAGGGGTCGCTTTGTGGCTAGAAGGCAGTCCTTTCGGGGAGCCCGGGGGTTTGGATGGAGCTATTTTGCCTCCCAGCAGGCCCAGCCCAAAAAGCCACAATGAAGCCAGGCAGGCCCTGCCAGAGTTGCCAATAGAGGGACGTTTGCAGCAGTTCTACTCTGCCTGGGCCGCAGTTACAACAGACCAGTGGGTTATGGAGATCATCCGCGAAGGCTATGCAATGGAGTTCTTCAGGCCACTGGCCAAAATCTGTGTCGTCTCACCATGCAAGGCACCGGAGAAGGAGGAAGCAGTGGGCGGTACGCTTCAGCGCTTACTGCAGCTTTGAGCAGTGGTTCCAGTACCGAGACCAGTGCAGATCCTGTCAATACTCCATTTATTTTGTGGTCCCCAAAAAAAGAAGGGTTCCTTCCAGCCCATTCTTGATCTCAAGCATGTGAACAGGAGCTTAAGGGTGCCGCATTTCCAGATGGAAACGCTAGGCTCAGCAATACTGGCGTTAAGACAGGGCAAGTTGCTTTCTTCCACAGACCTCACCGAGACTTATCTGTATGTTCCCATCAGGCCGGACCATCAAAGATTCCTGCACTTCGCTGTCCCTATAGGACACTTTCAGTTCAGGGCACTGCCGTTCGACCTGGCCACAGCGCTGCACACGTTCACAAAGGTGATGGTCATAATGGTGGCAGCACTGAGACAGGAAGGAATTATGGTGCATCCCTATCTGGACGACTGGCTTATTCGGGCAAGGTCCGAGGCGGAATCGATCAGGGCTACATAGTGAGTTCTGGAGTTCCTGCAACAGCTCGGTTGGGTGGTCATCCAGGCCAAGAGCCAGCTGCAGCCAGTGCAGCGGTAGGTATACCCTCAGGGCCTTGTTTGATACGGAGGCCGGTTCGGTATCGCTTCCCAAAGTCAAGATGCGAAAGATTCTGGTGCAAGTTCAGAGGTTTTTGCACGTGATGGCCTCAACAGCGTGGCTCTACATGCAGCTGCTGGGTTCGATGGCAGCTGCTTTAGACCTAGTGCCGTGGGCTAGGGCCAATATGTGTCCGCTTCAATAAGCGCTTCTCTCGCGGTGGTCACCTCAGAACCACCCATTATCTCAGAGGATGGTATGTCCGGAAGGGATAAGGTCCAGTTTAGAATGGTGGCTGGATTCGGCTCATCTCCAAGCAGGCATGCCATTGGAGCAGCACAAGTGGATTTTGATGACCACACATGCAAGTCTCTCTGGCTCGGGGGCACACTGTCTATTCCAGGAGACTTGGGGCAGCTGATCGGCAGAGGAAGCCACATGATTGATCAATCGTCTGGAGATGAGGGCGGTGCGGTTGGCGCTGCAGGATTTCAGAGGCCTAGTAGTAGGGAAAACCTTCCGCATTTTCTCCGACAATGCGACAACCGTGCCCTATATCAACCAGCAGGGAGGTATGGGCAGGGCCACCTTGGTGGAGGAGAGACAGCTGCTTCTGCAGTGGGCAAAGAAGCATCTGGTAGTCTTATGAGGCAGAGCATGTAGCAGGAAAGGACAATATTCAAGCCGACTACCTCAGTCGTTATGCCCTGGACCCTGGGGAGTGGGTACTGAATGCGGTAGTGTTTCACGACATTACGGTTTGTTGGTGACAGCACCTCATGGCCACGCTATCCAATACTAAGGCCGCATAGTTCTTCAGCAGGCGCACAGAACACATGTCGGAGGGGCTCAATGCCCTTGCACAGCCTTGGCCAGTGGAAGAGCCGCTGTATGCGTTTCCGCCATGGTCGCTGATTGGTCGGCTCCTGAAAAGGATCGAGGCTCATGACGGGCAGGTGATTCTCATAGCGCCAGATTGGCTGCGGAGGCCATGGTATGCAGATCTAGTTTGTCTACTGGTAGATCGGCCGTGGAAGCTGCCCAGCTGGGTCAACTTGTTGAGCCAGGGCCCGGTGTTAATGCCACACGTGGATTGGTTCTCATTTACAGCTTGGCTCTTGAGAGGGAGCGTTTGCAGAGCCACGGTTACTGAGCAGCGGTCATCGCCACCATGCTGAACGCCAAGAAACGTTACACGTCCTTGTCTTATATCCGGATTTGGCACATATTCGAGGGTTGGTGCGCAGATAGGGGCACTAAGCCGTTCGCCTGTTTCTTTAGGACAGCCTGGACAAGGTGCTAGCAGTTCTCTGAAGGTGCAGGCGTCTGTTATTGGGGGCAATGCACCCGGACATGGTTCGCTTTCTTCGAGCAGTTAAGAATGTGTGCCTGCATTTTTGGCTGGTGGTGCCACCCTGGGATTTGAACCTGGTCCTGGAGGCACTGGCGGGACCACCCTTTGAGCCCGCAGCTAATGCGAGTTTGAGGGATCTCTCATGGAAGACAGCCTTCTTGGTGGTGCTGTGTTCCATGCGGCAGATTTCCAATCTACAGGCGCTCTCGTGTAGAGTGCCCTTTATCCAGTTTACCGCAGAGAGGGTTGTGCTGCGTCCGGTGCCGTCCTTCCTTCCTAAGGTAATATCACGGTTTCATTTGAATCAGGCTATTGCACTTCCGACCTTTCCAAATCTCGGAAGGGAGGAGCAGGATCGCAAGCTTTGTCAGCTGGATCTCTGTAGAGTGCTCCAGAGATACCTCAAAAGGATGGAGCCCTTTCGCAAGATGGACCGGTTGTTTGTCATGTTTGGCAGGCCCCGTAAAGGGGAGGCAGCTGCCAAAGTCTCGACTGCCCGGTGGGTGAAGTAGGCTATTGGGGCAGTGTATGCTGCACGTGGGAGGGCCCCTCCTTTGGGCCTGCGAGCTCACTCTACTCGGGGCCAAGCGACATCCTAGGCGGAGCTCTCCTTGATTCCACCGGTGGACATCTGCCGGGCAGCAACTCTGTCATCGCTCCACACGTTTTTGAGACATTATCAGCTAGACGCACAGCCTAGGGGGGGGCGCAAATGTTGGGGCCTCGGCTATTCTGTCCGGGCTTGCTGGTCCCACCCGGGATTAGGCACTGCTCTGGTACATCCCAACGGTTCCTGAACTGGCCTGGAGAGACGAAAAGGAAGGAGAAATTAGACCTTACCTGCTAATTGTCTTTCCTCGAGTTCTCTCCAGACCAGTCCAGGGCCCACCCTGTCCATTTGCACGGTTCAGCTGGATTGCTAGTGAGGTTGACAAACTGAAGAAAGTGCAGCTTGTGGTCTCGGAGGCTAAAGAATTCTACCTTTGAGCCCAAGGTAAGGGCGTGTTTGGAAGCTGGGAGTCAGCTCAGCCAGTAGGTTCTGCTCACTTGTTCTCCCTTTCTGGTTCGGGGGGGGGGGAGGGGTAAGCAGTGTTCTTGGGGCACATAGTGCCTTCATAAAAAAACAAAACAAAGGGGGGGGCACATGGATCGCTGGATTCTCTGTCTTTTTCGGGGGGAGGGGCCTGGCAGCACTCGAGAGAGTAGGGTTGTGTTTTGGTTTTGTTCAAGATTAGTGTTTTGTAGTTAATTGTCATAGTTTTCTCTTGACAAAGCAGCCCGAGTCGGAGGCTCTAGAGTGAGTTAGATATGGCATCAGCAAGACTCTGTGCAATTCAGTCCTCAGCTGCTGAAGGGGGCTGACCACCTAACATTTCCTGGACTGGCCTGGAGAGAACTCAAGGAAAGACAATTAGCAGGTAAGGTCTAATTTCTCCTTGGTTCTGCAGATTCATATTTTCAATGCTGCAACATTAGGGTGGAAAAATCCCCCAAATCATTTTTTGGGTTGAGTTGATTATACAGAATTGATTAAAGGCTCATATGACAGGCAACTCTTCTATTTAAAAAGAGTGCCCAGTTGATGGGTTTGCCCCTGGCTAATCATTTAAATGGAGATTGAAGTATCAGATGATTCAGCTTGTGACCCAGCACTTTCACTGACCTGAGATTTCTTTAAGTAGGTTTTAAGGTTTTTGCCAAGTTAGTTTTTGAAAACTGGATAGTAAAACGTTTTTGCATGATCTTTAAGTTTTGCTCTCACCTACAAAATAGCACAAAGGAAAAAAAACCCTACGTATTTAAGTTTGTTGCAAAGCCGGGATTCTTACTGTCATATAAAAGGGTAAAAACTACCAAAGTAAGGTGAAATTAGACCTTACCTGCTAATTTTCTTTCCTTGAGTCTCTCCAGTCCAGATGCCTGGGTTTATGCACTATCACCAGCAGATGGAGACTGAGAACAAAAGTGCTGATGATGTCACTTCATAAGGTCCTATGCATTTCTGACCACACCAATATCCTGACAAAGCAAACTCCACATACAGAAAGTTAGAACCATATTTACTATCCAAATAATTATAAAAACATTACATCTACAGAGGAACCGATTGCCACAGCGCCCCACAGTTCAACCTATGCAAACGTGGAGCAGAAAGGAAGCCCTGGACCGGCGCTAAACAAGCAGATTTCTTCCACAACTGGGCTAGCTGAAAAACAGAATGAGTGGGTTCTGAACTGGACTCAAAGGAAAGAAAATTAGCAGGTAAAGTCTAATTTCACCTTCCATATTGTCCCTCCAGTCTTGTCCAGAAGCATGGAATCTACCAGAGTAACCAAATTCGGGCGGGACCCATGAGCCCAGCTTGCAACACCTGCACAATGAATTGTGTATCCCCTCTTGCCTGCACATCCAAACGGTAGTACCGCACAAAGGAGCGAAGCGAGAAACATATCACTGCCCTACAGATATCCACTAGAGCAGCGGTTCTCAACCTGTGGGTCGCGACTGGGGGTCACCATAGGATTTAGCAGGGGTCGCCTCACTCCGCCAAGTTTAAAAAAAAAAAATCTCACAAGTTGCTGCCGCTGCTGAGTCCGCTTCTCGGCAGCGGCAAACTCACTGCCTCCCTTCTTCTGCAGCCGCGGCTCCCTGCCTCTTAGGGAACCGCAGCTGTGCCTGTGAAAATGTTGCGGAGCCTTCCCGTCTCTCGACGGGCTCCGTGCAGCATTGTCCCACCTCCAAAGGAAGTGGTAAACAACCCATGTCAGAAAGGCTCCGCAACGGCTTCACAGGCATAGCTGCAGTTCCCTAAGAGACAGGGAACCGCGGCTGCAGAAGAACAGGGCAGTAACAGGCAGATATAGGGAGGAGTGGGCAGGGAACCTGCAACGGGGCTGACATGGGGGAGGGGAGAGACAGGGGGACTTACTGGACAGACAGGGGATAAATGCTGAACAGAGGGGAGACACAGTGCGGGTTAGGATTATAATGGGATGATGGGGGGCTAGCACTGGTAATGGGTTGAATAGGGAAGGCTAGGACTGGTAATGGACTGATCAAGGGGGGGTTGGGACTGGTAATGGGCTGATTAGGGGAGCCTAGCACTGGTAATGGGGTTGAGGGGGGGACTAGCACTGGAAGTGAGCTGATTGGGGGGGGGGCTTCAACTGGAAATGGGCTGATGGTGGGGAGGGGAGGATAGAGCTGCTGGCCTTGAAGAAAACTGGGGGCTAGGGCTACAAATGGGCTGATGCGAGGGGATGGGAGAATGGGAGTGGATGGTGAGAGGGGCTGCCATGGTATCTGGACTAGAAGGAGCTGGACAGTGGGGAAGGAGGGGGACTGGAAGGGAATGGACACAGTGGCAGTCATGGGAATACAAGTTGACATTGGAAGGTACAGGGAGGGAGGACTGGAAAGGGGCTGATACTGGGAAGGGTTACGGGGAGTGGAAATAGGCTGATGGAAAGAAGTGAAGAAAACAAAATAAGAGATAAGAAATGGCAGATGGACCATAGTCCACAGAAAGAGCTAAGAGAAGACAGGAAAGCAGAAACCTCAGATTGGGACCAGCATGATCAGAGAATAAATTGGTCAGATAACAAAGGTAGAAAAAATAATTTTATTTCATATTAGTGATTTGACTACAAAATCATCATAATTTTGAAATCAAATATTGTTACTTGTTATTTTAAATTACTGTGGTTTAAATAAGTAAATTTTATAAATAAAAACATATTGCAAAGGCCTATAATATATTAATAATTCAACAAATAATTACAGTGACGATGCATTAACGGTAAAGGAAGAGACACGCATTTGATTTTATCATTGGGGGTCATCCCAAGTTGACCAATGGTAAAAGGGGTCGCAGTACAAAAAAGGTTGACAGCCACTGCACTAGAGGAACCAGACCATATTCAGCCCAAGATGAAGCCTGAGCCCGCATCAAATGTGCCCTTAAGCCCTCCATCAACGCTTTCCGTTTAAGCAAATATGCTGAGGTAGTAGCCTCCTTCAGTCACTGTGCAATAGATGCTTTGGATGCCACCTCACCTTTGCCCAGACCTCCAAACACCACAAAGAGATGATCAGACTTCTGAAAGGCTTCGGTACACGTAAGGTAGCATCTCAAGACCCTACAGATATCCAACAAGCACAATTGCCTACACTCCATGCTAGCCTCGGAACTAAAGAACACAGGCAGAGTCACAGCCTGACTGAGGTAAAAGACCAAACACCACTTTCAGTAAGGAAGGAACCAGGAGTATTACCACTTTCTCTTTGGAAATCACAAGAAAAGGCTCTCTACAAGACAGGGCCTGTAGCTTGGAAATCCTATGAGCTGAGCAGACAGCTACTAGGAAAACTACTTTCAAAGTCAGATCCTTTAGAGAAGCCTGTCCAAGAGGTTCAAAAGGCACTTCAGTCAGCACCGATAGCACCAAATTAAAGTCCCATGATGGCACAATCTGCTTCACCAGCGTTCTAACCTGCTCGATACCCCTCAAAAAAACCACACATCTGGATGGGAAACCAAGAAGCTTTCCTGAAGACACCCTTGATAACAAGCCAGAGCTGCCACCTGGACCAATCAGTGAGTTTAGGGCCAGCCTGAAGGAAGGCCAGAACATCCAGCAGCGAGGATGAGAGGGCACAGAGGCCCCTCTCCTCACATCGGCCCTCAAGATATGCCAGACTCAAACATAAGCCAAAGATATTCAACGTTTCCATGCTCACAGCAAGGTGTCAATGATTTGCGCTGAGAAACCTCGCCATCTCGGAGCCCTCTCAAGAATCAGGTTGTAAGAGAGAATTGAGCTACACTGAGCATGAGTATGGGACCCTGTGACAGATTGTCCACTACTGAGAGATTCTGCTGAAAGTCACATGAGCTCGGCATACCACAGCCTCCTAGGTCAATCTGGCACCACTAGAATTACCAGGCCTCAAGAAGCCTCTATCTTCCGAAGAGCTCGACCTATCAGAGGCCAAGGAGAAAACACATACAGAACATACACCGCCTTGGCGTTGGAAGCAGAGGCCATCAGATCCATGATAGGCTCCCCTCACTGGCAAAAAATGCTCTGAACACCAAGTCCTCCAGGGTCCAGTTGACGTCAACTGAGATGCAGAGACTGCTAGAATATGTACCTCTCCCCAATGAAGGAGAGGGCCTACTTCTTCTGCCAGACTTGCAGTTCCTGTGCCTCTATGCCGATTTAGATACGCCTCTGTGGTTGTGTTGTCCAAAATGCTCACATAGTCTTGCACTAAAGAAGCGGCTGAAAAAAAAAAACAAAAAACAAAAAAAACTGTAGAGCCAGAAGTATCACTCGCAGCTCCAGGTGATTTATGGACCATTTGCTCTCCTCCAGAAACTACTGGTCTTGAGCCACTTGGGACTCTGCAATGCACCCCCCCCCCAATCCGTAAATGGTTAGAATCGGTGTTATTACTACCCACTGGGTGGTTCCAAAAGCATGCCCACTGTCAGTTTGACCATGTCCAGCCACCAGCACAAGCTCTTCCTCGTCTACTAAAGACAATGCAACCTCTTCTGTAGTGACTGTTTCTGCGGTGACCACCAGGCCAATAAGGTCCTTTGGAAAGACCTCATGTGCGCTCTGGTCCATGGAACCAGATCAAACATTGCTGCCACTGACCCCAGGAATTGCAGGTAATGCCATGCTGAAGGATAGTGCAGCCAGCAAAAGTTCTGATCTTGGATATGAATTTTCCGTGCACATTCTAGGGGAAGACTCCTGGAAGCGAGCTTGGCACGCTGCCCAGAACCTCCAAAAGTCCCAGAAGTGGCCTCTAGTAGACGTCGCTGGCTTTGTGGCCTTAGGTTTGTCTTCCGGCAGCCATGGAACCTTGGATTCCCCCAAGTCCTTTACCAATTTATCCAGGGAATCCCCAAAGAGAAGTTTCCCCTTAGTAAGCTCTCTTTTAAGTCGCATTTTGGAGGCCACATCAGCAGACCAATTCTAGAGCCATAATAGGCGACACGCAGACATCACAGAGGCCATATTTTTGGCAGAGGCTCTCACCAAGTCATGCAGAGCGTTGGCCAGATAGGCTGCTAAACTGGAGTCTGGGTCAGCCTCTGATAACATCCGATGGACTAGAATCCACCTTGGGTAAACTCTGTGCCCACCTTAAACAAGCCTGCGCTACATAGGCCCCACACAAAGATGCCTGCAACACCAGGGCCATATAATTTCAAAGGACTGCTTTACGAGTGTTTCCAGCTTCTGGTCTGGGCCATCCTTAAGAGCCGCTCCACCTTCTACTGGGATAGTCATCATCTTTGTCACTGCAGCGACCAAGACATCCACCTTCGCAATCCAGAGAAAAGCCTTCTTTTCTGTTAGGATAGGGTACAATTGTGCCACAGACATGCTGACCTGCAGTCCTGCCTCCAGAGCCTGCCACTCCACCTCAATCATGTCGTTAATCACTATGATGTAGGAAAGACCTCCAAGGCTTCTGAATGCCCTGTAATAAGGGATCCTCCAGGGAGCTTTCGCTTTCTGGAGAATGTATAGCATTTATTGCTACAAACGTAGCTATCCTCTATGCAGCGCCTACAAAAACATCTAATACTAAACAAAGCGCCGCTCAATTATGTGTTTGTTAAGATGTCCTCAACACAAAGTAGAAGAAAAAGGACCTCAGCATCGCTTATGGGGTTATTCGTTCAAATGGCATTTGTAGTCATAGCCACTTAGGACCAGTGATGGTATTTTAAGGAGAAGATTAAGTGGCTATGACTACAAATGCCATTTGAATGAATAGCCCCATAAGTGATGCAGAGATCTTTTCTCTTCTGCTTTGTATTGAGAACATCATAACAAATAACTGAGCAGCGCTTTGTTTAATATTGGTTGACATTTAGTGCTGCCAAGGACTTTGCAATCAGCATCAGCAGCTCCTCCCAACAAAACCCCCTTATTATATAGTGGGAATCTCGCCTTCCTCTAGTTCTTCACCCGAGAACTCCTCCCATCGACCCAAAGGACCTTCCAATGGATCCTCAGGCCCTTCTGAGCATAGGGACCCCCGGTCATCCCCAAGTGTCTTCCTTCCCTCTGCGGCACTCAGCTGGTAAATCCCCCAGCTCTTTGCTGGGCACTGCCAACCTGTCAGGCCTCTTCTTGGCCCACAAACTGCGAGAAACATAGTGCCCAAGGCCCTACTTCATGCAGCAGGTCCTGTGCAAGAGAAGTACAAATTCTGATGAGAATGGGAGCCCCGAATTCTCCAGTGGCTCACTGGGATCTACCAAAGTCAGCCACTGCTCTTTGTGGGGTCCTGGAGCGCTCTGCTGGCCCCCAGAGCACTCCCTTACCCCCAAATACACTGCTGCGTCCATGGCCACACTTTCTGCCAAAACCGTGGGTTCCTGCGGCTGCAAAAAAAGTGGCTCATACCCCGCATCGGCCTGGGTCTCTGAGTGCATCTTCGCCTCCCGAGCTGATGCCCGTAGGAGTGCCTCCACGGTGCACCTTTCTGTTTCACATATCCAGCAGACCCCCCACTGCAAATAACAGACTACGACGGTAGTTGCAGGCTGCTCTGCTTAACGACATTGACATCACAGCCACGCGGTCCCACCCAATGTTCGGGCCACTCTCACTTAACTTCCCCACCGACTGCCCAAACATGCCCCACACATTCCTGGCCACCACAATCGCTCACTGCAGTGTCCGGAAGATTTCTTCTACAGGGCTTCCAGTCCTTTCCTCTCCTTTAAAATTTTATTCTCTCCCCCCACTCCCCCCAAAACAAAATATCCAACTCTGGCAGACAAATGTCCCTGGGTTCCCTCCCAAAAGTTGGGGAGGAGGAACAGAGGATCATCATGTCCCAAAGAGGCAACCGGGCCCATGAAGTGAGGGACTAAGAAGGGAGGGACCCCAAAATCGCCCAAACTGATCTAAAGGCTCTGGGTCCAATTCTCTATTTTTTTAAAATCTGTCTACAGTGGAGTCCAAACTGTACGGCTACTCATCACCATCTGCTGGAGACTGAGAAAATACCGGTCAGAGATGCACAGCTATTGATAGGGCATAAACTCATGCATCTGGACTGGAAGGGCGATATAGAAGATGAAATTAGGCCTTACCTGCCAATTAGCTTTCCTTGAGTACCTCCGGTTTGTTGATTATGTTAGAGGTTTTTAACAGCAAGATCTGATATTAGATATCAATTTTCTTCAGATAGTTTCACTATTGTGATTTTTCCAGGTTAGAGTTTAATTTCTTAATAGCTGCACCTTCAATAAGTTGAGTATCATACAGCTGTGAATGCCGAGTTGATGTGTTAACAGCGTTCCACTGTAAGGGGCAATTGTTGGACCAAGTTCACATAGTTTGTTAAGCCGTGCATAACTGGGGATGCGGCCAGTATGACGACAACAAAGTGAAACTGGGGAATGTGTGCGACTATGGATGTAGAATCCCTGTAAAATCGGTAATAAATACTGTACTTTGGATGAGTTAGGTTCTATACAACCGCAGGTATGGCATTAATATATGTTGACGGTGTCCCATTGCAATTGGCGACTGTGGATCAAGTTTGTACAACCAGGGATGACATTTCTTTAGTGCTTCTACCACAAACTGTACGACTCAACTTGCTTCCCATGAAGTTGAGACTCATAGCTCAACGATAATCCTAAGACCCTATACCTCCCACTAAAATAAAACCTTAACATGCGGCTGCACTGTGGAAATTGGTCTTTAAAATAAAGAGCAGTAGTGCTACTTTTCAAAGAACAGGAGGGTTAAAGGAGGATTAAAAGGAAAGAGTAGATTGTTTAAAGATGTTTTTTAAACAATTGTGAAATTGAAGTATAAAAATGAGCCAGGGCTACACTGAAAGGATGATTGGTAGTGAATATAAGGCTTATTGGGCGATGGGGTATGGATTAAGTATGTTGATTGGTGGTGATATCTGTTTACTTAGACGATAATATGTTATGAGGGGACAATATGTAAGATTGTATTTTATATGTATATGTAGATTGAATGTGGATGTTTTATCTTTTAGGCTCTCTACAGTATATATAATAAGGAGTTAAGGGCATTGTGCTTTTGTGATTGGCAATTGAAGCTCAGAGATAACTACTGATAATTGGAATGAGGAATTAGAACATAAGAACATAAGATATGCCATACTGGGTCAGACCAAAGGTCCATCAAGCCCAGTATTCTGTTTCCAACAGTGGCCAATCTAGGTCATATGTACCTAGCAGTTTCCCCAAGGGACACAGGTTCCACAATGCTTGTATTGGTTCAAGCATCGATATCCTGGGTCCCTTCTTAATAATGGTTTATGGACCTTTCCTCCAGGAACTTGTCCAAACCTTTTTTAAACCCAGCTACATTAACAGCCTTTACTACATCCTCTGGTAACAAATTCCAGAGTTTGATTACACGTTGAGGGAAAAAATATTTTCTTTTATTAGTCTTAAATAGTTTACCCTGTAGCTTCATTGCATGTCCCCTAGTCTTTGTTTACCTTATCAGAATATAGAATCGATCTACGTTTACCCGTTCCACTCCGTTCATTAATTTATAGACTTCTATCATATCTCCCCTCAGCCGTCTCTTTTCCAGGTTAAAGAGCCCTAACCTTTTTAGCCTTTCTTCATAGGAGTATACTTCCATCCCCTTTACCATTTTGGTGGCTCTTCTCTGAACCTTTTCTAAAATCGCTATATCCTTTTTAAGATACGGCGACCAGAATTGCACACAATATTCAAGGTGCGGTCTCACCATGGAACGATATAGAGGCATTATAATATCTTTTGTTTTATTTTCCATTTCTTTCCTTATCATACCTAGCATTCTATTTGCTCTCTTGGCCGCCGCTGCACACTGGGTCGAGGGTTTTAACATGGTATCCACAATGACGCCTAAATCTTTTTCCTGGGTGGTGGTTCCTAATGTGGAACCTTGCATCGTGTAACCATAGTTTGGGTTGTTCTTCCCTAGGTGCATAACCTTGCACTTCTCCACATTAAATTTCATCTGCCATTTTGATGCCCAGTCTTCCAATTTATCAAGATCCTCTTGCAATTTTCCACAATCCTCTTGGGTTTTAACAACTTTAAATAGTTTTGTGTCATCTGCAAATTTGATAACCTCACTCGTTATTCCACTTTCCAAGTCATTTATGAATATGTCAAAAAGCAGCGGACCCAGCACAGATCCCTGGGGTACACCACTATTCACCTTTCTCCATTGGGAAAATTGGCCATTTAGCCCTACCCTCTGCTTTCTATCTTTTAACCAGTTCCTGATCCACAATAGTACACTGCCTCCTATCCCATGACTCTTTAGTTTTGCCAAAAGTCTCTCATGAGGGACCTTGTGAAAGGCTTTCTGAAAGTCCAGATAAACAATATCAACCGACTCACCTTTGTCCACTTGATTATTCACTCCTTCAAAAAAACATAAGATTAGTAAGACAAGATCTTCCTTGTCTAAAGCCATGTTGGCTGTCTCCCATTAGGTCATGACTATCTACATGCTGAGTAATTTTATTCTTTATGATGGTTTCTACCATTTTTCCCGGTACTGATGTCAGGCTCACCAGTCTGTAGTTTCCCCGATCACCCCTGGAACCCTTTTTAAAAATTGGTGTTACATTGGCGATCCTCCAATCTTCAGGTATTAGAGATGATTTTAATGATAGCAATCTGTAAACTAATAGCAGGTCTGCAATCTCGTATTTCATTTCTTTCAACACCCTTGGATGTATATCATCCGGCCCAGGTGATTTGCTACTCTTCAGTTTATCTAATAGTTGTAATACATCTTCCCGATGTATCAATATTTCCTTCAATTCTTCCGCACCTTTAAATACCACTTCAGTCATGGGTAACATCCCTACATCTTCCTCAGTAAAGACTTAAGCAAAGAATTCATTCAGTCTCTCCGCTATCGCCTTGTCGCCTCTTAGTGCTCCTTTAACCCCTTTATCATCTAATGGACGAACTGACTCTCACAGGTTTTTTGCTACGAATGTACTTGAAAAGGTCTTTACTTCGCGTTTTTGCTTCCGCAGCAAGCTTCTTCTCAAATTCTCCCTTTGCTGCCTTATCAATGCCTTGCATTTGACTTGCCAGTGCTTGTGCTGTTTCCAGGTTTCGTCGTTTGGCTCTTTTTTCCATTTCCTAAAAGATGCTTTTTTGGCAACAACAGCCTCTCTGACCTCACCTTTAAACCATGCTGGCAGTTTTTTGGACTTCCTTCCACTTTTCTTAAAGTGTGGAATACAGCTGGTCTGGGCTTCCAAGATAGTATTTTTCAACAACAGCCAAGCCTGATTGTACGTCTTTAACCTTTGCAACTGCTCCTTTTAGTTTTTTCTTAACTGTTTTCCTCATTTTATCATAGTCTCCCTTTCGAAAGTTAAAAGGTAGTACTGTGGATTTCCTTACTACCCCTCCTCCACTAATTAAATCAAAGGCAATCATGCTATGATCACTATTGCCAAGTGGCCCCAACAACCTTATCTCTTGCCCTAGATCTGGTGTTCCACTAAGGATTAGGTCTAATATGGCTTCCCCTCCGGTTGGTTCATGAACCAGCTGCTCCAAGAAGTCGTCATTTATTTCATCTAGGAACTTTATCTCCCTAGCATGTCCTGACGTGACACTGACCCAATCGATAACGGGGTAGTTGAAATCACCCATTATTATTACTGTGCTGTAACTTTTGTTAGCTTCCTTGATTTCTTTGAGCATTTCATCATCCATTTGGTCATTCTGGCCAGGCGCTCGATAGTACACCCCCACTGCCATTGCCTTCCCCCTTTTACATGGAATTTCAATCCATATAGATTCTACAGCAGATTTTGTTTCCTGCAAAACTTTAATCCTTTCTGACTCAATGCCCTCTCTAACAGAGAGCAACCCCCCCCCCCACCAATTTGATCAGCTCTATCATTACGATATAGTTTGTACCCAGGTATCACAGTGTCCCACTGGTTGTCCTCCTTACACCATGTCTCTGATATTCCAATCATATCTAACCTTTCATTTAGTGCTATATATTCTAACTCTCCCATCTTATTTTTTAGACTTCTAGCATTTGCATACAAGCATTTTAGAGAATGTATTTTACTCATACTAATTTGGCTATTGTTAGACATGGGTAATTTGGGATCTTTAAGCTCTGTCTGCTCCATACTTGAGGGCATTTGGGCTACTTTACTCTTTTGTGGAACCTCTCTGCTTTTGGTAGTATCCTTCAAAGATACATTCTTCCGAACCATCCGCTCTTGGGCGACTGTTGGCTTTCCCCTAATATCTAGTTTAAAAGCTGCTCTCTCTCCTTTTTAAAGGTTAATGCCAGCAGCCTGGTTCCATCCCGGTTAAGGTGAAGCCCATCCCTTCGGAAGAGCCCCTCCTTTCCCCAGAATGTTCCCCAGTTCCTAACAAATCCAAACCCTCATCTCTGCACCATTGTCTCATCCACGCATTGAGACTCCGGAGCTCTGCCTGCCTTTTGGGTCCTGAGCGTGGAACAGGAAGCATTTCAGAGAATGCTACCCTGGAAGTTCTGGATTTCAACTTCCTACCTAAAAGCCTAAATTTAGCCTCCAGAACCTCCCTACCACATTTTCCTATGTCATTGGTACCGACATGTACCAAGACAGCAGACTCCTCCCCAGCACTATCTAAGACCTTATCTAGGTGGCGTGTGAGGTCCGCTACCTTCGCACCAGGCAGGCATGTTACCAGGTGATCCTCACGTCCACCAGCCACCCAGCTATCTACATGCCTAATGATCGAATCACCAACTATAACGGCTGTCCTAACCCTTCCCTCATGGGCACATGGCCCTGGAGAAACCTCCTCGGTGCGAGGGTTTTACATCATCTGGAGGACAGGTCCTAGTTACAGGATCACTTCCTGCCACACCAGGGTGATGCTCTACTGTCACGTGACCTCTCTCCTCCATGGCAAAAGGGATGCTGCCAGACTGGAGGTGGGACTTCAGGACTATATCCCTGTAGGTCTCGTCTATGTACCTCTCTGTCTGTCTTATGCTTTCCAAGTCTGCTTCTTTAGCCTCTAGAGAACGGACTCGTTCCGAGAGCAAAGAGCTCCTTGCACCTAGTGCACACGTAAGACCTCTCACCAACTGGGAGAAAATCATACATGTGACACTCAATGCAAAAGACTGGAAAGCCCCCATCCCGCTGCTGGACTGCTGTCTGCATCTTAGTTTTAAGTTTGTGTTTAGATCTAAGTTCTTTACTTACTAAGGGTTTTGCTATGGATATTTATACTAATAAAACTGTACCTAATACGTGTAATATACCCTGTTCACCTGAAGCTTAACTAATCTCAGGTCCTTAGTGTATGACTGATTTGGGTAATGAGCTTCTCCTGAGAGCACCTCCTGTCTTGTAAGATGTGTAAGTACCTATAAAGCTACGATTATCCCAGGGGAGGGAGGGAAATAACACTTATTAAAAGAGGGCTGCTACACAGTACCCTGTCTTGTGCTGCTGAGGTAAACTATATTCTGATTTGATTTAAATCATAGCTGCTGCTAGGCTCTAACTTCTTATGAAATTTAAACTACAAGCTCTCTGCTGGGTTCCAAATGTAACCAGAAAGCTCTCTTCTGTGTTTTAAATTTAAACTTAAACTGCTGCTACTAGGCCCTGACTGATTTAACAAAAATAGTGGGTCCACAGATTAATTAGCTTTAATACAAAGAATTCCTTTTAGAAAATTACCAGAAGTATATACTCACAGTTGCAGATCTCTCTCCAGAAATAACAGTCCCTTTTTCTAGTCCTTCAATTGTGTGGGTACAGGAGAATGGAGAAGTTCTTGCATATATAATTATGTGTGGATATGTACTTCTATTAATTACCAGAAATACTTCTCTGACAAAACATATGGTGAAACACTTACAACATCAGAACATGTAAGTTTTGAAAGCTGGACATTAGATGTAGGCAAGTATCCTTATGGTATATCTTTGTGGAGGACAATTTGATCTTTATATTTAAAATTGTGAAATTTGCACACAGTGATATTAACATGTGCCCAAACATATCAGTAAAACAAAAATGTGGAAAGTTCTTTTATGACTAGTGATGTTTGAGATGTGTATGGCTTAAGACCGGCTGACAATATTCTGAGGTATTTTTCCTTCCCATTAGATGAATTAAAAAATCTTCCAAAAAATTTATAACCATTAACACACTATTACTGGATAGTTTGCAAATATATACTTATCCTGATAAAGCATGGGTGCACATTTTAGCAATAGTTATACAATGGCTACACTGATTTTCCCACTCATATCCTGAATGATAAAGATAGGGATTAAGATCAAGTGAGGTAATATGCCATGTTTTGATTACAGGGCTGCTGGAAAATATAGAGCCATAGATAATGAATAACTCTTGGCTCACAATGTGCACCAATACTAAATATTTTTTTATATCACACACATACAGATTTTATATATTGTCGGAGCTCTCGGTCAACCAAAGCAGCAGGGAAAGGGAGGTGAGCTCTTCCCCTCTCCGCGGCCCCGACAAACTATTAAATTTAAAGACCTTTCTGGCGCACGCCCACGCCTGGTGGGCCACAACAAAGGGCCCTTAGGCATGATCCTTGAGTGTGGCCTCCAAGTGCCGTAACCATAGCTACAAGGCCATCTACACCCTCCCTCCCTACGTGTTTAAAACAAGCCTGGCTACATGTCTGGCCGATCAGTTAAAACAAATTGCTCAATAGCTCTGTACATCTATCAGTTTACATCCTGCAAAGAGCACAAGCAGCATCGGCAGGAAGAAAGTAAAAGAAAAAGCAGTGCACCCTTGAGGCTACTGCCATCCTCATTTTGAAAGATACTTTTAACTTATCTAACACTGACATTCCCTAGTCATAGATTCATCATTACTGTTGGTACTGTTGTTGCACTTCAATCACTCTGGGTTGAAACCATTTTCCCACTGTGCTAGAGTGATATATTCATCTTTAATGATTCTCATGTTGTTTATTTTAGATTCATGAACTACTTGTGATCAGATTTACCTGTCTGTTTTTACTTGCCTCTACTTCTTTATTTCCCCTGTTTATTCTCCTCTTCTGATAGCCCTGTCTCTTTTCATTTTGCTTCTGTAATTTTATTTCCCCTCTCTGCCATTTCTTATGGCTCCGCATCATTCCCTATTCCCTTTTCTGGTCCTTTTTAAACCTTTTTCCCCTCACTCCACCAACCCAATTCCCTCCCCTCTCCACCTTCCCTTTTTCCTCCCCCATCCTTTCCTCTGCTCTCGAGCTTCACCTTCTCCTTCCTCTCTAAAAAATAAAAAAAAACCCTCATCTCTCTGTCACACTCATCTTCTTTCTTCTCGTTACATTAATCCCAACCCTGGTCTGTCTTCATTCCTCACTCCAATACTAATTTCTCTCTCCACATCCCTAATCTTATCTATATCCCTTCTTTTCCTCCCCCTTCTTATGCGCCTTATGAAATGATCACTCCATCTCTAATAAACTTCCCTATATACATGATCTCTTCATTTCTCGTGCTTTCCATCCTCTCGCTCTTCCTGACAACACTGCTTCAGTTGCTGCGGCTACCTATTTTCCCCACTCTCCTTGTACCAATGGATGCGGTGGTGATGTTGGCTCTCTCCTTCTTGCCAATTTCAATCCCTCCTTCTACCTCAATCTCATTCTGTTCCTTTGAAGTCCATTCCATCCGTCTGTTTTATCCCCTACCTCTGTGGATCGCTGTCATCTATAGACTCCCTGACAAGTCCTCTTCTATCTTTCTCAATGACTAACTCTTGGCTCTCTTTTTTCCTGGATTCTTCTCTCTCTCTTATTCTTGGCGATTTTAAATTTTCATATTGATAAACTCCTCTGACTCCTATACGTCCAAGTTCCTTTCCCTTGCTTCCTCTTTCAACCTTTAGCTTTGCTCTTCTGCCCCTACTCATCAGCTTGGTCACTGCCTTGACCTAGTGTTCTATTCTAATTGTTTACCTTCTATTTCCGCTCCTCAGTTCGCCCCTTATCTGATCATCACCTGTTAAGCTTCACTCTTCATCACTCCCCTCCTCAATCTCGCCCAACCTCCTCATATCTTTTTAGGAATCTTCATGCTATCAAGCCACTGATTTTTTCCACTACTGTCTCATCTCTTCTTTCTTCCACTGTATCCTCTAAATCTGTTGATGAGGCCATATCCTCCTATAATACTGCTCTTTCCACTATTCTGGATACCCTTGCTCCGCCCATAGCACGTCCTGTGAGGCACACTTCACCTCAGCCCTGGCTGTCTTCAAATACCCGCTACCTACGTTCTTGTGCCGGCTCAGCTTAACGTACTTGGCTCAAATCACGCTCTCTCTGACTTTCTTCACTTCAAATTCATGCTTACTTCCTTCCAATCGGCCATTGCTAAGCAAAACTATTTTATCCATCCGACTAACCATTTTGCCTCCAACTCCTGCCATCTCTTCTCAACTCTTCAATTCCCCACTATAATCTTCCTTATCCCCTCTTCCCTCTCTCCAATATCAACTTTCCCCCTCAACCTCTAATCACCCTTTCCTAAAATATCCAACAAGGAAACCTCTTCTTTCCTCCTCTAAACTCACTACCTGATCTTATCTCCACCCATCTCCTCAACTCCATCTCCTTCTCCATTGTCTCTTCCATCTCGCACATTCTCAACCTTTCTCTCTCCAATGCAACCTTCCCTACAGCCTTCGAGCATGCTGTAGTCACTCCTCTCCTCAAAACATTTTCACTTGACCCTACTTGTCCCTCTAATTTGACCCATCTCCCTTCTCCCATTCATTTCTAAAGTTCTTGAATGGTGCAGTTCTCCACTGCCATCTCAAATTTCTCTCCTCTCAATCCCTCCTTGATCCATTTCAATCTGTTTTTTGTCCCTTTCATTCTACTGAGACAGATCTTGCCAAGATCTGCAGTGATTTGTTCCTGGCTAAATCCAAAGGCCTTTACTCAGTTCTCGTTCTCCTTGATCTTTCTGCTGCTTTTGATACGGTCGACAATTTTCTCCTCCTCGACACATGGCCCTTCCTCGGTTTCAGAGGTTCTGTGCTGTCCTGGTTCTTGTCTTCTCTCTCCAATCGCTCTTTTAGTATTTGTTCTGGTGGCTCTTCCTCTACTCCCAGCCCTCTCTTAGTTGGTGTACCTCAGGGGTCTGTTCTAGGCCCTCTCCTCTTTTCTCTCTACACCCAATCCTTTAGTGCACTCATCTCTTCCCATGAAAGTCATCAGCATAAAAATGATGTTGAAAGCCAAATCTACACCTGACATTTCTCCTTCATTCCAAGCTCGTATCTCTGCCTGCTTATCAGAGATTGGTGCCTGGATGTTTCACTGTTGTCTGAAACTGAAAATGACTAAAACCAAACTTCTTACCTTTCCCCCTAAACCCTAACACCCCCCCCCCCCCCTTTTTCTACCACTGTTGAAAATACTTCCTGTTACATCTGCCAGCAACCTTGGGGTCATCTTTGACTCCCCCCTCCCTTTCCTTCTCCTCACATATTCAACAAATGGCTAAAACTTGTACCTTCTTTCCCTACAACATTAACAAAATTCACCCATTCCTCTCTGAACAGACTATTAAAGCTCTCATCTGCTCCTTGGTCTCCTCCCGTCTTTACTATTGCAATCTTCTCCCTATTGCAACCCCTCAGTCTCATCTCTCTCTTCAATCTGTCCAGAACTCTGCTGCATGGCTAATCTTCTGCCAACCACATCACATGCATATTACTCTTCTGAAGTAACTACACTGGCACCCTTTCCCTTTTCGCATCCAATTCAAACTTCTCCTTTTAACATATAAATGCATTCACTCTTCTGCCCCTCATTACCTTTCCTCTCTCCTTACACCCCTCTTCGTGAACTCCGTTCCTCCTCTGGTTTTCTCTCTATGTCCTTTTCTTCCACTGCTAGCTCCAGACTTCGGTCTTTTCACTTTGCTGCCCTTATGCCTGGAACAAACTCCCTGTATCTCTACATCAAAACTCGTCCCTTCCCCTCTTTAAGTCCAGGCTAAAAGCTTATCTCTTTGTAGCCGCTTTTGGATCCTAATCTCTTATTTTCCTTGTGTCTCCTTTTCCTCTTGAATCTCTTGTTCTGTACTGTCTGTCTTGATTTGATTGTAAGCTCTATGAGCAGGGACTGTCTTCTATATGTGTTTGTACAGCACTGCATATGCCTTGTAGAGCTTTATAAAATGATTAACAGTAGTAGTAGCAGTAGTAATTCTGCACCATAGCACAGGAACGAAGATGCGTTCACAGGAACGAAGATGCAGTAACAATTCATATGGCTTCCCTTCCTCCATCCATTACTCCTCCCCTCATGGCAAGCACACACTTCCAGCATAAGAAGCTTGCCCTCTTCCCAATGCTGATCAGCACAAAGAGAAGAAAGAGAAGAGATGGAAGAGGAAGAGAGAAGCTGCACATTGGGTTGCAACTTCCTCCCCTCTGCCACCTGGGGCGGGCTGTTGAATTTGAACCACAGGTCTGTATGGTGTGTCAAGCGGTTCAAATCCAGCCATCAGAGCCAGGGCAGCAGAGGATGCAGCAGCCTAATGTGCTGCTATCCTCCTTCTTGTGCTAATCAGTGCTGGAAGGAAAGAGAAGGGAAAGAGCAAGCTTGGTGTTATCAGATGTAGAGGGCAGGGGGATTGTGATGAGAGAGATTAAGAAAGAAAGAATGCGAACTATCAGACTGATGCAGAAAATTAGCATGGATTTTAAGCACAGATAATTCCACTTTTAGGCACAATTACCGCCAAAGCCAAATGTAGAAAAGAAACGGACACATGCGTAAACAAAGGAAAAATTAGCACACTATTAACACCAATAGTATTTAAATTATAGGCAAATGAGCTGGTTGTAATAAAATGGCATGCTAATATTGTCTGCACCCAATACAGAGACATGCATAGAGGATTTCATAACCAACCTTAGCGCCAATAGCTGTATGCCTGGTCTTTAGATAGCTTAAATGTTTTACAGGTGCCCCCAATAGTATTTTGACACGTCTCCTCAGATGATCTAGGCATCAGGTAAAGCCCCTGATGCTGTCAAAATGTTGTCGGGTGCATATGCAAATTAGCCATGCAGAGCCCCTGTTTCTATAGGTGAGCATATCAAATGCGCCAGCTTCTGTGTGCATGTGTTTGGCTTGCTCTCCCAGTTTAATGCTGCCATCTGTGCCAAGTTTAACATGTTGCCAATTTGCATGAGTCCCTTTCTGCATGTCGGTGCTGAAGTCATCCGTTATCGGTGCACTGCAAAGATACATACAGAGTTGATAGCGCACAATTTCAGCATCAGCCTGTATGGGTGTGCAAGGTGTTGGGAAGCGGGTAAGAAGCGCTATTGGCATGGGCGGTGAAAAGAAGAGGGACGGAGAGAGATCAATTTTATTCTGTACAGAAATATCATATTGTGCTGGCAGCAGTCCAGCACTTCACCGTTTGCTCTTGCACACCTTCCCTTCAGCTCCTTTTTTTTTTACCCTTCCCCTTTAACAAAGCTAGAATAGGCTAACCTCTAACTCTTCCTCAGACCTGTCATTAAAAGCCCCAACCTTAAAAAGCTTTGTACTCAACCTTTGAATCTTCTGTGCAGGTCTCTGCATCTGGGTTTAAATTACTAATACCTTCATTAGCATGGTATTTAAATGACCTGTGTACTGATGTCAACACAGGTGATTTGCATGGTTAGCTCATGCATGAAACACTTTTTTGCAAAAAGCAGTGTAGCAGGACTGTAAAAGGTTGTGTGCAAAAGTCGTGCAGAGTTCTGCATAAAGCCTCCCATGCTTTACTGTAATTGGCTCCATGTTCTTTACACTTGTGTTAGGAAGCCATGCACCAAGCTTAGTACATATATATTTAATGCTAATTTACTGCATCAGCTCCTAAAGTTGGTAGAAAAAAAGAAACTGATTTGGCAAAGATCATAAAAAAACATCAGTGGCAACAGTGGGATCTGAATTCTGGCTTTTTTGATTCTCCTCAATTGTTCTAACCACTATATAATTTCCTTTAAATAAAAGGTGAAATTAGACTTACCTGCTAATTGCTGTTCCTTGAGGAACTCCAGTCTAGTCCGGGACTGCCTCCTCTGACCAGTAATCTATTGACAAAGCAGACTCAACCAAGCAACAGTTAAGTATCAATATATAAACCAATTGAACCTCAACTTAACTTTAATTATACCCTTACAGGAACTTGTGCCAAGGAAGGCCACCCTTCCTCATTTCCCCGAAGGATCCAGACTCCTTATCCGATGCCTGCACCAAAGGCTCAAAAGGTCCATGTGCCAACGCATCCAACACCAATGTCAGATCCCACCGAGGCACCGGTGATCTACACGGAGGCCTAAGAAGAGCCACTGCTCGCAAAAATAGTTTAACATCTGGATGTGTTCCCAGGTTCTGTCCTCTTATCTTTCCTCTGTAACATGCCAGCGCTGCTACCTACAACCGCAGGGAGGCTGACGCCAATCCTTTGTCAAAACTATCCTGCAAGAAAGCCAGCACGTGTGACAGCGAAGCCCCCAAGGCCTGAATCGTCCTGTCCGTACACCATGCCTCAAAGACACGCCAGATACACCAAAGACGTAAATGTTCTCCTAGCCTTCAACATAGTGGAAATGATGGCTAAGGAATATCCTCTTGCCCTTTCAAGAGCCAAGCCGTAAGCGAGAATCGATCTACCTGGGGCATAAGAATGGGACCCTGGAACAAAAGATCCTTCCGAACCGGAAGCCGCCAGGGCCGGTCCACCAACAGTCAGACGAGATCCGCGTACCACGGTCTCCTTGGCCAATCTGGCGCTATCAGAATCACCATTCCCTTGTGCACCTCTATTCTTTGCAGCACTCAACCTATCAAGACCCAGGGGGGGAAAATATACAGGAGCCGGAGCTCCAGCCATCTTTGAATGAGAGCATCGAGCCCTTCCAACATCCTCTCCTTTCTTCTGCTGAAAAATCTGCTTGCCTTCGCCGACTCGCACGTGGCCATCAGATCCATCACCAGCTCCCCCCAGCGGGACACCACCAAGTCGAAGACCTCTGGATGAAGCACCCACTCTGCTGGATCCACTTTGACCCAACTCAGAAAATCTGCTGTCATATTGTCTATTCCTGCCACATGTGCCGCCGACAGCGCCTCTAGATGCGCTTCGGCCCAATCCAAAAGTTGTTCAGCCTCGGATTCCAGAGACGCACTGCCGGTGCCACCTTGCCGATTGATATAGGCCACAGTGGTTGCATTGCCGGAAAATAACCCGTACCGCTTTGTTCTCCAACAATGCCTGAAACGCTCTGAGTGCTAGAGCCACTGCTCTCAACTCCAACCTGTTGATGGACCATGTCTTTTCCATGTCGTTCCACTGCCCTTGGGCATGGGTCCCGTCGACGTGTGCACCCCATCCCACGAGACTGGCATCCGTCGTAAGGGGCACTCAGGTGGGCGCTTCCAGAGGCATTCCCTTCTCCAGCACTCCCGGCCTCAGCCACCATTGCAGCGCCTGCCTCGTCTCTGTCCGACACGGCAGCACCTTGGACAGCGGATCGTTCAGGTGAGACCATCTTCTGAGCAACGCCCTCTGTAACGGTCACATATGCGCCCGCGGAACCAGTTCGAGAGTCGCTATCATTGTACCCAGCAACTGCAGATACTGCCACGCCATGGGAATCCTGCAGCCGAGAAAGGTGTGGACTAGGTTTCTCAAGCCCTGTGCCCTCACCTGAGGCAGAAATACCTTTCCTATGTGCGTATCGAAACATGCTCCGAGATACTCCAAGGTCTGCGACGGCTCCAGTCTGCTCTTCGCTCTGTTGATCACCCAGCCTAGACTCTGAAGGAACTCTACCACTCTGACAGTTGCCAACTTGCTCTCTCCCCTGGACTTTGCCCGTATCAACTAATCGTCCAGATAGGGATGCACCAGAATTCCTTCTTTCCTCAATGTCGCCGCCATGACAAGCACAACCTTGGTAAATGTCCGTGGAGCTGTTGCTAACCCGAACGGTAATGCTCGGAACTGAAAATGCCCCATCGGCAGAGCAAATCTGAGGAATCTCTGATGCTCCTGTCGAATGGGTATGTGAAGATACGCTTCCAACAAATCCAGTGCAGTAAGGAACTCCCCAGCTCTTACAGCCACAATCACCGACCGCAGAGTTTCCATACGAAAATGCGAAATATGCAGACACCGATTTACCTTCTTGAGATCCAAGATCAGACAAAAGGACCCCTTTTTTTTGGCACCACAAAATAAATGGAGTATCGATCGCACCCGCATTGCTCTGGTGGAACCGGAACTACCGCATTGAGTCTCAGTAGCCTCTCCAATGTCTCTTGCACCACCTGGACCTTCAAAGGCGTTTTGCATGGGGATTGAACGAAAGCGTCGGCCACTGGGCATTGGAACTCGAGAGCATATCAGTCTCGAATGATTTCCAAAACCCACTGGTCGGTGGTAATTTGGGCCCAAGCAGGATAAAACGCCCGTAACCGACCTCCTATGGATACCACCTCCCCTTGGGCCCTCCTGGCATCATTGTGGCTTTCTAAGGTTCGAGAAAGAGGAGGCCGCAAATCCTCTGCCCCTCGAAACCCCTGGCTTCTTTAGAAGAAACGTCCCCTCTGAAATTGCCCAAAACGAGTTGGACGGAAACGTCGAAAATCTCTCTGCTGATTCTTGTTAGCCTGCAAGGGCCTACCTTGCTTCTGCTTGTCCTGTGGGAGCATTCCTCCCTTAGACTCTCCCAAATCCTTTACCAATTTATCCAAATCTTCACCAAAAAGCAGCTTCCCTCTAAAAGGCAGCTTACCCAATCTAGCCTTTGAGGAACCATCCGCTGCCTAATTACGCAGCCAAAGAGAACGTTGAGCTGCTATCAGAGACGCCATACTCTTAGATAGACTCCTAATAAGGTCATAATGAATGTCCGGTAGGTAAGCCGTCCCTGATTCTAACTTGGACGCTTCCCCCTCACTCTCTTCCAGTTGGTCTCCCTGAATATATTGCGACCATCGGAGATAGGCCCGAGCCACCCAGGCTCCACAAATCGATGCCTGCAAAGAAAGGGCACTGATGTTGAACACTTGTTTCAAAGTATCTAACTTCCTATCCTGCACATCCTTGAGCGCGGCACTACCTTCCACCGGGATGGTAGTCTTCTTGGTCACTATCGACACCGCTGCATCTACCTTTGGAGCTTAAACAACTCCCGATCCTGATCCACCAACGGGTATAAGCGAGCCATAATCCTGGAACCCTTAAGGGCTGCTTCTGGCATGTCCCATTCCTCCTGAATCATTTCCCTCATCATTCTATGAATCGGGAATGCTCTCTGTGTCTTACGGAATGCCAGCAACAAGGGATCCTCCAAGGATGTATCCTCTGTGGGCCCCACTGACAGCATATTTAGAGCTTTTAGAGTTTCATCTATGAGAGCAGGTAACTCATCCCGTCGGAACACCCTAACCACCCTCGCCTGATCTTCGTGTTCCGCTAACTCTCCTTCCTCTAATTCATCTTCCATGTCCTGCTCCCCGTCCTCTGAGAAGGGACTCTCCGAGGCCACTGACTGCTCCTGCAAATGCTTTCCCTTTCTAGACTTCTTTGCAGGTGTCTCTAGAAGAACCAAATCCAGAGGGGTTCCAGGCCGCTTTACTGTCCGATCCCCTTCCGGTGCAGCTGCTTCTGTGTTCTTATTACTGCACCTGAAGGCTTGTTGTAACGAAGCTACAAAATCCTGCGAAAATATTGCCGCCAGCCCAGCAGGTAAAGCCGGCTGGGCCATTGAAACCTCCGTAGCAAGAGAGGACCCAGCTACCAGCTCCAGCAATGGAACTGAAGGAGAACCAGAAGTTGGCAAACTATCCTCTGGCCCTCCCCCTCAATCTCTACCACCGGATCTACTGAGCTGGCTTCTTGGGAACAGACTTTGCAGACTCCAGTTTCTGCTACTGTTCCCTTTTTGACACCGCACATCAAACACGGCGTTTTAGAAGGCATCTCTTCTGGACTACGTCGAGCTCCCTTATGTGCTCCAATTTATCCTGTCCTTTTTCCCAGCGCACTGACCAACCTTGAAAAAACTGCACACAAACGCGAAGAAACCCCTCACTGCGACGTTCCTGCAGGCCCAACTAAGTCACGGCTTTCCCATGCGGCTGCTATACTCCGGAGCAGAACGCAGCCCTCTCATCGGCTCCCCTGCCTGTGCCGAAGACAACCGCTTACCTTACTAACAGTTGACACTGCCTTCACTGACTGATCCTCCCTGCACTCAGCCAGACAGCAGCTTCTGCGACGCGGGAGAATCAGCAACTGAGGAGCTGGTATTTCAGGGCTTAGCGGCCTTGGCGCGCTTCCCTGCAGCGCTCTTTCAAATCTGTTCCTCTACTGTTGCCGCCGGTTCCTCACCCAAACCGTGGGTTCGGGAACCAGAGCACGGCCCTTTTCACCTCAGGATATTCACTTCCTTTGCAGCCCCCTTAACTGGAACCAGAGAGAGGGAGACAGGAAGGGGGCCTTAGCACATCTTGTTCCTTAAAACGACAGCCTTTTTTTTTAAATTTAGATCTCCCACATCACTTAAACTAATCGAATTAACCCTATTTAAACTACTGTCCTTAAATGTTTCTCCAGCAAGCCTGCCCTCCAGCTGCTATGGAGACTGAGATTACTGGTCCAGGGAGTATTTGTACCAGTGTCATCAGAAGAATGACGTTTCTCAGTCTCCATAGCTGCTGGAGGAGGTGCTTAAACCAGATCTCGGGACTAGACTGGCGGGACGATAAGGAACTACAATCTTCATTATCTTTTGTGAACACTACCAGAATCAGAGCAATTCACTAGACCATATAAATTATTATTGGATAAATATCATCATCACATCAGGACCTGCCAAAAATGCAAAGCAAGGTCATTTGCCAAAAGATGGTTATATTAGCACCTGTTTTTAAGTTTCAGAAACCTGAATCCATCTCAGAGTTTATAAGTCACAGTGTAATCACTCAATTTAATATAAAGATATAACTATATCATAGCAGAACATATTAACAAGGTAAAACCCATTAATATTTCTCACTTATAATTCACTTGTTCAAGACACTTTATTCACACAAGCATCACCTGATATACATTTCTTTTTAGTAAAGATGCACTATACCCACTAAATTATTTTGTTGATAAAATCTTTTTGAATATATTAAATCGAATGCAAAACACTATACACGTAGCTCACAAAAAAAGAAAGACCCCCCCCCCCGAACAAAGATGACACTTTGCAGAAATCATTTTAGTAAGCATAGACTTTAAAAAGTCAACTAGAGAAAGCCCTCCTTCCCTCAACATGAAATTGTTCTCTGAACTCTGCTATTACAACTGCCATCATTCGGCTTGGAAGTCCCAGACATCAAAGAGAACTGTAAATACTCTCAGCTTCGAGGAGTAGGGACCTACAATCAAGCATTAGTTCTCACTAACGACGGGGCGTCATCTTACAGGTAGTAACAATACAAAACTAAACTAGGGCAAACCACACATGACCCAGTATGGCAGATCTTATGTTCTTCATGTCCGTGTTCCTGACGTATCCACAACATTCAAAATGCTACAAGGAATTACTTGTGATGTTATCTACCATGCAAGAGGATATCGCTCTCACAGAGAAACCAAGCTCTAAGTCGTGAACCGAGGCATGAAAACAACCACAGAATGATCCCAAAGCACTCCTGCCCGAATGTAAGAACTTTGCTAAGACGCGTTTCTTCCGAAGCCGACGTCCAGGGCATCGACGGCCTGCACCCAGCCGCTTCACTCTCTGTTTCTCGCACGTCATAAACTCATGGAATGATGAAAATAAAGCGCAGCATGACAATAACAGTCCTCACCTGTTCACATAAATTCCAACTCCCGTTTACGCTCACATCCCGCCCCCTTTTCTATTGTTTTCCTTCCTCTGCCTCCTCTCAAGGCCTCTCGCTCCAGCCGCTCCCACTTCCGCTTTCAGTGACTGCCGTCGCAAAACACCAAGCCAGAAGAAAGACGAGTTGCCGTAAAACGGAAGCAGGGAGCAACTGGAGGCAGGCAGGCACCGTAGTAGAGTTGTATGTATGTATGTGTCGGTGGTGCTTAGGTATATACATACAAACACTTATTCGCTTGCTAACTGCCAGTGGAATTGAATTAGTAGGTAGGCTGCACCATGGAAAAATTCAACGCCTTAAAGGGGCTTGTTTTAGCCTTTGTTCCTCCATTTATGGACTTCCACTTCAGAAACTCAGATAGAAAGAGAATATAACTTTTTTTCCCCCGGGGGGGGAGAGAGTAGAAAAGCAGCCCTTCCCACTTTGGGGATTGGATGAAAGATAGCGACTCGCTTGAAGCAGTGATCGACTTCAGCCAATGAAAGGCCGAGGGTGGTTGGGTTGTAATCATTTGGATGCGCTCGGAGGGAAGAGCAAGAGACTGGTGGTGCGCGCATGCTGGGCGGTTGAAAGTGAGTGTTGCTGAGCTTCTGCAGCCTTTACTTCACAGGGTAGGTAGGAAAGGCTGTAGAGCGTAGAATAGATGCATAATTCATTGCTTGCCGTCGTTCTAGCTGTTTTTTCTCTCTCAGCCATAGCCGTGCAATAATTTAAAGTTAGTTTCGGGGCACCAAGAAATTGCGGTCGCCTTAATAAGCTTAGCTTTGGGGGAAACGCTAGAAAAATACCATTTTGCTTTTCGGTAAATGGAGAGAGTAGCTTTTACTTATTTTTTTGTATGTTTGTGAGGTTGGAGAATTGCATTAAAAGAAGGGTCCATTAGATCCCGAAAACTAGACAAATATAGTTAATCCTTCAAAAACGGGATCGTCTTACTTGTTAACATTAATTTCATGATATAAAGTATATCTGTAGTATGGGGAAGGATGTTATGGCATGTACGCACACTCATCCTCTATAAAGTTTATTAAAATAAACACATTTCCATAGAACGGGTTGGTATAAGGGAATTATCTTTATTAGTCTTTTTTATTAGATTTTAGTAATACGTACAAATTTGCCATTTTCAGTCAGGGACTTAAATGTTCAAACATTTTTCCTAAAAACTGAAATTGGATCCTGAACTAGAGAAAAAAACTCATCAGAATATTTTGAATGAGTGTTCTAATTCTAAGGGTATTTTCATGGTCTCTGATTTTTTTTTTTTTTTTTTTGTATTCCCTAGCTCAAGCATTTAAGACATGGAATGATTATAATATGTTTTTTTATGTGATCTTCTGATGAATTTATTAAACTACTTTTGATTTTTGATTAAAGCAGAAAATGTTCTATGATTAAAATGCTATTCCATATCATCCTGCTAGACCAGTCCAGACAAGTGGGTTGTGTTTCCCTACCAGCAGATTGGTGGAGACAGCCAATGAAAAGTCCAGGTTTCAATGAGATTGCTCCTATACCTCTACTGGCCTCATCCACTAGAAGCCTCTTCAGTATTTCTTTGTCTCCAGCAGAGGGTGGATGGATTTTTTTTTATTTTAATAAAAACTGAGCATTGCGATAGAAAGATTGATTAAATGCATGATCATGAATGACCACCTTGAGGGTGACTCTCTCATTTGAGTGAGACATGGAGGTTCCACTAGACTGTGGTCTTTTCAGGAGCCATGGGAGGAGGGAAAATTGGTTCAACGCCACACACTTATCATAAGAACTTGAGAAGCCAGAAATTGGAAGGATTATTGAGACGTGCAGCAGCCTCGGCACCCCTCCCCCCTCTCTCTCTCCCAAAGATGCAGAACGATCTACCTGTCAGCCACCTTTAAAAGGCAGTGTTGAAAAAAACAGTAAAGCGGACCTCATGCACCACCTAGCCAAGGTCTTAGTGCTGGGAAGGAGTCTGTTCTCTTGGTACATGTTAGTACCAATGACATAGGAAAATGTGTTAGGAGGGTTCTGGAGGCCAAATTTAGGCTTTTAGGTAGGAAGTTAAAATCCAGACCTTCCAGGGTAGCATTCTCTGAAATGCTTCCTGTTCCACACGCAGGACCCAAAAGGCAGTCTCGGTGTGTGGATTAGAAAATGGTGTGAAGGTTTTGGATTGGTTAGGAGTTGGGCATCATTCTGGGGAAAGGAGGGGCTTTTCCAATGAGAGATGCTCCACCTTAACCAGGATGGAACCAGGCTGCTGGCATTATTTATTTATTTATTTATTTATTTAGACAGTTTTGTATACCGCCTTATCCTTCAATCAAAGCGGTCACAACACAATTGGGGGATACATTTAACACGCGGGGATATGAGACACATACACTAATACTTACAGGGAACATGGGCAATGGAGGGTTAAGTGGCTTGTCCAAGACCACAAGGAGCATCTGTGGGACTAGGAGATAAACTAGATAATAGGGGAAAGTTGACAGTTGCCCAAGAACGCATGGTTCGGAAGGATGTATCCTTGAGGGATACTAGCAAAAGACTGAAGTTATGGCATATCGACAGAGTCCAATAAAGTCAAAAGTAACCCAAATGCCCTTAGCTACATAAGACAGAACTTAAAGTTCCTAAGCGTTCTTCCAGTCCAGTCCCTTTCTTCTGGGTTGTGCTCCCCTTCCAGCAGCTTGGAGACTGAGTACATTATCTTTTTAATGACCCAGGTATAAATAGCACTGGCACCTCCCCTCAACTCCAGTATACTCAGTCTCCAAGCAGTTGGAAGGAGGCAGTAAGCCAGGGCTTACTGGAGAGACGTTTAGAGAGTCTTAGTGGGGGGGTTTTCTTTTCTTTTTGCATTACGTTTCTTTGGTTTAAAGGCATCTTTTTTTCTCTTTGGGTCCCTTTCTATAGCTGCAGGACAGAAGACTTCTTTGGGGCTTTAGAAGCAAGGTTTGCTTCCCCGCCCTCCCCCCAACCTACCGTGACTGTGGGAAGGAGGAGGCTTTGGGGATATATAAAAAACGAAGATTGTTAGCACTGAAGCACCCGATCCCATTCTGGGTGAGGAGCCGTGCTGATTTTGATGGCCAGGGCTGCCCATCCCCATTCTCTGCCTCACTTCCAAAGCCCCTAACGGCTGAGCACGAGGGTGGGAAGTCATCGGCTCATGCGTGAAAGGCTGGGCTGAAGAGAAGTGCAGGTCGGCGGCGCAATCTCTTTCTGGAGATGGCAGGCAAGGCGGAGGACCGTGTGGTGTGGTAAGTCATCCACGCGGTCCCTCAGCAGAGAGAAAGTCAAGAGAGCAGCCTGGTAAGCTGCATGCAGGGGCTCTGTTTTTCGCGTGCTTTTCTCGCGATGAGTAGCAGGCTGTGGGGAATTAAAGGCCTGTTTGGATATTTTTTATTTTCTTTGAAAGGAATGTCGGATGTGCATTTATATATTTTTAGCCTTACGTTTGGCTATCTCTCTCTCGCACTATATACATTTTTTTTTTTACTTCAGTTTTTTTATTTTGTTTTGTTATTTCTGGGGCCCTTAACCTCTTTCTGTTTCAGGAAAGGCCTGCAACGATGCCGGCGAGGCCGCAGTGTCTGGTCTGCGGCACACGTCAAGGTGCGGTGTCAGAAATTGGCGTTTGCAGAGACTGCACAGTGGAGGCCGCCTCTTTGGAGCAGGATATCCAGGCCAGGGTAAGCAGAGAACCTTCGCCTTTCCTCCTCCTGTGGGAGTTAGGGCAGCCCGAGGAGGTCATGATTGGTGCTGCTTCTCCTCTGCCCCCGGCTTTGGATCAGCTAGTTATCCCTCAGTCTTAGCCCAGGCCCTCCGCTTCGGGGCTGCAGGAGGGGGAGGGCTGGGGTGGATTCTCTCCGGAATTTGTTTTATTATTGCATAAAGCATTCTGTCTAAGGCAGCAGGGAATGCAGGGGCTGGCGCAGGAGCAACCAGTCAAGCGGGGGGGAGACCCCAAGGATCTGGGAGAAGCGGACTTGCCCCTTTAAAAGGAGAAAAGTGGCGGGAGAGAGAGCTCTCCGCTCCCCTCGATCCGAGGCCCTGGAAGGCGAGTCCTCTGAGCAGGAGATGGGGGAGGATAACGAAGAGCTTGAAGAGGGCGACATCCCGGAGGAGGAGCATGCCATGATTGTTCGGGTATTTCTTTGGGAAGAGTTGCTGGCTTTGATTGACGAGTCTCTAAAGGTCCTCAATATGTCCACTGGTGTCGCAGTGGAAGAGGTGGAAGATCCCTTGATTCAGGCGGTTAGGAAGTCACAAAAGGTTTTTCCGGTTCACAGAGTGGTGAGACAGATGATCCAGGAAGAATGGGATCAGCCAGAGTCGGGCTTAAGGGGGGTGAAGTCTATGTCCCATTTATACCCCTTGCCAGAGCAGGAGAGAGACTTTCTCCGGTCTCCTAGGGTAGACACAGCCGTGTCGGCAGTAACCAAGAAGACAACCATCCCGGTAAGAGGGCAATACGGCCCTGAAAGATGCTCAGGACAGGAAGTTGGATACTTTGTTGAAACAGGCATTTAACATCAGTGCCCTGGCGCTCTAGGCTCCGGTTATGGGCACGTGGGTGGCAAGAGCCTGTCTCAGTAGATACAGTTGCCAGGTGGCCTTCCGGGAGACTCTGCGGGGGAGGCGGCAAGGATCTCCCGGGTGGCCTACCTGGCAGATAGCCAGTATTATCTCATTCGGAGCTTGGCAAAAGGCATGGCTTCTGTAGTGGCGGCTCGTCATTACCTGTGGCTCCACAACTGGGCGGCGGACAATTCCTGAAAGGCACGCCTCAGCAGACTCCCCTTCAAGGGTAAGCTGCTCTTCGGGGAGGATCTGGACAAACTAGTAAAAGAGTTGGGCAAGTCTAAGGGAGGTAGACTCCCGGAGAACAGGCCTTAGCAGGGTCGTAACCCAGCTCCGGTGCGGTCCCAGCCGAGAGAGGCCCATAAATTTAGGACCTCTCGCTCGATACCCTTTCAGAGGGGCCATTTTCCCGTGAGGGGGCAAGGATTTTGGGGAGCAGGAAGTGGGTTTGGAGCATCTTCCTCCTGCTCAGGTCCTAGGAAGCTGCAGTGAAGTGAGGGGGGCCTGGGAGAAGGTTCCACCTGTAGGGGGGCAGTTCCTTTCCGCCTAGGCCCGAGTCACGTCCGATCAGTGGGTTCTGGAGTAGTTTGAGGCGGGTATGCCCTTGAACTAGCAAGGCCAATTCCCACATCGTTTGTGCACTCGCCGTACAGATCTCCAAGCAAGGAAGCGGCAGTGCGGGACACTTTGGAGCGGCTCCTGGGAGCGGTGGTGCCAGTACCCACAGTTCAGCGCGGCTGTGGTCAATACTCCATTTATTTCGTGGTACCAAAGAAAGAGGGTTCATTTTGCCCGATCCTCAACCTAAAACAAGTCAATCGTTGCCTCCGTGTACCGCACTTTCGCATGGAAACCCTCAGATCGGTAGTAGTGACGGTGCGGCAGGGTTTTTTTTGACTTCTCTTGACCTCACCGAGGCGTACCTTCACATTCCCATCCACATGTTGCATCAGCGGTTCCGATGGGCCACTTCCAGTTTCAGGCATTGCCCTTTGGCCTGGCAACGGCTCCTCGTAACTTTACCAAAGTGATGGTCGTCATGGCCGTGGCCCTTCGCAAGGAAGGAGTTCTAGTCCACTGTACCTCGACTGGCTAATTCGAGCCAAGTCCAAGGAAGAGCGTGCTCGGGAAATGACCAGAGTGGTTGGTTTCCTGAGAAGCCTGGGGTGGGTTATAAATCTGGCCAAAAGCAGGTTGGTTCCCACTTAGTACTTGGGGGCAAGATTCAACACGCGCAGAGTATTCTTGCCAGCCCAGAGAGCGGAAAACCTTCAAAGTCTGGTGTGACAGATCCTGGGGATGTCAAGACCCTCCGCTTGGCCCTATCTCCAGGTGCTAGGGACCCTGGCGGCAACAATCGAACTGGTGCCATGGGCGAGGGGTCCACATGCAACTACTCTAACGGTCCCTTCTCCCGCGATGGGCTCATCAAAGGCAGTCCTTGGCCACAGCACTCCCCTGTCCTCTGCGGACCAGGAGGGCCTTGAGGTGGTGGCTCAAATCCGGAAATTTGGAAAAGGGCATGCCTCTGGAGGCCCCTCAATGGATTCTATTAACGACAGACGCCAGCGGTTGGAGAGCTCCACTGCAAGGGGCACCTAGCCCAGGGTCACTGGAGCGTCCTGGAGGTTCAGTGATCCATCAATCGTTTGGAAATGCGTGCGGTGGTACTAGCGCTAAGAGCCTTCAGGAGCAGGGCTAGGAACAAGGCGGTCTGAGTGTTTTTGGACAACGTGACCACAGTGGCCTATATCAACTGGCAGGGAGGCATGAGCAGTCCTTTCTTGGAAGAGGAGGCGGAGAGTCTGAGTTGGGCCGAAGCCCATCTTCAGGCCTTATCAGTGGCAGGAGTGGACAATGTCATGCCGGACTACCTGAGCTGTGTCAAGGTGGATCACGGCGAATGGGAACTCTGTCAGGACGTGTTTGACCAGGTAGTCAACAGATGGGGTCCTCATGCAATGGACCTCATGACAACGTGGGGGTCGGCCAAGGCAAATCGTTTCTTCAGCAGAAGGAAGGAAAGGATGTCGGAGGGCCTTGATGCACTGGTCCAAAGGTGGCCCACGGAAGGACTGCTGTATGTGTTTCCCCCCCCCCCCTTGGGTGCTTGTAGGAAGGAAGGATTCTTCAGCAGGTGAAGGCCCATCATGGACTTGTGGTTCTCATAGCCCCAGACTGGCTGCGGCGGCCATGGTATGCTGATCTCATCAGGCTGCTGGCGGATCGCCCTTGGAGGTTTCCGGTGAGGAACAATCTTCTCGTACAGGGACGATTTGGATGCCGCAGGTGGATCGATTCTCGCTTACGGCTTGGCTATTGAGAGGACAAGGCTGCGAAGGCAGGGATATTCCAGTGCGGTGATCTTGACCTTGCTGAAAGCTCAGAAGTATTCAACTTGTCTCTCCTATGTGCGGGTCTGGCACATCTTTGAAAAATGGTGTGCAGCCCACGAAAGGAGGCCTATGGCAGTGTCCGTTCCTGAGGTTTTGGATTTCTTACAGGCTGGCTTTGATAAAGGGCTTGCGCCCAGCTCATTGTGGGTTCAGTTAGTGATTTCCTGTTACCATGGCAAGATTCAAGGTCAATCATTAGGACAACATCTGGAGGTAAACTGGTTCTTGAGAGCGGTGTGGCGTCTGCGTCCGCAGCAGAGGTTGTCAGTTCCTCCCTGAGATCTTAATCTGGTATTGGACGCTCTAGCGGGGGAACCTTTTGAGCCAGCGGGCCACTTTGAAGGATTTGACCCTCAAGACCGTATTTCTAGTGGCAGTCTGTTTGGCCAGGCGTATTTCGGAGCTTCAGGCTCTTTTGTGTCGCCCTCCATTTCTGTCTGTCTTTTAAAGAGAAGGTGGTTCTTCAGATGGTGCCATTCTTCTTGCCCAAGATCGTTTCACCTTTTCATATCAATCAGCTGGTGTCGCTTCCGTCCTTCTCTAAGTTGGGATCAGAGACCGTGGATTCTCTGCTGCGCCAGTTGGACGTTCGCAGGGTGCTCAGGTGATACTTGGATTCTACGGTGACTTTCTGTAGATCGGATAGGCTGTTTGTCTTGTTTGGGGGGCCCCGTAAAAGGAGAAGCGGCAGCCAAGTGAAAGGGGACCTGATTGACAGTCCTTTGTGGAAAGCAAATGGTTGATGAATGGTTTGACATGTCGCCAGTAAAGTTAGAGAAAGTAATTTTGTCTAAGGAGGCGTCGGGTTGTTTTGCGGCAGTGGAGAAGGCACAAGGGAAAGTGAAGGTGTCGCATGCGTGGCAGCAGGCAACCTTATCATCCAGGTGAGTGGGGGTGGGAGATCTAGGGTATGGGGGATGGGGGAGTTGGGACCTTTTCCAGGCAGAGGTGGGGGATTTAGGGGCGAGGGAGAGGACGGGCAGGAAGTCGGTGGGATGGCGGTGTTCCCCGTAATTCCCAGATATGCTTTAACTGTAAGCAGCAGGACATTGGAAGCATGACTGTCCGTATGCTGCAGCTGTGCCATGTTCCCCTCCCCCTCCAATGCCTGTGCCTGTGGTACCTAGTACTGGAGCTCCCGCAGCCCCCGCCCCGGTCATTCCAATTACCTGGCAGCCCCCGGGTCGTGCCTAGGGCTGCCCTGAGGCGCCGGTTCCGACCTGGGTACAGCTGACAGAGAGATGGAAGGACCCCCCCCTGTTGTTACCAAGTCCTCCATTTCCAGGTGGATCAGGGAGGCCATTGCGTCGGCTTACATTCTGAAGGGCAGACCGGTCCCATCGGTTTTTCGGGCTCACTCCACGCGGGCCCAAGCAACCTCATGGGCTGAGTCCAGTCTTGTTTCACCTCTTTATATCTGTAGGGCGGCGGCGTGGTCTTCGCTGCATACATTTTGCCCGGCATTATCAGCTGCAGAGGACGCGAGGTTTGGAGGAGCGGTGCTTCGGTCCGGTCTTGCGGGTCCCTCCCATGCTTGAACTGCTATGTTACATCCCAGAGGAAAGGGACTCGACTGGAGGGACGCTTAGGAAGGAGTAATTAGACCTTACCTGCTAATTAGCGTACCTGAAGGAACTCCAGTCCAGTCCCTGATCCCACCCAGGTTTTTTTTGGAGGTATGGTTGCATTTGACGCTGTTGAAGAGGTAGCGGCCCTAAGTGGTAATTTCAGTAAAAAAAAAAGAAAAAAGAAGTCACTGGAGACTTCTGGTGTAGTGACAGAGGAAATGGATGGGTGCCCTGGCGTCAGAATCTTGCGGGGCAATTCATGCATCAGGTAAGCCGCCTCCTCCCCGGGGGAGGAGGATGGGGGGGGTGCTGTGTTTTTGCTGGTTATATTGTTTTTAGATAGTTAGTGGTTTGGTATTCTGTTTAATTGTCTCTCCGTTAAGTCTGCTTTGTCACTAGGATACTGGAGTTGAGGAGAGGTGCCAGGGCTATTTATACCTGGGTTATCAAAAAGATGATGTACTCGGTCTCCAAGCTTCTGGAAGGGGAGCACAACCCAAAGAATAGGGACTGGACTGGAGTTCCTTCAGGAACGCTAATTAGCAGGTAAGGTCTAATTACTCCATTCCATATTACCGGAGGAAGTGATGTTACTGTACCCACTCCGGCGCCAACCCTTTTAAAAACGAACAAAAAAAACTCTCATGAGGAAAGCAGAACAGGCGGCTGAAAGCTCTGGGAGCAAAAGAGGACAGGAGGGGAAAGCTTGCGGGGCGTGGCAAGAAACAAGCGCCGATGAACGGAGCTCAGCCGAGGAAGCGTGAGGAGAGCAAAATAGCAAACGGAGGAGAGTGAAACTTAGGAGCAACAATGAGGACAGAGTGGGTGGATGGCAAGAGGGGGAAGTAACAGCTCAGAAGCAATAATTGGAGAACAAAGGCAAAAGTGAAAGCCCAGAAAAAAAAGACTGCAATAAAAGGTATAGTGGGAGAAGGCAGAAGCAGCAAAGAAGGGGGGTAAATTTTTAGATGAGAAGCATGAGAAAGTGAAGAGTAATAACTGAGTATACTGCTGATTTAAACTAAGGGCTTAAGAAACAAAGTTGAATAAAACAGACGGAGGTAATCCATAAAGGATATAATAAAAGAACACAGCAATATAAATCTGGGCAGCCAGGCCAAAATAGACAGGATGACAAGAAGAAAGGTGGCGGATTTAAGAGTATGTAGGGATGAGCATGAGCAGCATTGAAAATAATATGGTGGAAAACACCCATGCCCGGTGTCATGGATCAAGTCTACTAAGGACTTTCTTGTAGAATACATCCAATACATAGTGAACCAATCACTGTCTCAAGGCACTATGCCCAACGCCTTAAAGCTCTCCTCGATCCGCCCCATTATAAAAAACAACAAACTAGACCCAAACTCATACAGGCCAATAGCTAGCATACCACTCATTGCCAAAATAATAGAAAAAAACCATACAACTCCAATTACAGGACCACATTGATGAGCACAAACTCCTTGATGCACATCAGTTTGGTTTCCGCCCCTTCCATGGAGTTGAAACTCTCCTAATCGCACTGACGGACCTCCTCATCAGTGGTACTAATGACGACAACCAAGGTTTCCTACTTTTTTTCATAGATCTATCTGCCGCATTCGACAGCATCAATCATAATACACTCATCAACAGGCTAGAAAACTTAAGAATAGGAGGGACAGTCCTTGAATGGTTCAAATCATACATCTCACATAGATTAATACGGGTACAATTGGGTCAAACATCTGAAACTTTCCCTCAAGGTCAGGGTATACCCCAAGGCTCAGCCCTCTCCGCCCTCCTCTTCAACCTGTACCTTCAACCCATTACAAACATATTCAAGAAACATAAAATCAACCATTTCATATACGCGGATGATATCATGCTTGCCATCCCCATAAACCCCAACAATCCCAAATACGACAGCTTACTCCAATGCATGCATGAGACTACCACATGGCTTGAAGACAACCATCTAAGCATCAACCTCAAAAAAACAGAAGCAATGTTCATAACGAGAATGCCAGACACTGAATACAACTACCCAACAGCAATCACAATAAACAACACACCTATACCTGTTTAAAATGGAGGTAAAGTACCTTGGAATAATATTAGACCACTCACTCACCATGCTCCCACACATAAAACAGACAGTAAAAACCATATTCTATAAACTCAAGACAATACAACACCTGAGACCCCTACTTAACACACAAGACTTTAGATCAGTAGTCAATACCCTCATCACCCCCACTTCGACTATTGTAATAGTCTCCTAAATGGTTTACCACTAAAGAGCATCTACCTACTCCAAAGAGCCCAAAACATATGTGCCAAGATGATCACAAAAGCTAAACTAACAGACCATGTGACCCCAATACTGTTAGACTTGCATTGGCTCCCTATAAGTAGCCGAATAAAATATAAAATCCTCCTAACTACTTTCAAACTCCTTAACATCTCTCCCTCACAATTATCTACTCTAATACACCCCCATCAGAAACTAGAACGCGCAGACAAAATGCAACTCATTCCCTCAACATAAAAGCAACCTTCAGAAAAACTAAAGCAACAACAAGTGATAGGGCCTTTGCTGCCCCCACTCTCTGGAACGAAATACCACTAAGCCCTCCACATGATAAAGGACCTTCATCAATTCAAAAAAGAACTTAAAACCTACCTCTTCACAAACCACTTTGAAATCCCCTATCAACAAAAAACCTTTCCCCAACAATCACAGAAACACATCCACAGTACTCAAGACAGAACAAACGACTAACACAAGAAAACCTTACACACTCCACCCAACACGCAAAAGACTTACCCAACCTGTTTGTTCTATCGCTCTTGTAAATAACTACTTGCAATTAGTTATGTTATGTTTCCATGTAATATAACCTGTATATAGTTTAAAAACACTGTTCCAGCTAACGTATAAAAGTATGTTCCCTGTATAACACTTGTATATAGTTAAAACCATGTTCCATGTAAAGTATACAGAAGTATACAAATTTTTGTTCACTGTTCAGTGTAAACCGCCCTTGATCTCTGGAAGGGGTGGTATAGAAGAAACTGTTTAAATAAATAAATAAACACAAGGCAGACCGAAAATACAGAGCATGCTGAGGCACAGGCACAAATGAACAATCGGGAGCAGGGATGAGAAATTATGCAAGGAATAACAAAATTAGAACTGCGTGAGTGGTTCACAGAGAGAAAAAACCGAGGTACAAGCAGTGAAAATCGAGTTGAGTGAACTTCATTGGCAATTTAACAGAGGACATTGCAGAGCTTAACACACAAGGCGGGAGAACATAAAAATCAACTACAAGAGATTAGCCTCTGTTGTATTCCTTCTTTTTGCTGTTCTATCAAAAACAAAATAATGGCAAGGCACAGTTCAATATAAGCTTAAAAGAATTGGAAAACCGCTCCTGAAGAAACAATCTACGGATCCAGAGAATACCAGAAGATAGAGTTCCAGGACAGTGCAAAAGTGGCAGCCTCGGTGTTCTCTGAAGTGCTCAAGAAAGGGGGGGGGAAGTAGTAACCTCTGAGGACATATTAATAGAGCACTAGGAGTACCAAGAGTGAACAGATGTAGAGACGACATTATCTGCCGGACAAGATACAAAATGAAGGAGCATATCACCACCAAAATGAGAAGCTTGGGGGACCCTGAACAGGCAAGGCTACCCAGTGAATATACATGAAGATCTGTCTATAGGTACCCTGCAGCGTAGAAGGGCCATGCAACCAGCAACACAAGCCCTGAGAAGAGCTAAAATTTAAATATAGATGGCTACATCCCTTCAGACTATCATTCACCAAAAAGGGAAAACTTGGCAGGTGCACGCAATTGAAGAAGCGGAGTAGCACTCCGAGAAGCAGGGGTAAGCCAACAGGGAACATCAAATGAGCAAGAGACAAGAAATGACAAGAAATAAGCAAAATTGGAGGAATGCAACAAGAACAAAAAGTGGGAAGAAGCAAAGATGGACCCAAAAGATGAGAAACATTAAAATAACAAGACTATAAATTATACATGGATTTGGAAGAGTGGAGTAGAAAGAGAAGGAAAAGGGATAAAAAGGAAATAGAGCTGTTACTGAAATGTTCGAACAATGGATTATGTGAACCTATAACAAGGGGGGAGGGAAGGAGGGTAATATGTATAAAAATAATAAAAAGTAAGGGTGAGAGTGGGAGGGCAGGAGATATAGAAGGGGCTGAGCAAAAAAGGAAAGCAAGGGAGGGGCAGGCAGGGAGGAGGAAGTAATCAAAAAGGAAAGCTTAGGCCACACAAAGGTTAAGGGGCAAAGTAAGGCAGAGGTAGGGGAGGGGAGGAAGAGAGAAAGAAAGGGAGACATGAAGGAAAGAAGTAGGGGAGGTAAGGGACGCTCTACTCCAGACAACACCTTTGGCGAAGGGGGTGGTATGGGAAGGGGGGGAAGAGAATAGAAGGAGAGGAGGGAGAGAAAATAGGAGGAAAAAGAGTAAACATTGCTACAAATAAGAGCAAGAGAAAATTTAATGGTAGCCACAATAAATGCTAAAGGACTACGTACTTGGCGCAAAAGGTAACTATTAGAAAAGGAAGGCAGATGCTTAAATGCAGATATCCTTTGCACATCTAAGGGTAGGGCAATGATATATGCTAACTTCAAAGTATTATCCGACAGTAGTACTAGCAGTACAAAGGGCAAATCCCTGTAAAGGGGGGGGGGGATCTGCCATGCAATAATTGGAGAATGCAGAGGCAAAAAATGAAGATGGGTAGGGGTTCGCCTTCGAATAGCAGAAGAAGAGGTATGAGTGATAAGCCTATATGGGCCTAACGAACATCAAAGGGAATCATATGAGAAAATACTAAAAGAATTGGAGGAATTGGGTGATATCCCCATAACCTTGGGAGGCGATTTTAACTTAACTTGTAACCCAAGACCAGACAACAGTGGAGAACAGGCAGAGCTTGACAAAATTGAAAGAGAGATTAGGGTTGGCAGATATCTGGAGAAGCAGATATCCAGGTGAGCGCAAGTATATATTTTACTCACATACACATGGAACATATAGCAGACTAGACATGATATGGGTGCGTGAGAGGTGGATATCAAAGGCCCAGGAGGTGTAAATAGGTAGACAAAGGTGGGTCAGTTAATGTAGTGTATCTGGATTTTCAGAAAGCCTTTGACAAGGTCCCTCATGAGAGACTATTGGCAAAATTAAAAAGTCATGGGATAGGAGGCAGTGTACTCTTGTGGATCAGAAGCTACTTAAGATAGAAAGCAGAAGGTGGGGCTAAGTGGCCAATTTTCCCAGTGGATAAAGGTGAATAGTGCAGTACCCCAGGGATCTGTGCTGGGTCCGCTGCTTTTTAACATATTCATAAATGACCTGGGAATGGGAAGAACGAGTAAGGTAATCAGATTTGCAGGTGACACAAAATTTATTCAAAGTTGTTAAAACCCAAAAGTGTTGTGAAAAATTGGAAGAGGACCTTAATAAATTAAAAGATTGGATGTTCAAATGATAGATGAAATTTAATGTGGACAAGTGCAAAGTTATACACCTAGGAAAGAACAACCCAAACTATGGTTACATGATGCAAGGTTAGGAACCACCACCCAGGAAAAGGTTTTAGGCGTCATTGCAGATAACATGTTGAAACCCTCTGCCCAGTGTGTAGCCACGGCCAAGAAAGCAAATATGATTCTTAACATTCTAAGGAAAGGAATGGTGAATAAAACAAAAGATATTATAATGCATCTGTATCATTCCATGGTGCAACAACATCTCGAATATTGTGTGCAGTTCTGGTCACCATATCTTTAAAAAAGATATAGCACAGTTAAAAAAGGTACAGAGAAGAGCCACCAAAATGGTAAAGGGAATGGAAGGATACCCCTATGAGGAGAGGCTAAAAAGGTTAGGGCTCTTCAACCTGGAAAAGAGATGGCTTGGGGAGATATGATAAGAGGTCTGTAAGTTAATCAATGGAGTAAGTCTGGGGGACATGCAGTGAAGCTATAGTGTAACCCATATAAGACTGTTAAGAGAAAATATTCCTTATCGTCCCTCCAGTCTAGTCCCAAACCTTTGAGTTTTGCTCCAGCAGCTTGGAGACTGAGAAACGTCATTCTTGTGATAGCACCGGTACATAAGCTCTGGAATCGCCTTCTCTCACCAGTTATCTGTCTCCAAGCAGCTGGAGGACTGGTGAGCCTGTGGGTTCAGGCTCACTAGAGGAGCAATTAAGGAGAGTTAGTGTAGTATAGTTAATCTATTGAACAGAATCTGTTTGATTTGGTTTCTTTAAAAAAAAAAAAGGGGTTTAGGGTTAGTGTTTTTTGTCTGTAGTGGAGCCAGAGTGACCACGGTGCTGAGGCCTTCCCTCCCCCCTCCTCCCTTCCAGAAACCCTTCCATTACCTTGATGAACAGTGCCAAGAGGAAGGTCAGCCTCGGGACCAAGCACCTTCTGCACAAGTGTGGAGTGCACGAGTTCAGCCCGCAGCATCCGCAGAAGGTGTGCCTGCAAACGCTAGCGGGCGGGAGCCAGTGCAGGGCTGCAGTCTTCCTTCTGCTGGGTCCTCCGCACAGCTTTCAGCTCCCGTGGCGGTGGCTCCCGCTCAGCGGTTGAGCCAGGGAGCAGAAGAAGAGGAGCACTCCTTCCCAGCTCGGGGGTAAGCGGGGTACTTTTCTTTGGCGGTAGAGCAGGACGTTGGCGAGCTGGCGCGCTGAGACATGGCGGCTGGCGTGGCAGGCCCAGCCGCGTGGCAGAAGCGCGGGAAGCATGTTCGTGCTATTTGATCAGCTTTTCAATGACCGTAAAATGGCCAGGAAGCTTCGGTTTGCGGCGGTTTCTTCAGTTTTCGCCTGGGAAGATGGTTAGTAGTCCCGCAAGTGTTTTGGAATTAAAAAAAAAAAAGACAAATGGCTGTGTAAGGGATTTGGTGCACGTTCTCTTTGGTGGCAGAGCTCTATGGCTGGCAAGCCATCGGGACAGCTTCCAGGCAGTGCAGAGGGGGTTGTCGGTGTCCTCTCCAGGGAATGCCTGCAAAGCCTCGTTGCTTGCTCTGTGGGGCAAAGAGGAGCACTGTGTTAGAGGCTGGAGTGTGTAGGGACTGCACTCCTGAAGCAGCAAATATGGATCAGCTGTCTGAGGTGGTGGAGGCTGACCTTAGGGGAGCTCCGGGAGCAGTCCCAGACCTCGCTGCTACAATACTGCCATCTTCGGAGACGACGCCGGGCACTTTTGCGGCCTCAGAGCTCCCTTGCTCACAACCAGCCTTGCCAGAAGGCCTAGCGGCCATTTTTTTACCAGGGTTTGTTGCCCTCATACAACAAGCCTTTCAAATGCCTAAGGGACGGCCAGCCCCTGGGGTGCCAGACCCGGACCTGGGATTGAAGAGGCCAGGAACTCCTTTGGTTACGGCGGTCACAGGGATACCAGCAAAAAGGTTCCGGCACAAGAGGGACCGGTCAGAGCACTCAGTGCTTTCGGAAGGGTTTGGTTCGGAAGAGCCAGATCCTGACCTGGATTTGGACGAGGAGGTGGAAGAAGGCGAGATTACGGAGCAGGAAGATCAAGCCAGGGTGGTGCATGTGTTTTCGGAGAGAGGAGTTACCTGCACTCATCTCGGAGCCACTGAAGGTGCTGAATATGCCCAGGAGGTCCAACAGAAGAGGCTACTCTGGAAGACCCTTTGTTGCAAGCATTCCGGAAGACACAGAAAGCTTTCCCGGTACATAGGGTATTTCAGGAAATGGTTCAGGAAGAATGGGATTTGCCCGAATTGGCCCTGAAGGGGTTTCGAGTCATGGCTCGTCTCTATCCCTTAATAGACCAGGATAGGGAATTGTTTAATTCTCACAGAGTGGATGCCGCAGTCTCGGCGGTTACCAAAAAGACTACCATTCCTGTAGAGGGCAGTGCTGCCCTAAAGTATGTCCAGGATCGCAGACTAATCTTTGTTGAAACAGGTTTTTGATGTAAATGCGCTCTTGTTGCAAGCGTCTATTTGTGGAGCATGGGTAGCGAGGGCCTGCCTTCGCTGGGTGCAGCGCCTCCAAGGAGAACAAGCAGAAGGAGCGATGGCAGAGGCGTCCAGGTTGAAGTCAGGCGCAGCCTATCTGGCGGATATTCATTATGACCTTATTAGAGGTCTCTCAAAGAGTATGGCTTCGGCGGTGGCAGCAAGGAGGCACCTATTGGGCTGCAAATGGGTCGTCCAAGTCGAGGTTAAGTAAACTTTCCTTTTGGGGTAAGCTTTTCTTTGGAGAGGAGTTAGACAAGTTGGTTAAGGACTTGGGCCAATCCAAAGGTGGTAGGCTGCCGGAAGACAAGCAGAAACAGGGACTTGCGACCCCGTTTACCTAATAGCCAACAGCGGGGAATTTAGACGCTTCTGGTCCCCTAGGTTTGGGTAAAATCAGAGGGGCCGTTTTCCCTATAGCAGTCAGGGGTTTCGAGGAGCAGGCATGGGGTTTGCGGTTGCCTCCCCCTCTACTTCAAACCTTAAAAGATCGCAATGATGCCAGGGGGACCCAGGTGGAACGGGTTCCCATAGGGGGTCGGTTACGGGAGTTTTACCTGGCCTGGGTCCGAATCACTTCAGATCAGTGGGTGTTGGAGGTGATCAGAGAGGGCTATGCCTTGGAGTTACAGAGGCTGTGTCCATTTCTTTCATCAGCTCTCCGTGCAAAGCACCTGTCAAGCACAGGGCGGTGTGGGACACGGTACGTGGGCTATTATTTCTCCAAGCCATTGTACTGGTTCCTCCTGATCAGTACGGTGTCGGTCGATACTCGATATATTTTGTGGTTCCAAAAAAGGACAGAACGTTTTGGCCAATTCTAGATCTCAAGAGAGTGAATCGGTGTCTTGCTTTCGGATGTAGCAGTAAGAAAGGGAGAACTTCTTACTTCCTTAGACCTGACAGAAGCATATCTGCACATTCCAGTACGGCAAGAGCATCAGATGTTTCTCAGATTCGCAGTGCTGATGGGACATTTCCAGGCGCTTCCATTTAGTCTAGCTACAGCGCCATGAGCTTTCACCAAGGTCATGGTAGTGGTAGCAGCGGCATTGCGGATGGAAGGAGTGTTGGTTCACCCTTATCTAGACGATTGGTTGATAAGAGCAAAGTCCAGGGTGGAAAACGAGTTGGCTACGGCCAAGGTGGTGGCATTCCTGCAAAGCCTCGGCTGGGTAATCAACTTCTCCAAGAGCACGTTACGCCCTTCTCGGCAGCTGGACTATCTGGGCACTCGCTTCAATACAGAGCTCGGGAGAGTCTTTCTTCCTCAACAGCGAGCGTTAGGACTGCAGCGGTTGATTCACAAGTTTCTCAGGACACCGGCCCCCACGGCGTGGACTTATCTGCAGGTGCTTGGGACCATGGCGGCGACTCTTGAGTTAGTTCCGTGGGTGAGAGCCCACATGAGACCGCTACAAAGGGCGTTGTTGAGGAGGTGGTCGCACCAGACGGATCAGCTATCACAATGGCTACCCTGTCCTCCGGAGACACGCACAGCTCTGCAGTGGTGGTTACGTCTAGGAATTCTCAAAAAGGGAATGCCCTGAAGTGGATATCCCTTACGACAGATGCCAGTCTGGTGGGTTGGGAAGCTCATTGCCAGGGACGGTTCTTGCAGGGGCTGTGGACCGTAAGGGAAAGAAATTGGGCCATCAACAGGTTGGAGTTGAGAGCGGTGATGCAGGTGCTTCAGGGATTTCAATCTTATCTCCATGGAAAGGCCATTTGCGTATTCTCTGACAACGTGACCGCAGTGGTGTACATCAATCGCCAAGGGGGTACAAGCAGTGTGGCCCTCGAGGCAGAGGCCGGGGGTCTGCTCGTGTAGGCTGAGGAGAATCTGTTGGCCCTGTCGGCGGCGCATGTAACAGGAGTAGACACCGTAGAGGCCGATTTCTTGAGTCGAGTGAGAGTGGACCAGGGGGAGTAGGTGCTTCACCCGGAGGTGTTCGCGCTGCTAGTGCAGTGCTGGGGTTCTCCAGTGATGGATCTCATGGCATCCTTTCAGTCGGCACAGGTCGAACATTTCTTCAGCAGAAGAAGGGCGTGAATGTCGGAAGGCCTGGATGCTGTGATTCAGGCCTGGCTGGAAGATCAACTCCTATACATGTTTCCCCCTTGGGTGTTGATAGGTTGAGTGTTGCAGCGCATAGAGCGGCACAAAGGTCAGGTGATTTTGATTGCACCGGATTGGCCAAGGAGGCCTTGGTACACTAATATGATGAGACTCTTAGTGGACAGACCGTGGCAGCTCTCTCTTCGGAGGAATCTTCTTTCTCAGGGTCCTCTGTTCATGCCCCAAGTGGCTTGATTCTTGCTTACGGCTTGGCTATTGAAAGGGCGAGGCTGAGAGCGAAGGGATATTTAGCGGGAGTTACTTCCACCTTGCTGAGGGCCCGTTGTAGGTCAACCTCGTTGGCATATATTCGAGTATGGCGAGTGTTTGAATCGTGGTGTGGGGACAGACAGTTGGTTGCGTTAAAGTCACTTCCGCAGCTTCTTTCCTTCTTGCAAGATGTGTTTCAGAAAGGCTTAGTAGCTTCTTCATTGAGAGTACAGGTGGCGGTGCTGTCCTGTTATAGGGAGAAAGTTTGAGGCGTGTCGCTCGGAGTTCATCCAGATGTTAAGCGATTTTTACGTGCAGTTGCCTTGCTGAGACCGCAGCATAGGCAAGTTGTACCGTCGTGGGATCTGCCTCTGGTTTTGGAGGTGTTGGTACGAGAGCCCTTTTGAACCTCTGTCGAGGGCATCTTTAAAGGATCTTACCCTGAAGGTTGTGTTCTTGGTAGCTATTTGTTCCGCGCGAAGGATTTCTGAGTTGCAAGCACTTTACTGTAAGAAGCCCTTCTTTTTGTTTTTGGACACGGTGGTTCTGAGGCCGGTGCCGTCCTTTTTGCCTAAGGTTGTGTCGGCATTTCATGTGTTTTGTCAGTAGCAAAAATCAATACTCTGATAATACTATCATGAAAGTGCGACTATATCAAAAATAGCAAAGAGGTGGCGTTGGGGAAGATGTGCTAAGCTAAGCACGAATTTTGAATTTTCTATTGAAGTATAATTTACAAAAAATCTTTAAGCAACGTTATATTAACAAAGGTCATTGATGCAATTTGGGCGATTTCAGAATATATATTATAAATCTGAATATTTCTCACGCCCGGTAGTCTGAGACCTACGTTGCTAGTATTATCTAGTATTGCTAGTTTAATATGAATGATTTTGCTATTTTTGATATAGTCGCACTTTCATGATAGCAAAAATCAATACTCTGATAATACTATTGACAAACACTTGACTCTGAAGAAGTGACCACCGGTAGATTTGTGGCATTTCATGTGAATCAAACGGTTTCCTTACCGGTATTCGGAAAAGGCACGACAGGCCCCCCTTCAGGAAAGTTAAGGTGTTTGGATGTTCGTCGGGCATTAAAGAGGTATCTTCGCAGGACGGCCAGCTTCCGTAAGTCGGATAGGCTGTTTGTTCTGTTTAACAGACCAAAGAAAGGCCAGGCGGCATCTAAAGCTTCCATTGCCCGATGGGTAAAGGGAGCTATTGCGTTGGCATATATTCTGAAGGGTAAGCCGGTGCCAGAGGGGCTACGAGCTCATTCTACTAGGGTGCAGGCGGCGTCCTGGGCAGAGTGCAGTTTAGTACTGCCAGTCGAGATTTGCAAGGCAGCGACTTGGTCTTCTCTACATTCCTTTGTCGGACCTTCAGGCGGAAAGGGATACCTGTTTTGGGTCAGCGGTGCTTCAGGCTGGTCTACAGGGTCTCGCCCATTAGATGGTTCACTGCTCTGTTACATCCCCAAAGATTCGGGACTAGACTGGAGGGATGATAAGGAAGGTGAAATTAGACTTATCTGCTAATTGTTGTTCCTTGAGGAACTCCAGTCTAGTCCCGCATCCCGCCCGGGGAGATTCTGTGGATTAGAGCCTGAAGCAGAGCGGTGTGACAGGTAAGCAAAGTTTGTGAATGCGTGGTGGCCTAATTAGTTGTGACATGGTGCGAGGTTTTGAAAGTGTTTAGAGGTCAACGGCTCCATAGCAGGGGACGTGGGCCGAGGCACTTCTATAATGCTTCATCGGTGTGTACATAGTTTGAGGTGTACAGCACAGTTCAGTTGATTGGTACAGTTTGCTGCTTTAATTGTTGCTCCGGTGAGTCTGCTTTGTCAGTAGGTTACTGGTGAGAGAAGGCGGTTCCGGAGCTTATGTACCGGTGACATCACAAGAATGACGTTTCTCAGTCTCCAAGCTGCTGGAGGAAGAGCAAAACTCAAAGGTTCGGGACTAGACTGGAGTTCCTCAAGGAGCAACAATTAGCAGGTAAGTCTAATTTCACCTCTTTTTCACTCGACGCGTAATCAAACTCTGGAATTCATTATCGGAGGATGTAGTAAAAGCTGTTAGTGTAGCTGGGTTTAAAAAGGGTTTAGACAAGTTCTTGGAGGAAAGGTCCATAAACCATTATTAAAAGGAATCCAGGAAATGCACTGCTTGCCCCATTACAAGCATTGTGTAACCTGTGTCTTCTGGTGGAACTGCTAGGTACTTATGACCTAGATTGGCCATTTTGGAAACAGGATACAAGGCTTGATGGACCTTAGTCTGACCTAGTATGGCATATCTTATGTTCTTATGGGTTCGGAGCCAGGCCCTGGTGACCCATGGGGATTTGATTTGTTTCTTTTGCAGGATGAAGTATCTTCGACCCCGTGTCAGTCTGTGATTCTCTCGTGGGATCTTAATTTGGTGCTCTCAGCTCCGAGGGCCAGCCCCTTCCCTTCGAGCTGCTTAGAGGCGCTTCTGTGAAGAATTTGCTGTTGAAGATGATATGTCTGGTGGCAATTTGTTTGGCCCGTTGAATTTCTGAACTTCAGGCTTTGCTTTGCAGGGAGCCCTATTTGGTCTCCTCGAAGGAGAATGCTGTTCTGCGCCAGGTACTTTCCTTTCTACCGAAGATCGTTTCCAATTTTCATCCTAATCAGGTGGTGTCCCCTACCATCCTTCTCTGGGAGTTGGAAGAGGCCCAGCTGCTTCACATATTCATAGGGCTCTATGACATACCTTAAGGTGATTCAAATTTTTTTGTGTCCGGACAGACTTCTAAGGCTTCCATTTCCCGGTGGATCCTGGAGGCCATCGCATCTGCTTACCTGCTGAAGAAGCATAAGGCGCCCTCGAGCTTGCGGGTGTACTCCGCATTGGCGGCATCCTGGGTGGAGTTTTGGATTGATTCCTCCCCAGGTCTTTTGTAGGATGGTGATGTGTTTGTTTCTTCATTCTTTTGTGCAACTTTACCATTTGGATGTGCAGACCAGGCAGGATGTGATGTTTTGGGGCCAGAGAGTTACAGGCAGGGTGTTCCGCTCCCACCCGTTGTCTGTACTGCTTTGCTATGTTCTACTTGTCTAGACTGGACTGGATGGATGTACTGGAAGGTAAAATTAGACTTTACCTGCTAATCTTCTTTCTTGGAGTCCCTCCAGTCCAGGACTCACTGGGGTATGGCTTCTGTGGGCAAATGTCTCATGTCTTTGCGCTTGCAGACTTTAGTTGGAGCGGATGCGTGTGGGTCTGCGCAGGTTCGTTTTTGGGATCTCAGCCCAGTCGTTTTCGGTGTCTGAGTCTTCATGCTTACTATTCTTGCTTTTCACTAGCTTTAAAAAACAAATAAAAAATAAGTTAGGCCTGTCACATTTGGGTTCTTCCTCCTGTGGGAGATGACTCTGGTTCCCCTCTTTGTGGAGTGATAGGGGAATATGTGACTGTCAGAGAACGAGTTTGGGCTTCTTTTTCTCTGCTTTGTGATGTTCATACTGGCTTTGTTGGCTAGCACAGGCTGTTTGGAGCACACGTCAAGTTGTGGTCTTAGTCTCCATCTGCTGGTAGAGGAGCATAACCCACTCGATTGGACTGGAAGGACCTCAGGAAAGAAAATTAGCAGGTCAAGTTTAATTTCACCGTGTAGCTGGTTTTAAAAAAGGTTTAGATGGGTTCCTGGAGGAACAGTCCATAAACTATTGAAGTAGACTGGGAGAAATCTATTGGGATAAGCAGTATGGAATCTGTTTACCTTTTTGGGATTCTGCCAAGTATTTGTGATCTGCTTGGTCACTTAGAAACAGGATATTCAGCTTGATGGACACTTGGTCTACAAAGTATAGCAAATCTTTTATGTTCTTTTATACTACATTATAGAGCTGTATTTGACTGACGATGTGATATTATACTAATTAGTATGAGAGAGAACTAAATCATAAGGAAGGACATTAATTTAAGGTTTTTTTTATGGATACAATGAACTATCCAATCTAGATTTCGGATAGAAATTTCACCATGGACGATTTTAGAAGAAATTTCAATTCAGTGAAAGAAGAAATTTCTTATTGGAAAGAACTGGCCATGAAATACAAACGGTGGTAAGTTCAGAAAAGGGGGTGTATTTGTATTTTGTGTGTTTCTTTTATTTTTTGTCTCCCCCCCCCCCCCACACACACACCTCGTATGGTAGTGATTTAGCTTTTGTGATGCTGCTTTCTACTTTTTGAAAGAATATGTACTACAAATAACTTTTTTGTAATCTACCTTTCAGCAGTGAATATAATGATGTATTTTTAATTTTGTAATTTGGTTAAAAAAAAGAATCTCAGGTTTGTTGAAAATAGTTTAGGTTTGTGTTCTTTTCACAGATACAGGTTTGGGAGCAAAAGCTTATAAATATTTTGCATAACTAAATTAAGTGGGTCTTTTTAAACTTCTGTATTGGTTGAGCAAGATGAAATGGACCACACCAGTGTGTGATGGGTACTCCCCATTGCATAAATGCCACTGAATGTACAAGACCCCTGATGCGGCTGACAAGTGCATGTGTTTGATATCTGCTAAGCTCCAGAATATCAGTACACTAGCTTTATACAGTGCTGAGAGTTTTGATACATTTCTAAGATGGGTCTCTATTTTAGCTGCTTTATTTTGCTAGATATCCATTTGAGTTTTATTGACTACAGCAAGGCTTTTGATTGTGTAAATCATGAGAAACTCTGGGCCACATTAAGAAGCATGGGTATACCAGAACACCTGATCGCTCTCTTGCAAAACCTTTTACGTTGATCAACAAGCAGCAGTTTGAACGGAACTAGGAGAAACAGAATGGTTTAAATTCAGCAAAGGTGTATGACAAGGCTGCATACTTTCCCCCTACTTCGTTAATTTACGAGTGTTGCTCAGAAAGTAATGCCCCACATGTTTTTTCTCAATCCAGAATGAAGATAGAGGTGTGAAATTGAAAGGGTAGTAACTTGGAACTTCAAAGGACACGTGTGTAATTTTACAGTCGTCCGACAAATAGCGAGGCGGTAGTGATCCTTCAAATGGCATCTGTGAGTGACACACGGTACAAACAACGAGCTGTAATTGATTTCTTGGTGGAGGAGAAAGGAAAGTGTGAGAAACATTCACAAACAGTTGTGTGCTGTGTATGGAATGGACTGCCTTTTAGTCTCTGGTTCATAGTGGTGAGCCCAGGTTTCGTCACCTGTGACCATCCGGAACAAAAAGGCCTCCCCCTCAGCTTCAAAACGCTCCAACAAATCAGAGCAGATGTCTTTCCTTTGGCGTTTATGTTTGGTTGTGAGACTTCGTGCAACCCATCTTGCACACACCTTTGAATATCCCAAAGAGTCAATAATTGCCATTGCACTACCTCTGCTGACGGAAAGCTGTACAGACAAATCTCCAGGAACAAGCAGGAATGAGTCTTCACATATGGGTACGTCGGTACCGACGGAGTCTGCGCGGGAATGCTTCCCAGCGTCCAATCAGAAAGCCTTTGGAAGAATCCCAACATGCCTGCGTGCTGCCTTCCCGCCTTCCCAACTGTCTCTCCTCAGTTTTTGTTTTTCCACGGAGCCGGCAGGACGTCCTCCTGTCACCGCAGAAAATTCTTCTTTTATTTTTTAGTTTTCTTGTGGTCGCAACTGCCTTCCCCGACGCCACCGGTATCGCCGGTGTTTCTTTTTTCTTTTCTTGTAAAATTTTTCCTTTTTAAGGAATATTTTTCATTCTCAGTGTCTCACAGTTTCTCAGGCCTGTTAGGCCTCTCCTTTTTTCTTCATGGAACCGCCAGCCACTATCTCCAAGAAATGTACAAACTGTGGCGGTACAAACTTATTTTTAGACACTCACAATTGGTGTCTAACCTGCTTGGGTCCGGACCATTTTCCTCCGCAGCCCTCTGGCAATAGTATTGTGGGAAGAAGTTTTCAACATCGAGTTCCCCTCGATACGCGGTCCCCATCCAACTTCAGGGCACCGACCATATATTCTTCTACACAGGATCAGGTAACCCAAAAACAGTCTGTTAAGACTAGCCAGTCCTCGAGCGGCAGTTCTCATGCACAGCATAGAGATGCCTACGGCCTTGCCCTCGAAACAACTGGCTTCAAAACCCCGGTGGGAGTCTTCGGCCTCCAAAGCCTGTGTGGGGTTTCAGGTTGTTCCTGAGGTTCACACCTCACAGAACATACCTGAGCCATGCCCGGTGGTGGCATCTGCTTCGAGCGGTACCAATACCCCGGCATCGGCAATGGTGTTGGATGAAACATTACTCACCAAGGATCGTCGTCTGGCATCCTCGGTACCTACGGGGCCGTTGGATGCGCTCCAGACCGACCTTCCAGTATCAGTACCGGTACCGATACTAGTACCGATGTCAGTACCCTCCAGATGTGCATCGATAGACTCGCTTCCTTCGATGCCGAGTCGAATGGATCTCTAGTCTGGAGGACTGGGTACCGACTCGCTTTGGTACCGACACCAGATGGTACCGAAGGCTCGGTTCCGATAATTCGGATCCACAACTCTTGGTTTCTTCGATACCGTTAGTTGCCACCGGCTGGTCTTCATCCATCAGTATCGGATACGGTACCGAAGTCGGTACCGTTATCCACATTACCATTGCTGTCGATGCCTTCCATGCTTCTCTTGTCAGGCTTGCTTCCCTCGATACCGAGTTTGGAATCGATCCCTAGCATGGACGATGTGCTACCGACTGGTGCTGGTCCTGACCTCCCGCGGTACCAGCTACCATCCTATAAGGATTCCATACTGCACCATCCAGGATCTTCTATTCCTATAAGCTTGGATAGATCCCTCTGTGCCAACGCTAGTTCTTCATCAGATCTAGCCTATCCAAAGGAAGTTCCCTCTGGGGGATCCTTCTTTTCAGGTTTTCCTCCTAGATATGGCAAAATCCCTTGCCATTTTTATTCCTGGACAAGGTCCTACACAAGGCAATACAGGATCCCTCTATATTCCTGAGAGAGCAAAGGAAAACATCATGCTACCTTTGCATCATTCCTTGCAGGATCTCCTTTTACGAATGTGGGAAGCTCCTTTAAAGGTACCCCCACTTTCCAGAGCAACTGAGCTTCTATATCAGGTGCCCCCTTCTCCAGGATTTCAAAAGACTCAACTTTCTCATCATTCCATTGTTGTAGAATCAGCAATGAGGCGGGTGAAGAGTACTAAAAAGCATTCTTCTTATCCGCCAGGTCGTGAGTCTAAGACTTTAGATGCCTTTGGACGCCAAACTTTCCAGGCATCCATGCTTTCAGCAAGAATTCTCTCATATTTTTTATATGGGCTTATCTCTCTTGAGGAGGTCACAAAGAAATTACATCTTTTGACTCCTTTTCTTCAAGAGCCCAAGAGTGCAGACTTCCTCACTAGTTAGTCATGCTCAAAATATCTCTAGATTCCTTACTCGTGCTTCCCTAGACTCCTTTGAGTCTGTTAGCAGGACTTCTGCTATAGCTATAGGAGCACGACGTAAAGCCTAGCTCCAAGCTTCAGACTTGGACAAATGGGCACAAGTTAGACTGGGAACTACTCCTTGCACTGGAGAAAATCTCTTTAACAAGGAGTCTTTACTCCAGGTTGCCCAGTTAACAACTGACTGTCCTGTTTCCAGAGGCTGTTCTACGCCGCCTTCTTTCCCAGTTGGTAGGAAATGTCCTGCCAAAATTTCTTCCCCTAGGGCTGGGGTCACCAACCTCCAGAGGGCTGTGGGCTGCACAGCCGACTACCGGGAGCCTCGCGGGCTGCACCCCCCTTCTCCCCGCCCCCGCGAAAAAAAACAACAAACGCAAAATTATGAAAACAATGGCTGATCACCTTTATTGAATTTAATGAGATGGCTGATGATTCATGCTAGCAGACAAACGCTTAAAGTCCAGCTTCACAGATGACATTGACAGGAGAAGGGACGCTTGCAGGTGGTCGTCGGTGAGCTGCGAGCGCGTGGATACAATGGCGGGAATCCTTGGCGGGCCGCACGTAATGTTAACCGGGGTAGAGCCTCGCGGGCCGCACGAAGGGGCCTCGCGGGCCGCACGTTGGTGACTCCTGCCCTAGGGGAAGAAGATTTTATCCATCTTCTGCCCATCATTCAGATGTTCCCAAACAGGGGAAACATCACCCTTGTCTGAAGAATCCACAACCTCAGCAGGGTCAACAAACCCAGCAGTCGCAGTGTTTCAAATAGATCATTGCCCCTCTTGGTTGGTGGTTAGAGTAGCAGTCTGCTTCTTTTCATTTGCAGTATCTGCACTAAATTTATTCTAACCTTCCTAGATATCTCTTCATGAGACATCTTTTCTTTAACGTTTTAAGAGTCTTTATGATGATCATGCCCATACTTAGCTCTTTCCTCCAAGAGGAAGAGGAAAACCCTGTTAACAACTATTAATAGACAGTTGTTTTCCCTGTACTGGCATGTATCGTCTCACCTGTCAGAGACTTCCTCCATAGTCAGTCTCTTTTAACTCTCTTACCTCCCTCTTACTATAACATTTGGTTTGTAAGAGGGACCCCTTTTACACTGGTAAGCCCCTATGGTCCTCTACCTGTTCTACTGGGGGATTCTCCCTTCCGGAGTTGTCTCCCCCCCTTGTTACCTTAGGGCAGCCCATCAGACAATAGTGGAGTGGAGGAGTGGCCTAGTGGTTGGGGCAAGGTACTTCAGGCCGGAAGGTCGGGGGTTCAAATCCCACAAGAGGACAGCAACCTTGGGCCGGAAGGACTGGGGTTTCTAGTCCCACAGGTGCTCCTTGTGGTCTTGGGCAAGCCACTTAACCCTCCATAGCCCATGTTCCCTGTAAAATAGTTATCTCCAAGTTATTTGCCCTGTTCAATGTAATTTCAGTTTGTTCAATGTAAACCGCACTGATGCAGAATAGCGCGGTATATAAGAGAATGTAAATTAAATTAAATTAAAATTAATAGGAAATCCTACCAGGTCTGTTTCTTTTTCCCAATCTAAAAGAGGGACAGGGAAAAGAAATTTTCTCCACTGCCCTGGTACGTTGCTGCAGATACAGCAATTCCTAGTGGTTAAGCCACTGGTTCTGTCCACCACACAACCAGGGATTCTCCTCCACTAGCAATCCTTCTAGCCTCAGTGCTAAGTCCCAAACAGGTTATCAACCTCGTTTGGGAAACCCTCTTATCACAGCCTGGTTGGTTAACTTCTATTCGCCCCCTTGTCCTTGGCAGAATACTTGGTTACCTGCTGACTTTCCACAGCCAGTTTTTCTTCTAACCAACCTGCAACATGCTCTCTGCAACTCTACAAAGTAGCTTTGCACTATGGGCCCTTGCTAGAGAGCATTAGTATATTGCCTAGCAGATAACCCTAGATGGTGAAAAGGGGTTCCCCCAGTCAGCAGTTCCTAGTGGTTAAACCACTGGTTCTGTTCACCACACAACCAGGGTTTGTCCTCCACTAGCAATCCTTCCGGCCTGGGAAGTAAACCCAAAACAGGGTTTCCAAAAAAGGTTGATAACCTATTATCACAGGCTTGTTGGATTGACTTCTATTCTTCGCCATCTCCAATTCCCTTGTTTTTGGCAGAATAGTTTAAGTTACCTACTGGCTTTAAGCAGCCAGTTTTTTCTTCTAACCAACCTGCAACATGCTCTCTGCAACTCTACAAAGTAGCTTTGCACTATGGGCCCTTGCTAGAGAGCATTAGTATCTTGCCTAGCATATAACACCAGATGGTGAAAAGGGGTTCCCCCAGTCATGTTTCCATGACTGGTAGGTACTTCCTACCCTTACCATCTCATCTTAAATCTCTTTTGAGACATCAGTCTCAGGCCTTTCATTACGTGAAAACCTAAAGAAGGGCCAATTCCCTGGCTTGGCCCATATCTCCTTTGGTCTTCTCGTCAGAGAATTTTCTTCAATGGCAGTTAGAGGATGCCCAATACCCCTCTTGCCCTCATAGGCAAGTCACTAGGGTATCTTCCTCCAGTGGCGTCCTCTATCCATTCTCCATATGGCAATTCTGGAGAAATCTGGACTTCCTGCCTACAGTCTGAAGTTATCCTCTGCCTTTTTCACGTAGGCCATCCTGGTTATTCAAGAGCTCAAATTCTGAAAAGAATCTAGACTTCTTCTTGTCAGGGAGACCTCTCCTCTGACTCTGCCAATCATAATCAGGAAAAGAGATTTCTCTGTATATCTATTCAAGCAGGTATTAACCTTCTTGCTCTTAGATGAATCTTCCTCTCTCCCTATATCCCTAGGGGGGATCAGCTTCTATAGACCTCTCTCCTTCCACATACCTGGAGATATGTGTCTATATGTCTACATATTCATATATATATATATCTGTGTGTCTTCTGCCCCTACATATCTCCTATAGATATATGCATATATTTATTTATTTAACTGTATTTATATCCCGCCTTTCTCTGGGTCAAAGCGGTGCAACATTCAGTGGGGGGGGGGTGGACAATCAGCTTCTGGGGGTGGGGGCTATCACAAGGAGTCCAACATTAATGATTTTAACAAATACTTGGGACATAGACATAAATGTTGTGTTACAGTCTCTTAGAGCATATGTTCATGGAGGTGAACTGGGGGGGGGGGTTGGGGCGTGGTGAGAGGTGGGTGCTTGTTTCTGGTCCAAGGTATTCCTGGAATAGGGCGGTTTTTAGCTGTTTCCTGAACGATGAGGCGTCTCTATTGCATCTGATGTGACTTGATAGAGAGTTCCAGAGGGTTGGTGCATACAGTTCGAAGGCTCTGTTGCAGGTCCGTTGATTGCATTTGGTTCGTTTATGGGGGATGGTGAGGGAGTTGTTGGAGGTTTGTCTGGTTGTTCTGTTGTGGGTTGGTCGGGGTAGTAGTGTGCGGAGCTGGGAGGTCTGAATCTGGTAGAGAGCTTTATGGGTAAGTAGGGCGGCTTTGTATTTGGTTCTTGCTTCGAGGGGGAGTATGTGTAGCTCCCTTAGGACAGGGGTGATGTGGTCTCGTTTTTTTGCTTTCTGGATAATCCTTGCTGTGGTATTTAAGGCAGTTCGGAGTGGGTTGGTGTGGGTGGCTGGTAGTCCGTGGTAGATTATATTGCAGTACTCCAGGTGGGGGAGTGTCATGGCTTGCATCACTGTTCTGAAGTCCTGTGGTTCAAGGAGAGGTCTGAGGCGTTGTACTGTTTTGGCTTTGTGGAATATTGTTCCAGTGGTCTTTTTGATTTGTTGCTTGAGTGTGAGTGCTTGATCTATGATGATTCCTAGATACTTTATATGCGGTTGTATTTGTGTGGTTCCAATGTTGAGGTGTGAAGGTGGAGTGAAGTCTGGGTCCTTTGTTACTATAAGGGCTTCTGTTTTCTTTATGTTGATGGATAGGTTGTTCTTTTGCAGCCAGCTGGATACTTCTGTGAAGCATTCTGTTAGGTGTTTATTTGTTGGGTTAGAGGTTGTGATTGGTGCATAGAGCATTATGTCATCTGCATAGATGTGATAGTTGATGTTGTGGGTGCGTATGATTGTGCAGAGTGGTTGTAGATAGATGTTGAAGAGCATGGCAGATAGTGTGGATCCTTGGGGTACTCCTTGGTGTTGCTGGAAGGGGGGTGAGGTTGATATGTTTGTGCGGATCAGTTGTTGTCTGTTGGAGTGGAACTATTGAAGTACGGTATCTTTGATGCCAATTGCTTGTAGTCTGTGTATGAGGATGTCGTGGGAGATGGTGTCGAAGGCTGCTGATATGTCTAGGAAGATCATGGCATATCCAGAGTGTTTGGTTTGAGTTCCTATGATGAGGGTGTTCATTAATGTTGTCATGAGGGTCTCGACTCTGTGGCGTGGATGGAAGCCATGTTGCTGTGGGTCCAGTATGTTGTTGGTATCTAAATGTTCTTGGAGCTGTTGCTGGACTACCTTCTCAGTGATTTTGGCAGTGAACGGGAGGCTTGCTATAGGTCTGTAGGAGGCAGGGTCGAGTGGATCCAGGTTGTGTTTTTTTAGGGTTGGTCAGATGATTGAAGTTTTGAGGAGGTCTGGCATCTGTCCTTGGCTGAGGGATTCATTAACAATGCAGGTTAATGGTGTGCTCAGGTCGTCTTTGGTTTTCTTTATCCATTCTGTAGGGCAGGGGTCTAGCGGAGAGGTGGTGGTATTCAGGCGGGAGATGGTGGATGATATTTCTTCTTATGTGATTGTTTCGAAAGTGCTCCAGTCTCTGTTAATGGTGGTGGGGTTTGATGCTGTTTTATGTATGTATGTATGTATGGGGAGCGACACGTATAACCACGTCCTGTGGTAATTCACAAAACGTTCCTTACCATATAGGTTGGGTACACCTGAAGCTCTCCATGTATCTTTCTTCTTTCCTAAATGACCCCGTTTAGGAAAGACAATGCAGAGCTTCAGTTAACCTAACGCTTAGCCCTCCTGAGTCTGTTCTTACATTCTTATCAGATACAAGGGTCTCCATACCCCTTCTCCCCTACATGGACTGATTCCATCCCCAGTCCAGTTAGGTCAGACTCATTCTTTTCTTTGGGTCCTAAATTTATACCGTTTTTGGACCAAAACAGCTTAAGCTTTCTTTAATAGTACCATCTGCGTCTCCGCTGAAGCTCTACCTCTTATACTACCCTAGTCTTTCCCCCTGGGGCCATTTCTCACCCTGAAGGGTTCTGACCTCCACTTGTTTTTCTCTACTTTTATTACCTCTACTTCTCAGTGAGGTACCCCTTGAGCACATTCACTGGCTCTTCTAATAGATCCATATGTACCTCAGTAGAATTGTGCAAGGTCTATAAGGGAGGCCCAGATTACAATATTTTACTACAAAATACCCTCTATACAGGGTCTTCCCCTTTAGAAACCCTGTTCTAGCCAACTGTTCCACAGCTCCTCTTCTGTATTCAACTCCTACCCTCCATCCCCAGGATGCCTGAGGTTCTAAGCAATAGCATGGCTCGTTCTAGACTTGCAACATGCTAGGACTCCCTCTGGGCATCTGAGCTTGGGAGTCCCCATATGTGAAGACTCATTCCTGCTTGTTCCTGGAGATAGCACAGTTACTTACCTGTAACAGGTGATCTCTGGGAACAGCAGGAATAAGTCTTCACAACCCACCCACCTCCCCTAGGAGTTGCTTTTTCTCTATCTTTCCCTTCCTTGCTCTCTCTCTCTTTGTCTCAGCTTTCAAACTTAACTGAGGAGAGACAGTTGGGAAGGCGGGAAGGCAGCACGCAGGCGTGTTAGGATGCTTCCAAAGGTTTTCTGATTGGACGCTGGGAAGCGTTCCCGCGCAGACTCCGTCGGTACCGACGTACACATATGTGAAGACTTATTCCTGCTGTTCCCAGAGATCACCTGTTACAGGTAAGTAACTGTGCTTTCCTGACTCGTGATGTGCCGATCCGCACGAATAATGTCATCGGCGCGCTGCAACTTGTCTGGACTGGTGGCTGAGGCAGGACGCCCAGACCGTGGCCGATCTTCCAGTTCCATTTTACCACGTCCTGAAGCCTTTACCCTCTTCACACATCGTCCAACGGTGCTCCTATCTACCGCAGAACTTCCATACACTGGCTGAAAGTGAAGACGATGTGAAACATTTGCTTCTCAAGATCAAGGAATATAGTCTTAAAATGGAAACACACCTTAATGTTAAGACAAAGATACTGACAACTGGCAAAATCAATAAGTTCATAATTGATGGAAAAGAAATTAAAATAGTTGAAAGTTTTAACTTGGATTAAAAATAAAGAACTAGCAGTCAAGAAATCTGATAACGTATTGTTCTTGGCAGAATGGCTATGAAGGACCTAGACAAGATTCTCAAGAGCAGAGATGTGTCTCTCCATACAAACATTTGGCTTGACCAGGCCATGGTGTTTTCAATAACGTCATATGAATGCAAAATTTGGACAGTGAAAAAGATAGACAGGAAGAAAATTGATGCCTTTGAATTATGGTGCTGGCAACGAATATTGTGTATCATAACCTGCCCGAAGAACAAACCAGTCAATATTAAAGGAGATCAAACCTAAACTTTCCTTAGAAGCTCAGATGACAAGACTTTGACTCTTATACTTTGGACACATCATGCAAAGAGAGAGATCATTGGAAAAAGATATAATGCTTGGCAAGTGTACAGAACCAGGGGGGGGCCAGTCCGTTGGCCAGGCGGATTGCCACCCCTCCTCCATGCAAAAGGGAAAACAAAAACCTTACATACACATACAGGAAGGGCTTACCATCTCCTCCCAATAAACCACACCTCATGCAGATTATTCTCATACCTGGCACAAAATTCTCACAGATTCTTCTTACAAATAAAATCCTTTTATTTCTTTCTTATATCACACAAGCAAGCATATAGGTCAGCGATGGCGAACCTATGGCACGCGTGCCAGCTGTGGCACGCGAAGGCCTTGCAGCTGGCACGCGGGAAGGTCCGCAAGTAAAATTTAAAAAAAAAAAAAGCTGTCTTCTCCCGCTGCCGGGGCCGCTGCGGCAGAATCGAGTGTGCCGCGGGGCCCCCCCTGCCCAGCACAGCCTGCCCTCCCCCTCTATCCGCTCTCTCGTCGCAGCTCACAGTGACACGCGCCGGCTTTCAGAGAGCGAGGGAAGAGTTTCTCCCTCGCTGCTCTGTTAAGCCCGCGGGGCTGATGGGAAGTTCCCATCAGCCCCCGCGGGCTTAACAGAGCCGCGAAAGGGAAACTATTCCCTTCGCGCTCTGAAAGCCGGCGCGTGTCACTGTGAGCTGCGACGAGAGAGCGGATAGAGGGGGAGGGCAGGCTGTGCTGGGCAGGGGGGGCCCCGCGGCACACTCGATTCTGCCGCGGCGGCCCCGGCAGCGGGAGAAGACAGCTTTTTAAAAAAAAAAAAATTCCCTCGGCTGGCTGGGCTGGGCTGGGCTGGGGGGGGTTAGGATTGCTGATGGGATGGGCTGGGCTGGGCTGGGGGGGGGGGTTAGGATTGCTGATGGGCTGGGGGGGTTAGGAGTGCTGATGGGCTATGGGGGGGCTGGGGGGGTTAGGAGTGCTGATGGGCTGGGGGGTTAGGAGTGCTGATGGGCTATGGGGGGCTGGGGGGGTTAGGAGTGCTGATGGGCTATGGGGGGGGTTAGGAGTTTCTGATGGGCTATGGGGGGGCTGGGGGGGTTAGGAGTGCTGATGGGCTATGGGGGGGCTAGGACAGGAAATGGGCTGATGGGGAGGGGTTAGGACTTGAGGGGGGCTGATGGGGTTAGGACTGGTAATGGGCTGTGGGCTGGTGGGGGGGTTAGAACTGGTAATGGGCTATGGGGGGTTAAGACTGGCAATGGGCTGTTGGCTGATGGGGGCTGTCTGGTAATGGGCTATGGGGGGGTTAGGAGTGATAATGGGCTATGGGGGGGGGGACTAGGACAGGAAATGGGCTGATAGGGAGGGGTTAGGACTTGAGGTGGGCTGATGGGGTTAGGACTGGTAATGGGCTGTGGGCTGATGGGGGGGTTAGGACTGGCAATGGGCTATGGGGGGCTGACTGGAAATGGGTTGATGGGATTAGGACTGGAAGTGGGTTGATGGGGGGGGGCTAGGACTGGTATTGGGTTGGGGGGTTGCTAGGACTGGAAATGGGCTGATGGGGGGGCTAGGACTGGAAATGGGCTGATGCAGGGACTAGAAGGGAATGGATGCTTGGTGAGGCTGGAACTAGAAGGGAGCTGATGTTGGGGGAGGATTAGAATGGGATGGGGCTGGGAGAGTAAAATGGAGAGGGGAAAAATATTTTGTGTGGGAGGGATAAAAAATCTACAATTGGCCGGGTATTGGGAGAGTAAGTGGGGATTGAGGATGGAGGGGTAAAATTTGAGTGGATGAAATAGGAATGAGGAAAGAGCAAAAGGAGAAAGATTAGTATGTTAAAGCGGATGTAGAGAGAGAGAATGGAAAAAAAAACTAGAAGAGAGAAGAAAGGACAAATGGACAGCAGATGATGGAGAGTTAGCAGAAAACATGAAGAAACCAGAAGAAAGTGGCTGGAACAATTGCAACTGAAAAAAAATGCACAAAAGGTAGAAAAGATATCTCTTTGACAAGTTATCAGCATGCATGCAACAACAAACATCACATTAATTTTTTTCATGTATAGATTCTTTGGGAATACACACCGAGTCCTGACACAGTTAACAGTTTTAAGAAGTTTATCTTTTTTTTACTCAGGATACATTTGACATGTTATGTGAATAATACATTTAAAATATATTGTGTAACTGAATCAAATTCTTCCTAAATTCATTAAATTGAATGAAATCATTAAAACATTATAAATTGCCAATAAATTGAAATGAAAACCAAAGGATTGTGAATCAAATTGATTCTCTGACAATACAAAGATTCCAACCTTTACAAATGATGTTACATAGTTCAGGCAACTTTATAAAGAGTTTTTAGATACTAAAATCTTGTTGTTAAGGTTTAATTGAAGTGCTGGCACTTTGAGGAAATTCTTTGGTTTTGTGCGGCAGTTTGGGCACTCGGGCTCAAAAAGGTTAGCCATCACTGATATAGGTAGTGCAACCAAAACTAACTAAATACAAAGTAACTTGGAGAATTCACTCACCCTCTTATTACAGCTCTAAAGTAATTAAGAGATTTCTCGTCCATCGACAGATCCTAGCACAGTGAAAGAGAAGGATATGACAGTGAGATTCCTAGCTACACTCAAAGATAAACTAAGGAGACTTTCACACAGACAACAGACACATACTAACTCATTAGCAGACATACAGTGGAAATTTACAAACCACCTTCTTCAGAAAATGGGGTGTAAATTCCCAATCTTTAAAAGTTCTGTCCTGTTTTTTATATAGTTTTCTTTCCAAGTAGTCCCTTTTGTTTTCGATTCCAGGCATCTGGATTCTTTCATTTCTTTCTTTGTCCTATCTGCACTCCCCATTCCTGCTGACCTGTTGATCCTTATGGCCTTGTGTAATAAACATGTGCTCAGGCCTTTGTCAGATTTATTCCTTGTTATCTGACCCTTTTCACACCTATCCAACATTCCACCTTGTCTGTTTTTCCATCCCCTATTTTTAAGAAATATAGAAAATTTATATCTTATTAGTTCTGATATTCTGACAGTTTCCACACTAGGCCCCATGTCAAACTGACATAACCATGCTAATGATGTCCTCTCTCTCCTGTGCTCTGTAGATAAGTGTGTTTGGGTTTGGGGGGGGGGGCGGTTTCCTCACATTTTTTTCCATCTGATGTCACCTGCTACCTATAGCATTCCACAACACACATGCAGTACAAATGCCAGCAATTTGGACACATTTTAGATGTTCTTTGTGTTAACTCTTTTTCCCTTCTGGCTCTCACACAAGGCAGAAGGTTACCGTAAAAGAGGAAGGCCAGCAATGAGATGGATTGATACAATAACAGCAGCTATGGATACCACTTTATCAACAATGAGCTGCTTGGCTGAAGACCGAACAAAGTTTGTCAACTATCCAGAGGGTAGCCAGGAGTTGAATCGACTCGACGGCACTTAACAACAACAACAACAACAACAATATCTTGCTAGATCAGTCCAGATGTGGGTTATGATCCCCTCGCCAGCAGGTGGAGGCAGACTTGAGCAACTTTCAGTGACATCATTTTGGTATATGCACTGGTGCAGCACTGAGAGAAATCAGTATCTGCGTCTAGTAGGTGGCAAGGTGTGTGGACTGGTGCGGTAGTGCAGATAGGCCTGCCTCTCCTGGGCCACACCACAGTGCTGTGGCTTGTGTGACTGATAGTTGTAGGCGCAACATTGTTCGGAGCTTGGCTATTCTGGAGCCGGCAGCTTTCCTTGTCCTGAGAGGAGCAGGAGGATCCCATGAGGGGGACTGGTAAGTTGGATTCAAGTCCCCACCTTCTCTCTTGCTGATTTCCTGTCTGTGTGCTTTTGTGTATGGATTTTTTTTTGTTTTCTGCTGTTTGTTACCCTCCCATTGATTTGATTGTTTCGGCCTGGCAGGGTAGCCCTAGCTATAAGCCCATTGGCTATGGGATGCCCTCCAGGCTCTCCTCCTTTTTGACCAGCTTGTGCTGCAGCTCCTGAAACAGCTTACAGGCTGATTTTCAATTTTTTTCCCTAGATGTTTGACAGCCCCTTACAAAAGGGGTCCAAGGCCTGGACCTTCCCTTTAAAGGGGACACATGGCATTTAGAGGGGTCACGGCTTCCTCTTCACCCTTACGCTTTACTTTTCTTCTGGGAGCCCATCCTTATCCCCTATGGCAGGGGTTTATTCAAGTGAAAATCCTTTTCATCAGAAGTTGTCTGAGGAGGATAGGATGACTTTTCTAGGATTTTGTAGCAGATCGTCTTCTGGAGCAAGGTTTGCAGGCGCGTCCTCCTTTGCCTAGAGGTTTTCCACCATCTTGCTGTGTTCATTCATTTACCTGATCCTATGCAGCAGTCTTGGGGTTTTAGCCAGAAGCTTCTTCCAGCCCCCAGTACTCAGTCTTCCCTCGTAGGGGGAATCTTTGACCTTCTTAGCCTTGTTTTAGATATTCTTTTCTTATTTCTCTACTCTACTCTGCCTGCCTGCAATACCAGGCCTGCAAGAAGGGGTAAACCCTGTTCGGTGACCCTTCCTCATTAAAGTAGCTGGGCTTTTTTTTTTCTATGGGTCAAGCTAAGTGCAGGAACCCAGCTGGCCATCAAAGAGGGAAGTTTTTTGCTCCGCGGAAGCCCATTCTTCCGCCCGGTGGAGTTGCAACTGCAGACGCTCTCAGGAGCTGACTGGGATGAGTTCTTTTTTTTCGGCAGGCAGGCATTGAGAGCAACACGACCACTGCAGCCTCAGGCAGGCTGAGTGGTACGCAGCTAGTGAAACGCTGTACTCTCCTTGGGAGAGCAAGTAAGTTTGGACCCATGGGGCAGTTTGAGGAGTTCGTGACAAGAGAGCAGAGAGAAGGCTGGGTGTCAGGAGCCTGTTGGGGGGGTGCCTCACTACGCCGGCATTTAGGTGGGAAAAGTAATAAATTTGAAAGGAGGCCATTTTGAGTTTTTGTTCCTTCCCTCTCCTCTTCCCGCAGCACACAGCCCCCTGAGGGGGGTGGGGGGGGTTGGTACTTTTACAGCAGGGTCATTGAGTGTTCTTTGAGTTAAAAAAAAAAAAAATATAGCCAACTTGCCTAGCATGCGGGTCCAGGAGAAAGGGCCGTGTTGGAAAAAAGGGTTCTGCAGGGGCTGCGAGACGGAAGTGCGCGCTCTAGAGGGTGACCTGCTGGAGGAAGCAAGGGGAGGATCCCCATCTAGGGGCAGAAGGGCTTGCCCCGATGGCAGGGCAGGAACTCCCCCTAAGCAGCTGAGGGTCCTAACAGGGACCAGGAGGTGCAGACCCCTAGACGTTCCACTTCCAATGATATCCTGTTGGAGGAATTCACGGGGGATTCTTCCCAGAGTTCGTTTTTCTGATGCACAAGGCTTTATGCATCCGACAAAGGAACTCAGGAGTAGGGCCCACACAGGAGGCTCGTAAGAGACCCTCGGCAGAGGTGGAAGCTTCCACCAGCGCACAAGGAGATCTCCTGGCGAAGGCCAGGCATGGGGCCAAGGCCTGGGATGATGCAGCCTCGACAATGTTGGAGGGGCCAGAGGCGCAGGAGAAAGCCTCCCAGGCAAATGAGCTGGAAGAGGGCAAGCTGCCACAAGAGGAAGAGGCCTGGATTGTGTAGGTGTTCCATAGAGAGGAACTGTCTGCACTGAGATCGCATTCCCTGAACACTCTCAATATGTCACCAGATTCACAAGCGGAGGAGGACCCTCTGAAAGACCTATTGTTCCAGGTGGTGAGGAAACCACAATCAGTTTTCCCAGTACATCAGGTCATCAAACAAATGATTCTAGAGGAATGGGAGGTGCCGGAGGCTGGAATGAGAGGAGCGCGAATGATGGTGTGCCTCTATCCCCTTCCTGAGCAGGAGAAAGAGAGATTTTTGGTTCCCCCATGGTGGATGCAGCAGTAGCCAAGAAGACCACCATACCAGTCGAGGGCGGTTCGGCTCTGAAGGGCATCCAGGATAGGAAGCTGGAGATCTTGCTGAAGCAAGTCTTTGACATCAATTGCGCCTCCCTGCAGGCCTCAGTAAGTGGCATGGTCATGGCTTGTGCCTGCCTGCGCTGTGCGCAAGGTTTCCAGGAGGAGGCAGAGCAGCAGGGATCAGCTCTTCCTGAAGCAGCCAAGCTGGAGTCCGGGGTGGCCTACCTAGCGGATGCCATTTATGATCTGATTAGGTGCCAAGCCCATAGTATTGCAGCAGTTGTCTCTGCGCACAGATATTTTGTGGCTCCGGAACTGATTGGCAACAGTTCCTCCAAGTCGCGCCTGAGCAGACTCTCATTCAAGAGAGAGCTTTTGTTTGGAGAGGCTCTGGAGAAGTTGGTTAAAGACTTCGGAGAGTTCAAGGGTGGAAGACTCCGAGAGGACAGAAGCCGGTGCGACCGCAAACTAGGGCAAACTCAGGACTTCCATTGATTCAGGTCTAATTGATTTACACCCTCCCATAGTGAAAGATTTCCCTCTAGAGGTTAGCCATTTCGAGGCTTCAGGGAAGCCGGGAAGGGGTTTTTGTTTATTATTTTCCAGTTCATACTGCTAGACCAGTCCAGACAAACGGGTTATGCACCCCTGCCAGCAGATCTTGGAGACAGAGAATTCTACCAGAGCTCTGATAGGCTGGAGCCTGGTGATATAATCCTACCCCTAGGGGTCTCCCTCAGTTTTTCTCTGTCTCCAGCAGATCTGGATGCTTTTTTTTTTTTTTTTTGCTCCTTCAAACAAAATTTAAAATGCTTTATTTCTTTGTGATTTCTCTTGGAGAGATTATGCCCTGAGTTGCCAGTGTACTTATCTGAGCACCAGGATGATTCCAGCTGAAGCTCCTGTGTCCTCTGTCACAGTAGAGATCGCTGATGTGCAGACTCCCCAGCACTAGTCATGAGGGCTACTTAGCTGGATGGTAACGCCTCCTAAAATCCAGTCCCTGGGGCTGATTTTAGTGGTGAGGCAGCTGCAGTGGTTTGAGCAGCGGTCCGTGGCTTCTCTGCACTTTCGGTACTGTAAGTACAGAAACTGTCTTTCTCCCACTGCTGTCTGCAACTCTGTGGTAACTCGATTTATTTTTCTTTTTTTTTTCAGCGATTTTAGGCATTTCTCTCATGCCTGCAACCCTCCCACCTTCTCCTTTGACTTTTTAAGTTAATTCCTTAGCTTTTGGGGGTTTTAATTCACTCTTTTTGTGGTTTATTTTTGCCGGTGGCCATTTTGAATAGCTAATGACCCCGGTTTTTGGCGGGAAGCCAGATTACTTCTCTGCTGGCTTCTAACAGCTATATTGCTGTTTTAAGTTTTTTTTTTCCACAACACTTGCTAGCTGTGAGTTGTGAAGGGGTTCCTTTTTCTCTGCCTATGTATTAACATAATGAATAAAAAGTACGGAAGGCGTGGATAGAGAAGAGGATGCAATTCAGAGCCACAGTACAATGCTAAGTCACTGACGAAGGGTGCAGGGCTCATGGGTTCCATCCCCCACTGTGCCCAACAAAGAAGGCTGGCTGAGGCATTAATTATTATGGGGAATATTGTTAAATGCCTGTTCCTGTGGGACGCAGTTATTTGTTTTTAGTTCTCACTATGCCTTATTCAGGTTTACGCTGCATAGGCTGTCAGAAGAAACACAGGGACCTCATGAATCAGCTCTGCTCTTCCCCCAGCATCTTGCTTCCCCAGATGAACTTGGGAACTCCTGAGCTTGGCTTCAGTGGAGCTCTCCATTTACGCTGCGCTGAGTCTTTGCCACGAGAGTTTGGACACCTCCAGGAAGTGCCACAAGAGTTTGGACACCTCCAGGAAGTTCAGGTATCATTTCCTGAAAGAAAACTGTGAGTAGCCTGTTTTTTTCTTACTTGCCCCAGCTGCTCTGGGATGATTTCAACTGCATCCGGACCGGCTGCCTCTGAGTTTTGAAGTTCCTTCTTTAAATTTTTAATCCACAAACTGCAGCCGGGTTACTTTGTACGTCTTACTGAATATTGTACCTGTCTTATTCAATAGACCATTTGATTGGAATTGTAAGTCAGTGTTTTGGATCCTGACTGTTTTGGAGCTCGGCCTAATTAAGCATACTCGCTGTAATCTTCCTACAACTGGATTTGAGCTTCTACATCCCTCCCCAGAAACACCTTTCAGCCCCTACCATGGCGGTCTGAATGGCTGCGGAGGGATCACACTCTAATTTCCCTACTTTCAGTCACTGTAATTGCCTTACCCTGACTTTGAAAGTTTCTCTGTGCCAGCACAGTGAATGACTGACAGTTCCCTTCTCAGCTCAGTGAATACCTGACCGTTTTTCTGTGCCAGCGGCCGTTTTGTTTTTCTCTTCAGTGTTTCTTTTTGGAGGAAACAGCTCTAAACAGCAGTTCCTTATCGGTCCTACAGTTCAGTCCTCCACCACTGGGTAGTGCACCTCCTCCTGCAACATGGAGACTGGACAAGTCAAACTTGTGACATCACCGGGTATATCCTGCTGGTCTTCTCCCATGATCCCCCAGTGTGTCCAGTCTCCATGCAGCATGAGGACGTAGTGAGCCTAGGTGCTGGGCTCACTTGAGAAGCAGTTTAGGAGCAGTTAGTCAGGATTTGATTTACCTTGCATTTCTTTTGCCCTTCTTTAGGTGTAATCCTGTAAATTGAATTCATTTTCATTTAATTTCATTTACTTTTACTTTATTTATTTTCACCTAGTCTGCCTTAGTGTAAAGGGGGGTTCTGTCCCTTTTCAAAGTTCACACTGCCAGCTAGCCTCTCTGCTTGGGATTCTTTCGGTCTCTGTGCCCGGTGTGATGATCTCTCCCCCAGGACTGTACGGGGGAGAGCTCTGTGGAACACCTGCATTTTGGCAGTGTCCATGCGGCAGATTCCCATCGCGGCGGGAGCCTCAGGCTGTTCGAGGGTTCTTTAGCCGGTGGGCTGGGGCTCGCAGCGTCTGCTACTTCTGGTGGCGGCGAGGCAGCAGCGTGTCTGGACAGCTCTTCACCCCGCAGCTACAGCGGGGTAACTGCTGCATCCCGACGCCACAAGGGAGTCTCTCGAGTCCGCATGGAGGGGCTCTGAGCTCTTGCCGCCTCTGTGGTGTTTGGCGCCAAGCGGGCCTGCTTCGGATTGGCGCCATTTTCTCGGCAGGGCTGAGACCTCGTGGCGGAGAGCGGAGCAGCCCCGCGTTTGAGCAGACGACGCTGTTCCACGCGGCTACACCCAGATAAGGACTTCCTTTTGCTGTTACTTTTAATTCTAATTTTAATTTCCTTTTTAATTTCATGATAGTTTATAGTTCTTTGAATGCAATGTGATTGGTTTTGGTTTTTACTTCTTGGGGGGTGCCTTTACCTTTGTCTGCATTCTGGCAGTTAGCGACGTCTGTCAGCAGCAGGTTTCCGTGCTAGGATTTGGCCATTCAGGGTCATCAGCGGCACAACCACCTACAAATTGAGCCCTTTCTGAAATTGTCATTTACATAAGGATGCTATTTCCATGTTTATACGCTTGGAAATTGTGCAGACAGCCTCTAAATGTCGTTATGCCATCTGCAAATTTGATCGCCATGCTTGCTGATCTCTTTTCCAGATCATTTCAGTGCAGTAGATGTTACCAGATGCCAGTTCCAGTACAGATCCCGAGACATTCCACTATTTACGGGTCCCCTGTGAGAAAACTGGCCATTTAGTCCTATTGTGTTCCTGTTTTTGATCCATTTCCCATTCTATAATAGCACATCATCTCCTTCCTCAGGAGAAATTCATAAGGGGCTTTGTCAAGTACCTTCTAAAACATCCAGGATACATATCATTTGGCTTACTCACATGTTTATTAACCCTTTGAAAAGACAGCTTGGTGCTGCTTTTCAGAACAAGTTCTATCATTTAACTGGCACTGAACTCAGATTCATTGGTCTGTAGTTTCCAAGATCGCCTTTGAAGCTCTTTAAAAAAAAACAAAAAAACCCAATTAGTGTTACATTAGTAACTCTTCAATCTTTAGAGATCATTAATACTAATGTTATGATTGAGCCTGGCTGATATTTTGAATGATCACTATTAGACAAAAATTAGCTAGGTTAAGACACTTTGATTTGGTTTTCTGCACTATGTTATCAGAGCGCAGCTTGCCCATTTGGCGGGAACGCTGCCCATCTGGGCCATCTGGGGAAAGGCCCCTGCTGGGGATCGTGAGAAGTGTTGCTGGATGGCACAGTCCGGGGCTTAGTGTTCCAGGGTCCTTGAAGGGTTGATAGCGGCAGTCAGGTCTCCCTGTCTTTGCTATGACGGTCACCTAGGTTCAAGCGTTTTGGGTGACAGGAGTGGGACACCTGGACATGTGGTGCTGGATGTTGGATAGGCTCATACTTCTTAGGTGCACTCTCCTTGAGTGCGTCTACATGTCCGTGTTCCGTCTGTGATCTCATGCTCAGGTGATTGGTTGCAGCAATGACAGAGATCGCTTGGGATATCGTGAGCGGGGTTGTCATGGTGTTGCATGGGGTTGCCAATGCAAGACGGGGCCCATCCTGAGGAGTTTGGGCCTCAGTCATCAGCTTTCCCTTCGGTGGCCCGGCTGTCCAGGAGGCACCCCTCCAGATCCGCCGGTCCAGTTCTTCTCTGCTCTTCTCAATGTGGGCAGGGGGGCTGGCAGATCTGGAAATTCACGTCCACTGCACGTTCTACTGTTTTACCTCTGTCTTGGGGTTCTGAGGTCATATATTCCCAATCATTTGTTTGGTGGGGTGCTGCTGTCTGTTGTGCAAGACCAGGTGGTCAACAGTCGGAGGCTGTCGTCTATTCCCCTTACCCCTGAAGGTGCTCACAATTTAAGTTTTTTGTACCTGCGGAGGTGTATGTTTGTTAAAGGCTAGCAGGTGCACCTGTGGGACCAGAATCCTCGGTTCTTCCGACCTTCCGTTGAGGTGCACGTGTGGGGTTTACTCCCTTGGTCGGCTAGCAACTTGCTTCACCCATTGGGCCTTCCCTTTCCTCAAGGCATCTTTGCGTCCCACTTCTTCGTGGGGGCTCGCAGCAGGGCCTGGAGTTATGCTCAGCCGGTTCCAGCCAGGGCTGAGTCCTTGGGGGGGGGGAGGCTCCGATCCTAACGATACAGGGAGTGTTGGGATCCGTTCAACCAGGTTCCTTCGGGCCCAGCATACGTCGTCTTTTGCTGGCCGGTTTAGGTCTTCGGGTCGTGGCGGTGCTCCGAGAAGACCAGTAGGCTGCACAGTGCTTGTCTTGGAGCAAGCGCGGGATATCTGTAGGTTAATATTCAAAGCCGTCCGGTTACATGTCCCTCCATTGTGGAATGCTGTACTAGTAAGCATACTTCATATGCTGGGCTTACAAGTTGGCTTCCGCGCTGCTCGGCATCAGCCAAGGTGACTGCCGGTTTAGGCTGTGGAGTCAGCCTGGAGGAGGGGCCTTGCGTTCTCTGGACAATGCCCTGTTCGGTTGTGTGCCTTGTGGCCCTTATGGAGTTGTAAAAAGGAAAAACAAACAAACAAAAAAAAAAAGAATAATCAAACAGGAAAGCCTTCCTAATTGTCCCCACTTCTTTTTTATAAGGTTCTGTCCCTTTCTTCCGGGAGCTTGGCCGGAGTGTGGTTAGACTCAGCTACATTTTGGGGATCCTTTATGTACAAGGCGTTTTAGTGTACGCCGCACGCCCAGTGTTCCATCGTCTGACTGGAACGGTACGCGGTACGTCAGCCGTGGCAGGCGTTCACGGACACGGTAGCAGATCGAGCGCTGTAGGTGCTGTCTGAGATCTCCGGGATGGTGGCCTATTTCGATCGGCAGGGTGGAGTCTGTCGGGTGGTCAGGGTGGCCCGAGCGAAGGGACAGCGTGCGCGGTTGAAGCCTTGGCGGCCTGCGTTTCGGTGGGGACACTGTGGTGGCGAATGTCCTTAGCGGGGTCCGAGTGTTTGCCGGAGGAGTGAGATTGCATCAGGCGGTGTGCGCGCCGCGTGTGCTCAGATGCGGTCAGCCCATATTGGACCTCATGGCGACCTGTCAGTCTGCGGCGACGGGTCGATGTTTAGCAGAGGACATATGAGGCTACTGGATAGCGTTGACGCATTGGTACGGGGCCGTGGCCCGGTCCATTCTATGCCTTTCAGAGGTCATTGTGAAAATGGCCGACTGGGGCTGGTTGCTAAGATATGTGCTCTTCATTAGTCAGTGGGGACCATTACCAGTGTATTCTGCAACATTTGCGTGAGCTTGCATAATCTTTACTTGCAACCAATCAAAATAACTGTCCAAAACCAGTTGATGCAGTCACTACTTAAATTTGCCTCGCTTGACAGTAAAAAAAAAAAAAAAGACATATTTATTTTATACCGATAGGTCACTCACAGCATATTTGGGCGATTACTCGTCCTGGTGTTAATCATGCAGATAATTTCTGCTCTAGTTGTGGTGATGTGACTTTTACATCACAAAAATGGCATATGACTGTGGTGGTTCAGAAAGCCTACAATTTATATTTTGGCTGCAGAATAAAAGATCAGGATAAAAGCTAGGCGCCACACATATGCTGCAATACATGTGTAGCAGATCTCAGGCTGTGGATGGATGGGAAAAGACCATCAAAGTCTTTTGCGGTTCCAATGATCTGGAGAGGGCCCATGTATCACGTCGGCGATTGCTACTTCTGCATGGTTCCTCCAATTCCGAAGGGCATATCCAGGTGATGTAAGCGGTTGGCCTACTGGCATTGTGTCGTGGGCGTGGCTACCAGAGTCTCCTTTCTTTTTTGTCACACCATGTAAGACTCCATATCTTCTGAAACAACGCTGGACTCTGGGGCACTTGACACCCTCTTATATGCCCTTGGTGGATCACGCTTGGTTTATTGCAACTCCTTGCTTAGCTGCATTCCACATTCTCAATTAAAAAGACTCCAACTGGTCCAGGACATAGCTGTAGAGCTACTTTGTGTTGCAAAGAATAAAGCCCTTAAGAGGTGTGACAAATAGGGTGTTTGACGCTGGTGGTTTTTTCCATTTCCCTCTTTTTGCTTCCCACCTCTGTCTGGATGGGACCTCGGTTCCGTTCTCCCTCGTGGAATCCGGCTGTGCCTGTTTAGTTGTCGGTTTGGGACTTAAGCAAGAACACTTTGCTTGTAACCTGCGTTTCCTTGGACCTTAGGTGCGGTTCCGTCGCTTTCTGGGAGGTCTCTTCGCTGCCTGTCCCTCCGTGGAGGCGGGTTCTGCGGGAGAGCGGCAGGTTGCTAACACTTGACACCCTGGTGGGGTCGAGAGCCAAGGTGGAGCTCAAGCGGATTTTTCAGGCGGAGCTCCGGTAGCCTTCTCAGTAGGTCTGTTTCTAGGGCGTTCAGTGTGTTTGCGATGGCGAGTTTGTCTTTCTGAAGCACTAGCGCTGCTTGGGGCAGAGTTCTGTGCTGTTTTCACCAGTGAAGAGGATCCAAGTGGGCTCTCGGTCGTGTCTTCCTGGTTGGCTTACCGCCTGTTGACGTGAGGAGCGGGCTGGGGTCGGTGCCTGCTCTGTTCGTTTAGGGGCCGAGCCGACTGGATAGGTCCCTCCCAATGATTACTGCTCTGGTACATCCCAGTGGTGGAGGACTGAACTGTAGGACCGATAAGGAAATGGAAATTACACTTACCTGGTAATTGATGTTCCTTGAGGGAGTACAGTTCAGTCCTCATTCCCACCCGGGGATGGATGTTTCAGACGCGAGGCGTCAGTTCCGAGTATGCTTTCGGATCCTAGAGTCGGCAACGGGCTCTGATTGGCAGGTAATCGCGAGAGCAACCTTTTCTGCCTATACTCTTCCTTAGTTCTCCTTCCTTCTAGCTCTCTGTCTTCCGCTGTTTGGTGCGCAGGGGGACAGGGGCACGGAGGAGGGTGTTTTCGGCCTTTCTTTTTGGGGCCCTGTGATTTTAAAGTTGAAGTTTGGGCATAGCTTTGTATTTAGTACTTTAACTGGTTGTTTGCTCCTTTGAGTCTGCTTTGACAGTAGGTCACTGAGGGATCATGGGAGAAGACCAGCAGGATATACCCGGTGATGTCACAAGTTTGACTTGTCCAGTCTCCATGTTGCAGGAGGAGGTGCACTACCCAGTGGTGGAGGACTGAACTGTACTCCCTCAAGGAACATCAATTACCAGGTAAGTGTAATTTCCATTTTCCACACATTTAAACATGCTGTGGAGGCACGTGGAGTTTCAAAATCCTTTTCTTGAAGAGTCTTGGGTTTCCCTGAGCCTACCTTGCTTTTTGTTTTAAATGCTAAAAAAAAAAAAAAAAAAACCCACACAAGAAGAGGAAAGGTGGTTTAAGTCTCTACAATGCTTCTTTCTCTGGCTGTATTATATGTGATATGTAATCAGCCGAAGGGGACATTAATAGATTGCTTGTGTTCCACCTGCATGCTGCATCCCGGAGACTTTCCCCATTCCCACTACGCTGCTAGCTGGGTTCATCGGCACCTTATCTCCCCCCTCCTCAGAGCCCCTGCTGCAGGATCTTCCTGCAGGAGAAGATTGTCAGCTCCCATGTCGCTTCCACAGCCGCTGGAGGCCACAGCAGCCTTGACTGACAGTGCCTTCCTCACACTCTTCCATCTGGCATGACGCCTGTGACTTTTGGAGTCTTTTGGATTATCTCCTACACCTGCCCAGTAGCAGGCGAGCATATGGCATGGTCTCGCAAGTGGTCCCATAAGTCCTCAGACCTTAGAGCAGTACGTCCTCCTTGGGGCGTATCATGTGCCTTGCGGGGTACTATGGATATTCAAGAAGACTTTAAATCTTTGGAGGTCAGCCCTGACTCGTTGGAGTACGGAGATGGGGAATATTCTCCGTCTGTTTTCTTCGCTGACGGTTCTCCGCCTTTTTCGGTAAGAGGAGTTGCCGGCTCTAATCACACAGGTGATGGAGTCGCTCCCCCTAGCCGACACACCTGCTTCTCCAGATTCTCAAATCCGGTTGCAGCCGGATCCCATTTTCCAGTGCATTCGTACGGCACACGGTATTGGTCGGTTATACCCTTGGTCTCCCTTTCACTTGGCCGTTGGCTGCAATACCCGACAGTTGATGCATTCTGACCAGGGTCATCAGGCATACCACACTTCCGTTTGAGGGCGGAGAGGCGCTCCGCGACCAGCCAGACCTGAAGAGTTGGGAGACTGCTACAGTCCGGTTTTCCTTCACCCGCTATTTCTTTCTTGCAGGTGTGCGGAGGTCTGGCAGCTCGGACCTCCCTTCGATGGATTCCGCAGCTTCCAGGTGTTCTCGAGTTGGTTCATTTCGAATCCATTGCTGCATTCCGGGCAGAGGCATTCTGTGATCTCTTGCAGCTGTCAGCTCGCTTCCTAGCACCGGTGTTGGTAGCTCGGAGATGGCTCAGCCTGCGTCAATGGGCAGCGGATGTTGCTTCATTTAAAGGCTCCAGCGTTTAGATGCCATTCGTCCCAGTCCACCGTTGGAAGGAGGACTGGACAGTTACTCTGTCTATTTTGGAATGCTTCAGGTCCTGGATTCTCTCGGGGCTGGGTGCGACACTCGTAGGGGACGAGTGTTTCTACCTCAGGAACATTTTCAGAAGATCTCTCTTCAGCTCCGCCGCTGCTTGGATCAAGCGGCGCCTCGGCCTTGGGGCTACCTTCAACTCTTGAGGTCCATGGCGGCAACGATAGCCCTCGTTCCGTGGGCAGCGCTCTTGCGCTGCTTGCCGACGGCGCTTCTATCTCGTTAGTCGCCGGTATCGGAGAGTTATCGAATCCGGTTGCCTTTGCTTCTGCCGGTGCGCCGCAGCCTCTGCTGGTGGCTTCAGGCACACAATCTTCTATGGGCGGTCCCTCTGGAGTCTCTGCGCTGGATCTTGGTGATGCCAGTCGCCGACCTCTCCGGTTGGGGAGCGCCTTGCGGCTTAGCCTCGGCGCAGGGGTGTTGGTCACCTTGCGAAGTCCAAGGGTCTATCAATCCTCTCGAGACGCGGAAAGTGCGCTTCGCCCTTCTTCAGTTTCAGCCTCTAATGCAGCGGTGTGTGGTTCGGATCCTGTCCGACGCCACGACGGTTGCTTACCTAAGCCGCCTAGGCAGCATGCAATGTCCGGATGTCTCACAGGAGAGGCGTTTGCTCCTCCCGTGGGCGGAGGAACATCTTCATGCTATCAGCACATCGCAGGCGTGAACAATGTGTAGGCCAATTTTCTCACCCGGCACTCTCTGGAGCCCGGGGGCTGGGCTCTGCAGCCAGATGCGTTCCGGTCCATTGTTCACCTGTGGGGACTACTGACCATGGATCTAATGGCTACGGCACAGACTGCCACGGCTTCGCTGTACTTCGGTCATTGGAGGAATGGGGGAACGCACGGCATAGATGCTCTCTCTCAACCGTGCCTGATTCATCTTCTCCGGTGTGTTTTCCCTCCCTGATCCGTGATATGCATGGTTCTCCAGTGGCTCCGAGACCGTCGCGACCCTGTACTCCTGCTGGCTCCAAATTGGGCTCGCGGACCATGGTATGCGGATCTCTTCCGTCTGTCTGGGGCGTCGATGCTCCGCCTCGAGGCGTTTCTCGGCCTTCTGATTCAGGGACCGGTGGAGATGGAAGACCCGGCTCCTTACTCGCTTACGGCCTGGCAATTCCACGCCGCCGGTTTGCTCGCTACGGCTATTCGCCTAGCATGGTCGTGACGCTTCTCACGGTGCGGCGGTCTACCACGACGCTGACTTACGCTCGGGTTTGGCGTCTCTTGATGGTTGGTGTTCGCGAAATAACCTCTCCCCCTGGCGTTGCGGTGTTCCGGATATCCTGTCCTTTTTACAGGCCGGAGTGGATAAGGGATTAGCGCTCGATTCCTTGCGAGTACAAGTGGTCGCCTCCACTTGTTTTCGGAGTCCTATAGCGGGGCGATCGATAGCTTCGCATTTGGACGTGTCTCGGTTCCTCCGCGGAGTTAGGCCTTCCGGCCTCCTCTGCGTTCGCCTGTGCAGGCGTGAGCTCTCGTGCTTGTCCTCTGTGCCCTCGTTGCTCCTCCCTTGGAGCCTCTGAGGGCATGTTCTCATCTAGATTTGTCTCTGAAGGCAGTCTTCTTGGTGGCCATAACTTCGGCCCGCCGTCTTTCTGAGCTCCAGGCTCTCTCGTGTCGACATCCCTATCTCTCGTTTTTCCTCCGAAGGCGTTTCTCTGAGAACTGTCCCTTCCTTTGTTGCCCAAAGTGCTGACGCCGTTCGCTGTTGACCAGCCTCTTTTCTTTCCGTCTTTAACATAGGTGCAGTGTGACAGTGGTCGGTCTCCGTTGCGGGCGGTGGACCTTAAGAAGGTTCTTTTTCGGTAGCTGGGGGTCGCGGGACCCCTCCATATGACTGTTGCTCTTTTGTCTTGTTCGCGGATTCTCGTCGGGGATCCGCAGCCTCCGAATCTACCCTTTCTAGATGGGTTACGGAGGCCATTGAGGTGGCGTATCTTCTTCTGGGAGAGCCAGCTCCACCGGGACTCCGTGCTCACGCCTCTCGGGCGCAAGCAACTTTGTAGACCGGGAGGTCTCATGTAGTTCCTCTCGATTTTTGCCGGGCGGCGACTTGGTCGTCGCTGTCCACCTTAGTCAGTCATTATAGGTTGGACGTTCATGCCCGTCAGGAGGTCCGTTTTGGAGTTGCTGAGCTGTCGGCGGCCTTGCCCCCCCTTGAGCGCAGGTAGCTTGGGTACTGCCCGTTTGTCTGGACTGGTCTAGCAGTATGAACTGGAAGGAGAAATTTCACTTACCGTTAATTTCCTTTCCTGGAATACTGCTAGACCAGTCCAGGACCCCCCCTGCTGTTGGAGTGCCGCTGGTGCGGTGCAGCCGCTGACCGCGGTTCTTCTCTTTGCCGGTATGCCTCGCCATGGGCAGTCCATGGGTTCGTAGGTGGATACTGTTTTCAGCTCTAGGGAGTTCTTCGGCTCCCTTGTATATAGTTCACTTGAGACCCTCTGGGGTGATGTTACAGTTCATGTTGCATTAGCTTGTGGACGTAACTGAGGGAGACCCCTAGGGGTAGGATTATATCACCAGGCTCCAGCCTATCAGAGCTCTGGTAGAATTCTCTGTCTCCAAGATCTGCTGGCAGGGGTGCATAACCCGTTTGTCTGGACTGGTGTAGCAGTATTCCAGGAAAGGAAATTAACGGTAAGTGAAATTTCTCCTACTTAACCGCCCTTCAGGGTAAACAGAGCGGTTTACAATGAGAAAAAAAAACAATACAGCAAGGCAAGGTTCTTCCCTTCCTCCTCCATCCCCAATAAGAAAACACAATGAAGTGAGGTGGATCCAGGCAGTTAGTTCCTGTAGGGGGAAGGTTACATGGATTTTACTCTGCCTGGGCCCAGATCACCTCTGACCAGTGGTTTTAGAGGTCGTCAGGAGGGCTATGCCCTAGAGTTCACACGTCCGCTCCAAGAAAGTTTTCCCGCAATCTCCTTGCAAAGCACCCACAAGCTCCTGGCGGTGCAGAACACCTTGCAGAGACTGGTTCAACTGCAGGCCATCACTAAAGTACCACACAGCCAAGCCGGGTTAGGTCGGAACTTCCATCTACTTCGTGGTCACCAAAAAGGAAGGTTCCTTCCGGCCCATCCTAGATATCAAGCAGGTGAATCTCTGCCTCAATGTCCCACGTTTTCACATGGAAACCCTGAGGTCAGTGATTGTGGCCATCAGACAGGGAGAGTTCCTGATGTCTTTGGATCTCAAGGAGGCTTACTTGCATATTCCAATCCAGCGGGAGCATCAGCGATTTTCCTACGATTCGCAGTTCCCATGGGACATTTTCTATTCACCTCACTGCCATTCGGCCTAGTGACAGCCCCCAGGACTTTCACCAGTCATTATGGTCACAGCGGTGGTGCTGCGAAAAGAAGGAATTCTGGTACCTCCTTACCTTGATGATTGATTAATTCAGACAAAATCCAGGGAGGAAAGTGTGAAGGCCATGGCTCGGGTGGTTGAATTCCTTCAGAGCCTGGGCTGGGTGATCAACGCAACAAAGAGCAACATGATTCCATCCCAGGAGCTGATTTACCTAGGAACTCACTTTCGGACACAGGAGGGCAAGGTCTCCTTACCCCTGGAGCGAATGAACAAGCTGCGGCTTCAGATTAGTTTCTTCCTACAGAAACCGGCTCCTGCCTGGCATTGCCTGCAACCTCTGGACTTGATGGCAGCAACGGTCAAGCTGGTGCCCTGGGCACGTGCACATACGAGACCACTACAGAGGTCCCTCCTGCAGCGATGGTCAGCCCAGTGTCATCCATTAGAGAAACGATTGCCTTCCCCAAGGGAGGTCAAGGTGACACTCCGGTGGTGGATGAGGCTAGATAACTTGTTAGTGAGAATGCTCCTGGAAATGCTGGAGTGGATCGCACTCACGACGGATACCAGCCTGACAGGTTGGGGGGCCCATTGCCAAACACAAGTCACACAAGGCAGCTGGTCGAAGCCGTGTAGGCCATTAACAGACTGGAGTTAAGAACGATGGTCCTGGCCCTTCAGTGTTTTGTAGATCTTCTTTGAGGAAAGGCAGTGCGAGTGGTATTGGACAACACCGCTATAGTGGCATATATCAACCGGCAGGGGGGCAAGGGCAGCATCCAACTGGAGAACGAGGTTGCCCCCTTGCTGGCCTGGGCGGAAGAAAATCTCCAGGCACTATCTGCGGCGCATGTGGCCGGAAGATCAAACATGGTGGTCGACTACCTCAGTAGAGTCCAAGTAGATCCCGGCGAATGGACACTAAACGACGAGGTGTTGGCACAGTTGGTCCATCACTGGGATTCTTCAGTTATGGACCTCATGGCAACCATGGTATCAGCAAAGGCAAATCTATTCTACAGCATGTGAAGGGAGAGAATGTCGGAGGACCTCGACGCCCTAGTACAGTTGTGGCTGGTCTGCTTTGTGTTCCCACATGGCCCCTGATTGGGCAGGTGGTGCAGCGGATCGAGGTGCATAGGGGAATAGTCCTCCTGGTCACGTCGGACTGGCTGCGGTATGCTGACCTGGTAAGGCTGATAGCGGAAGACCCCTGGAGGCTTGGTTCTTGAGAGGGCACTCTTAGTTAAGCGGGGTTATTGAAGAGCAGTCTTTGCAACCCTATTGAAAGGGATGTGGAGTGCTCCATGTCCCTGGCTTACATTAGGGTCTGGAGGATCTTTGAGAACTGGTGCATAGACAGGGGAGTGAGACCCTTTGGGGCTCCCATCCCAGACCTACTGGCTTTCCTTCAGGATGGGCTGGACAAAGACCTGGCATATAATTCCCTGAAGGTGCAGGTGGCAGCACTAGCGTGTTACTGGGGAAAGGTGCAGGGGAAGACTATAGCGGCACATCTGGACATGGTGTGTTTCCTTCAGGCCGTAAAGCAGCTTCATCTGCCATTAGGATTGATAGTTCCTGCATGGACCTTAATTTGGTGCTTTCAGCCATAGCCAGGGCGCTGTTCGAGCTACTGGCTGAGTGCTCGCTGAAGGACTTGACTCTAAAGGTGGTCTTCTTGGTGGCTATTTGTTCAGCCAGGAGGATCTCAGAGTTGCAAGCCTTGTCCTGCAGAGAACATTTTCTTTCCATGTTGAGGGAAAAGGTGGTTCTGCATCCGGTTTCGTCCTTCTTACCGAAAGTGATTTTGACTTTTCACTTTAATTAAATGGTTACCCTTCCAGTGTTTTTGGGGAAGGGAAGTCCTCAGTTGGACCCCCTTCTGCAACTCCTGGATGTACGTCGAACACTCCGGCGTTACTTGAAAGTCACAGCTCTGTTCAGGAGGACCGATAGGTTGCTCGTTCTGTTTGGAGATCCTCACAAGGGAGAGGTGGCCTCCAATGCGTCCATTTCTCATTGGGTGTGAGAGGCAATCAACTCGGACTTATATACTCAAGCGTAAAGCAGTACCAGTGAGACTGAGGGTCCATTTGACAAGGGCACAGGCGGCCTCCTAAGCAGAGTCTAGCCTGGTTCCACCAGCTGATATCTACAGAGCTGCAACATGGGTGTCCTTGCTTACTTTTGTTAAGCATTACTAACTGGATGTACAGGCAGTGAGGGATGCAAATTCTGGAGCAGCGGTGATTCAGGCCGGACTCGCAGGTCCCTCCCAGATCTAGTACTACTATGTTACATCCTATCCATGTTGGGACTGGACTGGAGGATATGATAAGGAAGGTGAAATTAGGCCTTACCTGCTAATTGTCTTTCCTTGAATATCTCCAGTCCAGTCCTTGACCTGCCGCTAGCTGATGTTTTTGTTTTCTAGTTAATTCAGGCAGGTGAAACCAGACCTCCAAGAAGTATACCTATAAGGCCTTGCATAGTGTTTGAGAAAGCAAAGGTAAGGGGTTCTAGTCTTTATATTACCCCCCCCCCCCTCAAAAAAAAAAAAAAAAACAGCATCAAGAGGGGATGGATTAAAGAAGGTAAGTCGGGTTCCTAGGCACTCCGGACCACCTGTGAGCTCTTTCCTCGCAGGGTGAATTTTTTCCTTGCCTCTTTGGCGTCCATTTTGAAGGAACTTTATGGGGTGTTTAGTTTTCAAAGTGGGTGGTTTTGGTTTGGTTGTTAATTGTCAGACTGGTGTTACAGGATGCATAGGTGTTTTTGTTTTCTACCTGTTTTTTCTTACTCTGCTTTGTCGGGATACTGGGGGCTGGGAGAAGTTTCTGGTTGCCCAATTGTGTTGTGGTCAGAAGTCTGACATGCTCAATCTCCAAGCTGCTGGACAGGCGTGACTACCCATCCGTGTTGGGACTGGACTGGAGATATTCTAGGAAAGACAATTAACAGGTAAGGCCTAATTTCACCTTCCTTCTGTTGATCGGACCATCTCTTTGTCCTCTTCAATAGTTTGATGAAAAGACAGGCAGTGGCTAAGTCGTCTATATTTGCTTGCTGGATTAAGGAGACTATTGTTTTGCATGTACTTTCTAAGGCAATGGTTTCCAAACTGTGGATCGGGACCCCCAATGGGGTCACATCAGTGGATGGAGTCACAGAAACAGGGATGCTCCCCCAATCTCTAGACCTCCACCATGATCTATGCCCATCAGTAGCAGTTAGTATGGAACCTGTAAGTCACTGAACGTTCTAAGGCCTGCCCCTCATCCTTTGTGGGATTCCTGTTAAACTGGAAACCGATGCAGAGTACAGGGGTCTGACAGAGACGTGTGCTGACTGCTACGGCTGCCTTCATGCTTTGGATAAGTGGGGGAGGCGGAAGGAGAAATGGAGATCGCTATTTTATTTTCATCATCTGGATCACGTGGATTCTCAAATGTTAAAATGGGGCTACATTGGATGTAAGTCTGGGAAGCACTGTTCTAAGGTTCTTGAGCCAGTTGAGACTCGCTCCACTAGGGCACAGGCTGCCTCTTGAGCGGAGTTTGCCTTAGTGTTCCTGAAGGGTAGCTTTAAGGTGGCTAGTTTGGTCATCTCTGAGCACCTTTTGTGAAGCACTGCAGGTTGCTTGTTGGAGTCTGTGCGGATGGGACCTTTTGGCAGGGCAGCAGCATCTTCCTCCCATCCTGAATCCTGACTTTTTGGATACGTACTGCTCATCTGGACTGAATTAGCAGGGTGATGAGGAAGGAGAGATTCACATCCCTGATAATTATTTCCTTTTGATTCCTGCTAGACCAGTCTAGGACCTGTCCTGGAAGACTTTTCTACAGGTTTAGTAGCCCTGCTTTTCTTATTTCAATTGTCAGTATCGGTGTCTGACACAGAATGTGGTAAGACAGCCATGTATTTGTTCCATATGTATCTTCCAAGTTATAGTTTGTTCATTAACTCAACTCAAGAAAACCAAGCTATTTTGAGTTCTTCAGTATTTCTTTCTGCTTGGGAAGTGTTATATTGGCTTCTCGCCATGCTGCACCAGTGGATATCCTAATGATGACATCACTGAAAGTTGCTCTAGTCTGCCTTCCCCTGTTTGTTGGGGAGCATAACCTACCATCTGGACTGGTCTAGCATGATTAAAGGAAAGGAAAGGAAATTATCAGTTATGTAAAATTTCTCCTTGGCCTGTGACAGCTGAGACTCTGCAACTCCTTATATTAAGATTACATATTCCTTTTTATCCCTCCAGTCCAGTCCTGTTACCTGTGAGTTGTCACGCCTCACCAGCAGCTTGGAGATTGAGCATGTCACAACTTGTGACATCAGCATATATGGGCTGCCAGTAGCCCCTCCTAGCCTCCCAGTATTCAGTCTCCAAGCAGCTGGAGAGGCACAATTTTTCCTTCAGTGGAACTCACTGTAGGGACTTCTAGGTTTTGTTTTTGGAGCAGCATTTGGACTTTGGCAGGGCTAAGGGGGAAGTCCTCTTAGCAAGGACCCTTCTCAGTGGGGTTTTCAGCTATCTCTTATTTTTTTGCTAGAGTTTAAAAAGAAAAAAAAGAGCATTTGGCCAAAGCAGCAAGTCTGGCTGGGAGCCAGTAATAGTACAGAACATAAGAACATAAGATATGCCATACTGGGTCAGACCAAGGTCCATCAAGCCCAGTATTCTGTTTCCAACAGTGGCCAATCTAGGTCATACGTACCTAGCAGTTTCCCCAAGGGACACAGGTTCCACAATGCTTGTATTGGTTCAAGCATTGATATCCTGGGTCCCTTCTTAATAATGGATTATGGACCTTTCCTCCAGGAACTTGTCCAAACCTTTTTTAAACCCAGCTACACTAACAGCCTTTACTACATCCTCCGGTAACAAATTCCAGAGTTTGATTACACGTTGAGTGAAAAAATATTTTCTTTTATTAGTCTTAAATAGTTTACCCTGTAGCTTCATTGCATGTCCCCTAGTCTTTCTATATTCTGATAAGGTAAACAATCGATCTACGTTTACCCGTTCCACTCCGTTCATTAATTTATAGACTTCTATCATATCTCCCCTCAGCCATCTCTTTTCCAGGTTAAAGAGCCCCAACCTTTTTAGCCTCTCTTCATAGGAGTACCCTTCCATCCCCTTTACCATTTTGGTGGCTCTTCTCTGAACCTTTTCTAAAATCGCTATATCCTTTTTAAGATACGGCGACCAGAATTGCACACAATATTCAAGGTGCGGTCTCACCATGGAACGATATAGAGGCATTATAATATCTTTTGTTTTATTTTCCTTTCCTTTCCTTATCATACCTAGCATTCTATTTGCTCTCTTGGCCGCCGCTGCACACTTGGCCGAGGGTTTTAACACGGTATCCACAATGACGCCTAAATCTTTTTCCTGGGTGGTAGTTCCTAATGTGGAACCTTGCATCGTGTAACCATAGTTTGGGTTGTTCTTCCCTAGGTGCATAACCTTGCACTTCTCCACATTAAATTTCATCTGCCATTTTGATGCCCAGTCTTCCAATTTATCAAGATCCTCTTGCAATTTTCCACAATCCTCCTGGGTTTTTAACAACTTTAAATAGTTTTGTGTCATCTGCAAATTTGATAACCTCACTCGTTATTCCACTTTCCAGGTCATTTATGAATATGTCAAAAAGCAGCGGACCCAGCACAGATCCCTGGGGTACACCACTATTCACATTCTCCATTGGGAAAATTGGCCATTTAGCCCTACCCTCTGCTTTCTATCTTTTAAACCAGTTCCTGATCCACAATAGTACACTGCCTCCTATCCCATGACTCTTTAGTTTTGCCAAAAGTCTCTCATGAGGGACCTTGTCAAAGGCTTTCTGAAAGTCCAGATACACAATATCAACCGACTCACCTTTGTCCACCTGTTTATTCACTCCTTCAAAAAAACATAAGATTAGTAAGACAAGATCTTCCTTGTCTAAAGCCATGTTGGCTGTCTCCCATTAGGTCGTGACTATCTACATGCTGAGTAATTTTATTCTTTATGATGGTTTCTACCATTTTTCCCGGTACTGAGGTCAGGCTCACCGGTCTGTAGTTTCCCGGATCACCCCTCGAACCCTTTTTAAAAATTGGTGTTACATTGGCGATCCTCCAATCCTCAGGTATTAGAGATGATTTTAATGATAGTTCACAGATTACTGATAGCAGGTCTGCAATCTCAAATTTCAGTTCTTTCAACACCCTTGGATGTATACCATCCGGCCCAGGTGATTTGCTACTCTTCCGTTTATCTAATAGTTGTAAGACATCTTCCCGATGTATCGATATTTCCTTCAATTCTTCCACACCTTTAAATACCACTTCAGTCATGGGTAACATCCCTACATCTTCCTCAGTAAAGACCGAAGCAAAGAATTCATTCAGTCTCTCCTCTATCGCCTTGTCGCCTCTTAGTGCTCCTTTAACCCCTTTATCATCTAATGGACCAACTGACTCTCTCACAGGTTTTTTGCTACGAATGTACTTGAAAAGGTCTTTATTTCGCGTTTTTGCTTCCGCAGCAAGCTTCTTCTCAAATTCTCTCTTTGCCTGCCTTATCTATGCCTTGCATTTGACTTGCCAGTGCTTGTGCTGTTTCCAGGTTTCATCGTTTGGCTCTTTTTTTTCCATTTCCTGAAAGATGCTTTTTTGGCAACAACAGCCTCTCTGACCTCACCTTTAAACCATGCTGGCAGTTTTTTGGACTTCCTTCCACTTTTCTTAAAGCGTGGAATACAGCTGGTCTGGGCTTCAAAGATAGTATTTTTCAACAACACCCAAGCTTGATGTACGTCTTTATCCTTTTAGTTTTTTCTTATCTGTTTTCCTCATTTATCATAGTCTCCCTTTCGAAAGTTAAAGGGTAGTACTGTGGATTTCCTTACTATCCCTCCTCCACTAATTAAATCAAAGGTGATCATGCTATGATCACTATTGCCAAGTGGCCCCAACACCCTTATCTCTTGCACTACATCTGGTGTTCCACTAAGGACTAGGTCTAATATTGCTTCCCCTCTGGTCGGTTCATGAACCAGCTGCTCCAAGAGGCAGTCATTTATTTCATCTAGGAACTTTATCTCCCTAGCATGTCCTGTTGTGACACTGACCCAGTCGATGCCGGGGTTATTGAAATCACCCATTATTATTACTGCACTGTAACGTTTGCTAGCTTCCTTGATTTCTTTGAGCATTTTCATCATCCATTTGTTCATTCTGGCCAGGCGGACGATAGTACACCCCCACTGCCATCGCCTTCCCCTTTTTACATGGAATTTCAATCCATAGAGATTCTACAGCAAATTTTGTTTCTTGCAAAACTTTAATCCTTTCTGACTCAATGCCCTCTCTAACATAGAGCGCAACCCCTCCACCAATTTGATCAGCTCTATCATTACGATATAGTTTGTACCCAGGTATCACATTGTCCCACTGGTTGTTCTCCTTCTACCATGTCTCTGATATTCCAATCATATCTAACCTCTCGTTTAGTGCTATATGTTCTAACTCTCCCATCTTGTTTTTTATACTTCTAGCATTTGCATACAAGCATTTTAGAGACTGTATTTTATTCATATTAATTTGGCTATTGGTAGACATGGGTAATTTGGATCTTTAAGCTCTGTCTGCTCCATACTCGAGGGCATTTGGGCTACTTTACTCTTTTTTGGAGCCTCTCTGCTTTTTGTAGTATCCTTCAAGGATACATTCTTCCGAACCATGCGCTCTTGGGCGACTGTCGGCTTTCCCCTATTATCTAGTTTTAAAAGCTGCTCTATCTCCTTTTTAAAGGTTAATGCCAGCAGCCTGGTTCCATCCCGGTTAAGGTGAAGCCCATCCCTTCGGAAGAGCCCCTCCTTTCCCCAGAATGTTCCCCAGTTCCTAACAAATCCAAACCCCTCATCTCTGCACCATTGTCTCATCCACGCATTGAGACTCCGGAGCTCTGCCTGCCTTTTGGGTCCTGCGCGTGGAACGGGAAGCATTTCGGAGAACGCTACCCTGGAAGTTCTGGATTTCAATTTCCTACCTAAAAGCCTAAATTTAGCTTCCAGAACCTCCCTACCACGTTTTCCTATGTCATTGGTACCGACATGTACCAAGACAGCAGACTCCTCCCCAGCACTATCTAAGACCTTATCTAGGTGGCTTTGGCGAGCAGATGGTAAGCCCTTTGTTTCAGGAGGGAGGGGTCTTGCAGCATTATGGTTGTTGTGCTGCAGCGGCTCCTGAACCTCTTGCGGGTGAGAAACTGCGAAGACCTGCCGTAATCAAACTTCTTCCCCTCCAGGACCTCCTGCTGATGCCAGGCTGAGCGGTTTGCATTGTGACAACAGAGGCAAGGACTTGCTCCCTACCCTTCCCCTGGCAGAGTAGTTTTTGTTGTTTTTGGGGGCAGGCACACTGTTGGGTGGGTTCAGTCGGGAGAATCCAGCACGGCTCAGCTCCCATTTCCCCCCCCCCCCCCCACCTCCCTCACAACCTCATGTAAGTTGATAAGGAGTTCCTTCGGACATGGGAGATTTAACTCGTGTTTTGTTTTATTTTTTGGTGACTAAGAGCCACCTTGTAATCTCTTCTGGCATGCAGTTTATTTACAAAAAAAAAAGAGGAGAAAACCCATAAAAGAATCCTGAGCCTTTGTTCTGGCCTCTGTGTAGAGTAAAAAAGCACACCCACAAGACCCACGTGCCTAGCATGTGGCTCCTGGAGAGGGTATTGTCTGAGGAGAGATTCTCTCGGGGTTGTGAGTCAGAAGCCTGCTCTATGGAAGATGGTCTGCAGGATGGGAGGTTGGCGAGACCCCATAAGGCGGGAACCTCGGGAGAGGCTGAGGGTTCCCTGTTAGCAATGGACAAGCAGCGCACTGCTGCGGGGAATGAGCTGGGGGACTCCTCTGGCTGCACCATGTCCTCAGCAAGGGACCAGAAATGTAGACATCACAGGATGCGATGTTTTCTGATGTCAAATGTGTGTTTCCCCGGAATTCGTGCTTCTCATGCACAAAATCTGCATCAAGCAGAAGAGATCAGAAGGCCATTGGGACTCCATGGAGGCCAGGAAGAAAACCTAGTCGGAGGCAGAGGTGATCTCTGGGATGAGTCGGGGTCGCTCTAGTCCAGGCCTGAAGAACAGGAACCTGGAGTAGTCTCGTGGGACAATGCATTGGACCTGGAGGAGGGCAAGATCCTACAGTAGGAGGAAGCTCACATTGTGCGGCTCTTCCGAAGAGAGAAACTAGCAGCATTGATTTCTCACTCCTTGAGGACTCTCAGTATGGTTACAGGGGCCCTGGCAGAGGAAGAACTGCTGGAGAATTCATTATTCCAGGCGGTTAGGAAGCCACAGACTGTCTTCCTGTTACATCGGGTTATTAAGAAGATGATTCAGGATGAGTGGGACGTGCCGGAGACTGGCCTGATGGGTGCGCAATGAGAAGGACCTTTTCAGTTTTGCCCAAAGTGGATACAGCGGTCTTGGCAGTAACCAAAAAGATGACCATCCCAGTGGAGGGCAGTATGGCCCTCAAGGATGTCCAAGACAGGAACTTGGAAACTCTACTGAAGCAGGCATTTGATATTAAGGCCGTTTCCTTACAGACTTCAGTGTGTGGCGCCTTTGTGGCTCGGGCCTGTTTGCGCTGGGCTCCAGCTTTTGGGAGAGTTGGAGGGGTTCCGGTTCCACCCCACAGGAAGCCACCATGTTGGAGTTGGGCGCAGCCTACATGGCAAACGCGTTTTATGATCTTATTTAGGTGCTTGGCAAAAAGAATGGCAGCGGTGGTTTCTCCAGGACCAAGCAGGAAGTCAGTCCTCACATATTGGTGACGTCGGCGCCGGTGGAGCCCCCATGTGGAGCATTTCCCCAGCTTTCAAAGAAAGCCTTTGGGAATGCAGCGCGCCTGCGCGGTCCTCTTCCCGCCCAAGGGTGCCATCTTACTCAGTCTTTCTTTTTCCGCGGAGCCCGACGGATGTGAGTTCGTGTCACCCGGAAAAGGTTGATTTTTTTTTTTTCTGTGATTTTTGCGTTTGTTTTATCTGGTTCAACGCTGGTTCCCCTTCCCGCCTGCTCCTATGATGGAGGCCAACATGTGCGCATGCTGCTACCCGCTACAGTGTGGGAGCCGCCGTGGCCTGTCGTTAGCAGGTCTCTCACATGTGTTTCAGGCAGGGTAGCAAGCTGGAGCGGGGGTTTCTCGGCCACAGCCATGCAGGAGGCAAAAGCAACTTCGGAAGGGGAAGTAGCAAGGTCATTGGTTCCAGCAGGAATGGCGAGAACTGTGGCCATTTCACAAGTGGCAGCCATTTCTCCCCTGCACAGCAGGGAAAAAGGTAAGATTTAGGCCAGAAAGCACATAGGGGGCAATTCAACACCTCAGCCACTGATGCCAGGGCTACAGGAGGGGCTTGAATCAATGTTTTTGTCAGAGTTCATTCTGTCTCTGCATAAGGCGTATTGTTTAAAAAGAAGACAGTCAAACTTTAGGTCCTCTTGGTAAACTCCCAGTGTCCCCAGCGGAAGATACTTGGCTGGAAGGGGTCCCCAGAGAGGGGACCTTCACGAAGGGTGGCACAGGGTAGACGACAGAGTGGTTGGGTCATGAGTCCCCCGAGGGCTGAGGCGGCAGAGGAATTTGGAGAAGGCCTTTTTGACCTCAGGACCCATGGACTCTGGAGTTGGAGGAAGGTGAAATTGCCCAGGTGAGGATCCTAATGTATTCCGGGTATTTCACAGGAAGAGCGGGGGGCTCTCGTTGCTCATTCCCTGTCGGCATTAAACATGTACAGACAGCAACTCCGGAAGAGGCCACTAGAAAGATCTCCTGCTTTAGGGTTTTAAGGGAGCAACAGGTGTACTTCCAAATCCACAGAGTGATAAAGAAGATGGAGTTGGAATGGGAGTATCCGGAGGCGAGGGGTAACCGCTCCATGGGGTCATATTTATCTCGACTCCCACCAGAGGAATAAAGACCTATTTGCGGCAATGACTAAAAGGTGGATTGGCATTGGTCTCTGCGGTAAAAAACCACAAAAAAAGAAGGGGGGGGGGGGGGGACTGCCCATCCCTGTGGCCCAATAAAGAATCTGCAAGATCGCGAAATTGAAGTAGAAGTAATTCTGAAGCAGGCATTTGGGACCTCAGGTGCCCTGGCCAAATTGCAGGACTTCAATTTGTGGAGGCTTATGTCCGCCAGGGCCTCCATCCGTTGGCTCAATGGTAGAGGGCTTCTTCCGGACCTGGAGGATTGATTGGCTACAAGAGGGAGATAAACTGGAATTCAGTCGCTGCTTATATGGCCGACGTCCTTCTACGATTTAGGCTTCTGGGTAACCTCTAAGGACCGTGTGCGCTTCAGTAAAATTGCCGGCCAGGGGAGGGGACAGTTTCTCTGGCTTAGAAACTGCGGTGCGTGGCCACTTATTCAAAGTCCAGACTCGGCAAGCTCCCCCTATAATGGGCAATCTGCTCTTTGGGGAGGCGTTGGACAAGATCGGAAGGGACTTGAGTGACTCCCAGAAGGTGCCCCCGGGCGGCATCTGCCTGAGGATTGCCCGAAGGAGCAGGAAAACCGGTGGGGGGGGGGGGGGAGGGCTTTTTTTTTTCTTTTTTTTCTGTTCACAGAGAGGACAAGCAAAAGCTTTCCAAAGGTATCCGGGCACACACGCCCGTTCGTGCACTACCAGAGGATATCGCTTATGGGGCCAGAGGGCAGCCCTTTTGTTTCCAAGGCTCAAGGTTTGGACGGGGCCTATTATTGTACCCAGCAAGCCTCGGTCAAGAACCCTTCAAATGAAGCCAAGCAGGCCCCAGCCGTGAGGTGGTGATAGGAGGTTGGGTTTACAACATGTTTATTCCATCTGAGGCTGCTGTGACAACCAACCAGTGGGTCTTAGGAGATCATCCGTGAAGGTTTACGCGCCTGGAGAATTTTCGAGACCTCTACCCAAAGCATTTGTCACCTCAACATGCATGGAAGCCTAGGGAAGAGGGGAGGCAGTCTCCTCCACTCTTCAACGTTTATTACAGCTGCAGGCAGTAGTACTGGTGCCGACTACGAGGACCAATATGGGTCTGATCGATATTCCATTTATATCAATGGGTATCCAAAAAAGAAGGGGTCCTTCCAGCCCATCCTTATCTCAGACAATGTAGTCCGGAACATGAGAGTACCACTTTTTTCAAAATGGAGATGTTGCACTCTATAATATTGGCAGTGCCCCGAGGCAGGGGCGAGTTCTGATCAGCGCTTGACCTCACGGAAGGCCTCTCTGCTATATTCACATCAGGCCGGATCACCAGAGGTTCCTAACGCTTTTACCTTTGCCCCATGGGACAACTTTCGCAGTTCAAGACAATGCTTTTAGCCTGGCTGCCGCCACTGCGCACCTTTCACAAAGGTCATGATGGTGGTGGTGGTGTGGTGGTGGCGGCGGCGGACATTGAGACAGGGATACACCAAGAACCCCTTCCTATCTGGACGATTAGCTCACTTCGGGCGAAAATCAGAGATGGAAGCATACATGCGCTACACAGAGAGTGCTGGAGTTTTCTTACAACAGCTAGGCCTTCCTTCTGGGGTCACCCACGCTCTCGGATCCGGAAGCCAACGCTTAGTGTATGCTTCGGGGCCTTGTTTGATACCGGCAAACAAGGACGGTTATGCTACCTGACGTGGGTGCGAAAGAATTCTTGGGGCACCAACGGCATGGCCACTATATGCAACTGCTGGGGTTAGATGGCGGCAGCCTTAGAATCTGGTGCTGTGGGCCAGAGCCCACATGCGTCCATTACAGCATGGGGTCTGTCTTCTCCTGGTGGTCGGCACAGAGACCCCTGTTTGTCAGAGGTTGGTGTGCTCAGAGTACGTCAGAGCAGTTTTACAGCTGGTGGCCCTGAAGCCTGCTTATCTCAAGGCATTCATGCCGTTGGAACAGCCCGCAAGTGGATTGTAGTGACCACCGGATGCCAGTCTCTTGGTTGGCTGGGGAGCACCACGGTCTGTCACAGGTGACATAGGGATTCTGGTTCCCCAGAGGAAGCTGCTTGGTCGATCAACAGACTCGAAATGAGGATGGTTTCTGTTGGAGCTCCAGGGCCTTCAGAGTAATCTGATAGTGAGGAAGGCGATTCGGGTCTTCCCTGACAAAGCAATGACAGTAAGCCTATATCAAACCCAGGCGGGGGGAAGGGGGGGCACAGGCAGTGGCCTTACCTTGATCATCAAGAGTTTGGATGCTTCTGCAATGGGCCAGAAGGAGCATCTGGTAGCCCTGTCCGGGTGGCTCATGTCACGAGGAGGACAGTGTACAAGGGGACTACCTCAGTCGCTACACATTGGATCCTAGAGAATGAGAACTAAACGGTGGTGGTGTTACCATGAGATCATGGTGCATTGGGGGGGAGAACTATCATGGCCATTCCGGATAAACACCAAGGCCGCATGTTTCTTCAGCCGACACAGGTGAACACATATCGGAGGGGCTCGATACCTTGACCCAAGCTTGGTCAGCAGATGGAATCGCTATATGGATTCCCTCCATGGGCACTCATCAATTCGCCCTTTCTGCAGTGGATAGAGATGCATGATGGTCGGGTGATTATCATAGCTCCAGGGATTGGGCCATAGTATGTGGCATCTCACTCGATCCCGCCGCCTCATTGGGTCATCAACCTGTTTGGGACACGGACCAGTGATGTATATGAACAGGAGTGGGTCGATTCTTGCTTATGGCTTTGGCTCTTGAAAGGGCATTGGTTGTGCTGCCAAGGTTACTCTGCGGAAGTCATTTCCACATGCTGAAGTCAAGGAAGCGTTTGAGCACACTGGCCTATGTCTGTATATAGCGTATTATTCAAGGATTGGTGTGCAGCCAAGAAAGTAAGACCCTTTACCTGCATGTGTTTTCCAGATGTATTGATGATCCTCCCAGGGGTGATTTGGAGAAGGATCTGGCGCTCGGTTCCCTAAAGTGCAAGTGAGCACGTGCGGGGTCGGGGGCAAGCAGGGTCGGTCACTGGTTGTGCAATCCAGATTGTGGTCCAATTCCTGCGAGCCGTGAAGATCGTATGGACCCCGCCTTTTTCTGGGCGAACCTTGGGATCTGAATTTGGTTCTGGAGGTGCTGGCAGAGCCCACCATTTTTGAAAAAACACCTATCTCAAGGGCGTGCCATATGTGAACCTCAGCTGGAAAAACAATTTTCTTGGTTGCGGCTCTGGTTCCGCATGAAGGGGTTCCCGATCTAACAGGCACTCTACTCTTGTGTAGGAAAGCCTTTTCTGCTTCTGATAGTTGTTAACCCCCAACCCCAGCCAGAGAGAAAGTGATACTGAGGCTGGTACCGGTTCTTTTTTTTTTTTCTGCCTAAGGTGATGTTCACATTTTCAAGTTAGAATTAACCTATTTCACTGCCGACC